>CAJNDS010000459.1:102268-136094 GCA_905221605.1 Symbiodinium natans | reverse complement strand
CCTAAACCCTAAACCCTAAACCTAACCCTAAACCCTAAACCCTAAACCCTAAACCCTAAACCCTAAACCCTAAACCCTAAACCCTAAACCCTAAACCCTAAACCCTAAACCCTAAACCCTAAACCCAAACCCAGAAACCCTAAACCCTAAACCCTCAACCCTAAACCCTAAACCCTACACCCTCAACCCTCTCATGTCAACCCCTTCAACCTCAGGAACATGGCCCAGCTCCAAATCTTGGTGCAAGAGGAGCCCTATGGGAGACATCGTTGAGTTTAGGAGGTGTAGGATTTAGGGTTTAGGGTTTAGGGTTTAGGGCTTAGGGCTTAGGGTTTAGGGTTTACGGTCTATGGTTTAAGGTCGTCGGAAGTTTTTTAGGGGGGTTAGGGTTGGGGGGAGGGGGGGGGGTTCAGAGAGTTTGGGCGTAGGCTTTCATCTACTTTAGGATTTACAGCCCATTTGTTTGCCATGAGTTGGGTCTCCATGAACAAACACGTTCCTTCCTAGCGTACTTCAAGTCCCGTCTCTTGCACACAAGGCACTCTTGCGGTGTAAGTGTGGGCAACAGGGCGCTTCATGAGGACACGAAAGCCCCTCAAGCCTGAACCCAAGCCCCCAGCCCCCCGAAACCCTAAACATTTAACCCCGAATTAAACCTCCCAACCCTAAACCCCACACCCTAAACCCCAAACCCCAAACCCTAAACCCTAAACCCCAAACCCTAAACCATAAGCCCTAAGCACTTCTCTCCAGCTTTCGGCAGTCCAAGTTTCTTAGACACGCCGGGCCTTAATGCCGAGGCGCCCAAGCAGTCTAGGGCTTCGGGTTTTCGGGTTTAGGGCTTGGGGTTTCGGGTTTGGGGTTTGGGTTTAGGGTTTAGGGCTAGGGTTTAGGGTTTAGGATTTAGGGGGTGTAGGCCCAAGTTACTTGCTAGGCCTCCATGCTGCTTCCTGGGCAAGCCATCAGCTACACATCCGCCGCGCAGAGCCCTGGCTCCTATGAAAGGATGAAAGGATGTGGGGTTTCGGGTTTAGGGTTTAGGGTTTAGGGCTTCGGTTTTCGGGCTTAGGGCCTAGGGCAAGCCAGGGTTTAGGATTCAAGATGTAGGGTTTCAGACGTACCCAAACTTCGCATCGCGCAGCCCCTTGTGCTTTACAATCCCCTTCAGGGTATGCGGACCCCCCAGCCCGCTAGGGGTTAGAATTTGTGGCTTCATGTAGGGACCCCCAGGAGAAGATCTCCTCTACAAATCCCTATACAGTTGTCAAAATACCCCAAAGCCATACCCCTTAGCCGAGAAAAGGAGATCATGAGGAGGGATGTTCTCATGCCCGTTGATTACCTTTAAGGGTATGCCCAGGGGGGTACGTTGAAGATTTCTCATATCCTGCCGGACAGGGCCCCCTATATTGGTGGGTTTGGCCCGAAATTCCCACCCGGCCTGCTTCGGCCGTACCCACCCTTTTCTAGGGTGCCTGGACCCAAAAGATACCCTCCTCTGATCCTCCCTTGATGGGGCCCTGGCCCCCCTGCCCTCGACTCTGGCCCGCTCAACTGGTCCCCAGCTTCTGGCCCCTCCTGTGTTTTCCCTTACCTGACCCCTAAAAGGCAGTGGTTTGGGTGGTGGCCTTTGAAAGCTCACAGCGGGTGGGGAGAAAGAACAGATGCCTTCGCGTGACATGCCGCCCCCCCCACACCCCCTGTGTGTGTAGGGGCGCCATTTACACATGGCACTTACTGCCGCTGCGCGGCGAGACGCCCTAAACCCTAAACCCTAAACCCTCAACCCTCAACCCTCCACCCTCAACCCTCAACCCTAAACCCTAAACCCCAAACCCTAAACCCTAAACCCCTATACACCTTACACCCCAAACCCCAGACCCCGAACCCCAAACCCCAAACCCCAAACCCTAAACCCTAAACCCTATTCAGTCAGACCCGGGCTTCTTTTCGGGACTTTCCAAGTCCTTATGGGTTTCAGGGTTCTGGGCAGCGCCATGGGATATATTGGGTTTAGGAGGCCCTCGCTGAGAGTCTCTTTCAGGGAGCTTGAAGGGCCCTACCTAGACTCCGGATGAGTTTGAGAACCCTAAACCCTAAACCCTAGCCCCAAACCCTAAGCCCTGAACCCTAAACCCCAAACCCTAAACCCCTCAACCCTTTTTCAACACACCCTGAGGATCGTGGCGCACCTCGGCATGCTCGTCTCCAGCGTGGTGGTCGGGAAGATGGCCGATAACGGCCGCAAGCAACTCGACCATATCATCTTTACCCTATCGACACGATCACAGGGTTTAGGGTTTAGGGTTTGCAGGGTTTGCAGGGTTTGCAGGGTTTGCAGGGTTTGCAGGGTTTGCAGGGTTTGCAGGGTTTGCAGGGTTTGCAGGGTTTGCAGGGTTTGCAGGGTTTGCAGGGTTTGTAGGGTTTGTAGGGTTTGTAGGGTTTGTAGGGGCCGGAATAATTGCTGCCCTACTTGAAGGCTCGTGGGTACAGAGGTTTTAACCGTAGTTGCCGTACTTGTAGCTCTACTTGTAACCTTGCTTAGAGCCCTACAACCCTACTTGAAGGTTCATGAGCACTGAGCAGCTGTACTTATGCGTAGGGTTAGAAGTCTCCTGAATAAGGTTATAACCAGAGTTACCCTACTTAGAACCCTACTTGTAGCTTGTAGCCCTAAACCTTCAGCCCTAAACCGTAAACCCTAAACCCTAAACCCTAAACCCTAAACCCTAAACCCTAAACCCTAAACCTTAAACCCTAAACCCTAAACCCTAAACCCTAAACCTTAAACCCTAAACCCTAAACCCTAAACCCTACACCCTAAACCCTAAACCCTAAACCCTCCTAGTTAAACACAAAAAGGACAGCATGCTTCCTCAGCATGTTTCCTCCTAGGTTAGATCCAAAGGGTGAGCTCTCAGTCGGTACCGTCTCAGAAGCTATGGAACCAACAACTGTTAACGTTTAGGGTTTGGGGTTTCGGGTTTAGGGTTGAGGTTTTGGGCTTAGGGTTTAGGGTTAAGACTTTCAGTTCTTGTCTTTGCAAGGCGCTTGGTCCTAGCCGCGTGCCTCACTGTCACCATCCGCGCCCTGCTCACTGCGGCCACGGACCCAAGAAGCAGTTGGTTCTGGGTTCGTGATCCTCATAAGGGTTTATGGTTTTGGGTTTAGGTTTCAGGTTTAGAGTTTTAAGTTTAGGATTTGGTTTACAAGGTATGGTTTTTGGGGGATTTGGGGGTTTGGGGATTTGGATTGAGTCCTCTCCCTTGCTTGAGACCCTGAGTGTATGATGGAGAATCCCACACAGCTGCCTAAACCCCAAACCCCAAACCCCAAACCCCAAACCCTAAGCCCTAAACCCTAAACCCTAAACCCTAAACCCTAAACCCTAAACCCTAAACCCTAAACCCTAAACCCTAAACCCTAGACCCTGAACCCTGAACCCTGAACCCTAAACCCTAAACCCTAAACAACTCCTTGAACCCCAAGACCCCCGAAAGTCCCAGAACCCATAAACCCAAACCCTCAAAACCCTAAGCCCCTAAACCACTAAACCGCTGAACTAAACCCTAAGCCCTATACACACCCTAAACCCTAAACCCTGAACCCTGAACCCCAAACCTTAAACCCTAAACCCCTTGAACCCTTTGAACCCCCAGACCGAAAGAGTGCAGGACCACTGGTGGATCCAGCGGGGTGGAACGCCCTGGCTCGGGCTGCTGCCCTGCGAGGGCCTGGACGGCGCCCTTTTGGCGTGCAACAGCGAAGCCCTGAACCCTGAACCCGGTTTAGGGTTCAGGGTTTAGGGTTTAGGGTTTAGGGTTTCGGGGTTCAGGGTTTAGGGTTCAGGGTTCAGGGTTTAGGGTTTTTAGGGCCCCGAACCTCGAACCCTAAACTGGTTTAGGGTTGGGGGCTAGAATCCCCTCCTTAGTATACGGGCCCGCATGAGCATTCATAGGTGCGTGCTGCCAAGGACCCGGAACTGTGCTGCAAAGGACCCCTGATTGTGGGAACCCAGCGCTTAACTCCAAGAAACAGAAGTAGATTTAGGGTTTAGGGTTTAGGGTTTAGGGGTTAGGATTTAGGGTTTAGGGCTAAGGGCAACCGTCGCTCTTGTTTTGATTGCACAGGGACCCCTAAACGGAAGCACCTGCATCCAAGCAAGCCCGATTTCTTCGGTTCCCAGTCAGGAGCTCGGAAAATCGGGGGTTTAGGTTTAGGGTGTAGGGTTTAGGGTTTAGGGTTATTCTCCCTTGCAGGGATACCAAACTCCGAAACCCTGTAAACGTAGGTCATTCCAACGAGCTTAAGCACTCTGAAAACTGCCCCCCCCCCCCCCCCCAACACTACAAGGTCAGTTCTCAGATTGAAAAAGGGACCCTAAGTTCGTGAAATGATCGTCATATCCTTAAACCCTAAACCCTAAACCCTAAACCCTAAACCCTAATCCCTAAACCCTAAACCCTAAACCCTAAACCCTAAACCCCCAGTCTGGGCTTCCAGGGAAGTTTACTTCCCATCCCTCAAGCCCGGCATAGATAGAAGTTGTGTGTCTTCACGCTCCCCTTTACGGCGGCCCGAGAGATTTGTGTGTTTGCTTTTGAAGAGGCCCTTTGGAGCCCGGCTCCAAACGAACAATGTAGATATGTATTGTGCACTATGAATTCGACCATATAACTGTATATATATATACATATATATATATAGATATTCATATATATATATATATATACATACATACATATATGGCCCTAAGTTCGACACCTTGTCCCTCCCAGGCACACCAACAGGGCCCCCTCCAAAGGGCCCCAGCAAGTTTTTGCCCAAGGCTTTCAGCAAAAGCAGCAGACAATCCTGCCACAACCTCCCGAAACCTGCCCAAACCCGCCCAGAAAACGTCTATACACCCTAGACTCTAAACCCCAAACCCCAAACCCTAAAACCCTCAACCCTAAACCCTAAACCCTCAACCCTAAACCCTAAACCCTGAAGCCAGCCCAATCTCTGAGTCCAACGCCCTATCTGCACCAAGATCCGAGCCGAAAGCTTCAGGGTTGGGTGCTGTAGGATTTTGGATTTGGGGTTTAGGGTTTGCAGGTGAGGGTTTAGGGTTTTGGGTTTGCAGTTTAGGGTCTAGGGTTTAGGGTTGAGGCTCAGCGTTCTAGGGGTACGGTCGTGGGGTCGTTGGGTCGCAGGGCTGTAGAGTTGAGAGTAACGCTTAAACTGCTGAAACCCGAAACGCCAAAACCCTTAAAATCCCAACAAATCCTACACACCTAAAACACCTAAAGGCCCAAAACCCCAAAAGCCCTAACCCCCCCCCCCCCCCCCCCAAAAAAAAAAAAAAAAAAAAGCCCTGTAAAACCCTAAAACAGCAGAAACCCTAGAAACCCCTAAAGCTCAAAAACACAAAAACTCGGAAACCCCAAAACCCTGTAAAACCCTAAAGCACCCTAAACCCCAAAACGCCCTAAACCCACCTAAACCCTAAACCCTAAACCCTAAACCCTAAACCCTAAACCCTAAACCCTAAACCCTAAACCCTAAATCCCGAGGTCTGTGCAGGTCTCTGGGGCGCTCTGGTCGTGCTTCTGGCCCGGGACAGCCCCTTCGAACACCCCAAACAACACCCCCGAAACCCTAAACCCCGAAACCCAAAACCCGAAACCCTAAACCCTAAACCCTAAATCCTAAACCCTAAACCCCCAAACCCCCAAACCCTAAACCTTTACCCTTCTTTTTGGTTATGGGTTCCCTTCTATAATAACCAACCCCAAAAAAAGGGTCTGGTTGCTGGGCTACCAAGTATAAGCGCCTTAATAATGCCTTCAAGCAAACACCCTGAACGCCCTTCAAAACGAGGGCTTCTAGGGTTTTCGGGTTTCAGGGGTTTCGGTTTAGGGTTGTAGGGTTTAGGGAATTAGGGTTTGGGTTTCAGGGTTTTGGGGCTTTTACGGTTCAGGGTTTTAGGGTTTCGGGTTTCAGGATTTACGGTTTAGGGTTTCGGTTTCTGGGGCGGGGTTTTGGGTTTAGGATTTTGGGGTTTTAAGGCTTTTCGGGTTTAGGGCTTTTAGTGTTTAAGGTTTTAGGGTTGAGTTTGGGGTTTAGGGCTTTCAGGGCTTTAGGGCTTTTAGAGTCTAGGGTTTGAGGGTGTAGGGTTTCAGGGTTTTCGGGCTTGGTTTGTGGGGTTTGGGGATGAGGTTTCCGAGTTTCAGGATTTCAGGGTTGGGTTTTCGGCTTTCAGGGTGTAGGCTTTCAGGGTTTCACGACTAAACTCCCAAGCCTTAAGCCCTACAACCCTAAAGCCTAAAGCCTAAACCCTAAACCCTAGTCCCTAAACCCTACACCCGGAACCTCAGAGCTAGCAGCTAGAACCTTCATCTTCGACACGAGGTGCACAGTTTTCTACCGTATGACTATAGGAATCTGCAAGAGACCCTAAGTTCTCGCAACCTAAACAACCCCAAACCTGAAACCCGAAACCCGAAACCCGAAACCCTAAACCCTAAACCTTAAACCCCAAACCCTAAACCCTAAACCCTAAACCCTAAACCCTAAACCCTAAACCCCAAACCCTAAACCCCAAACCCCAAACCCTAAATCCTAAACCCTAAGCAGCGCGCCTCACCCTTATCCTTGCTCCAGGACGTGTCTGCGGGCACCGGCTGCTTTAGCCTAGCTCTGGGCTGCATGCCCGGGGGCCTAGATTGGGGTTTGCCGCTCAAGGGTCAGGGTTTAGGGTTTAGGGTTTAGGGTTCAGGGTTTAGGGTTTAGGGTTCAGGGTTCAGGGTTTAGGGTTTAGGGTTTAGGGTTTAGGGTCCAGGATTGAGGGTTTAGGGTTTGATTGGGGTGTAATGTTTGACCCATATTCAACCGGGGTAGAAGTACACGGAGACAAAGGAAGCACTACATCCACATGCCCCCACGTGATACTGGCAAGGCAAGCAGCTTTCTCTGCGGGCGCCATAGCCAGCTCTACGTGCGCAGGTGGGGCTTAGGGTTTAAGGTTTAGGGTTTAGTGCTCAGGGTTCAGGGTTTAGGGTTTAACCATTCTACCGGAAACTCTAAAACTTAGATCCTGACCCCTCAACCAAGTTTGTGGTTTGTGGATTCAGGACCCTAAGCCCGAAACCCGAAACCGTGCAGAGGATTGCTATGTGTTGTTTGTATGTAGGACATATATATATATATGTATATATATATATATACATATAGATAGACTGATGATGAAGAACTTACGTTCAGTCACCATATGAGGGAAACTGTGTGAAGGGCTCGGCCAAACCCCCAACCCAAGAAGCTCATACGAATCCTCGCAAACTCTCTCCGACCTACTACTGAATGCTGCTGAATTGCCCCTTAGTGTTTAGGGGGCTTGTGATCCATTTGCAAGCAATGGGGTTCAGGGCTTCAGGGTTTTGGGTTTTGAGTTTTTTGTTACAAGTGCTCACTGACCACAAGTCTACCAAAATCGATTCTGCTTCTGAGGCATGACCGCCAGACCACCACCTGCTCTTTTCTAACCCTAGACCCTAGACCCTAGACCCTAAACCCTAAACCCTAAACCCCAAACCCTAAACCCTAAACCCTGAACCCTAAACCCTAAACCCTAAACCCTAAACCCTAAACTCTAAACCCTAAACCCTAAACCCTGAACCCTAAACCCTAAACCCTAAACCCTAGCAGGCTACCTGGCAAGCAGCGTCGGCTTCGGCGCAGCGTTCTTGAAGCTCGGGCTTAGCGTTTAGGGCTTCGGGTTTAGGGTTTAGGGCTTCGGGTTTAGGGTTTATGGATGCGGGTTGTTTTTGCGTCTTTTGGGGTGCGCGGGGTCTTTGGGGTTTTGGGCTTTTCGGGATTTTGTGGGTTAGGGCTGATGGATGGGTGTGGCTTGGGGTTCATTGGGCATTTAGGGCTGTTCTGGATGAGGGTTTAGGGTTTAGCGTTTAGGGTTTAGGGTCTTGACTTGAAGCGTGTTTGTGCTAGTCCAAGCGAGGCTCTATGCACGAGCCCAGGCCCTATTTAAGCGCCAAAGGCCCTCAATTGCACCAACCCAAACCATAAGCGGTAAGCCAACCCCCCGGTGCAGCACGAACGCCCTGGCGGCGACCATGGCTTGCACATATTCAACCCTAAACCCTAAACCCTAAACCCTAAACCCTAAACCCTAAACCCTAAACCCTAAACCCTGAACCCTGAACCCTAAACCCGGCCATCCCCCACATGATTCGGGACACGCCGCCCAACTCGGGGTCCCTTGGATATGTGTCCTTCATTATCCCTGATAACTCGAGCCCCCGCAGGGTTCAGTTCTAAACTCGGAGCCCCAAGCTCTAAACCCTAAACCCTACACTCCCGACCCTAAGACCCTAAGACCCTAAGACCCGAAACCCGAAACCCGAAACCCTAAACCCTAAACCCTAAACCTTAAACCCTAAACCCTAAACCCTAAACCCTAAACCCGAGCCTCATCAATCCACGACAAGGGCCCGAGCTCTCAACCTTGAATGCTGCATCTGAAACCCTAAACCCTCAACCCTCACAACTAATCCCTAGCGTACTCCCTGCACCCTAAACCCTAAACCCTGAACCCTAAACCCTGAACCCTAAACCCTAAACCCTAAACCCTAAACCCTAAACCCGAACAGCCCGAACAGCCCGAACAGCCCGAAAATCCCCAAGAAGGTCTTCTCAAGCCTCGGGACTCTAAACGTATAGCCCCAGGATGCTCGCGGGGGCGGGTTGCGCCGCCACGGCCGTGGCCATGATCCTCCCAGAGACCATGGAGGAGGTGTGGGTTTGGGGGTTTAGGGTTTAGGGTTTAGGGTTTAGGGCTAGGGTAGGGTCCGTCAGCACCAGCAGCTCGCTTGAGTTGAGTACCTTAGTGCTTTAGCACCTACGGGTTCTCTGTTTGGCGAAGGGAGGACCTCCTTGTAAATGAAGCAGGGTTTATGTTACTGCTTTTGGTGAGTGTATAGAAGGTTCCTTTGTAATACTGGTGAGTGTATATAAGGTTCCGTTTTAGTATTGGTGAGTGCATATATCTTGGGTGTCCTTTTGGGGGTACAAGACATACATACCCTCTTTGTTTATGAGTCCGAAGTGTCAAGGCTTTGAGCTCAGCCTTTCAGGCTCCAAAGGGCTCTTACCTTAAGGTTTTGTTTTGGGTTTCGGGTGTAGGGTTTAGGGTTTAGGGTTTAGGGTTTAGGGGCCTGGATTTGTTTGGGCCATTCTGAGCCCAGGGGTAGGTTGGGGTGTCGGGTATCTACGAAGAGGCGGGGATTCGGCTCAGGGTTTAGGGCATCTGCTAGGACTCCTAAACCCGAAACCCTAAACCCTAAACCCTAAACCCTAAACCCTAAACCCGAAACCCGAAACCCGAAACCCTAAACCCTAAACCCTAAACCCTAAACCCGAAACCCATTTTGGCATTCCGGCGGGGGGCGATACACTGCCGAAGCCCTGAACCTTTAAACTGCACAAGCTCATTCCTATGACAGCAGCACGCCTGAAAGCAACTACAACTGGTGTCCGAAGGGGCCTAAACCCTAAACCCTAAATCCTAAAACCGAAGCCCGAAACACTAAACCCTACACCCTTTTTGGCATTCGGGCAGGGGGGGGGGTGTTTAACCCAAAGACCCCAAGATCTTTGTAAACCATACTCGAGATCCTCTTACCCCCCAAAGCCTCAAGCCCCAAATGGTTGATTTATTGACGCCCTCCTTTAAGAAAACTTACTTTTGGTTAGTAGGGAATGAGGAAATGAGGTATCCTATATCCCCCTATATCAACCCTTTAAGGGATTATACAGGGTGCACGCAAGCAGAGCAGACGAAATCCTCATAAGGAAGCAATTCAGAACTGCGTCCTACGCGTTGCCGCTCTTGCAAAACGATACGTTGCCGCAACATGACAACATGGAATCGTGACAGCACCACTCGAGGAGGTCTGCATGCTGACAGACGTTCTGCGAGTCAACCCAAAACACATCCAAACCTGAAGCCCGAAGCCCAAAAAGCACGCAGCATGGCAAGTCACGATGCGAGACATTGCACAAAGGCATTCCAGGAACGAGATGCCCTTGGACAGGAGTTTCGGGGTCTAGGGGCGTCGGGGTTTAGGGTTTAGGGTGGTAGGCTACAAGGAGAGTTCGGAAACGCACCGAGACGGGCTACCCAAATTGCAACCCTCTTCGCGCAGTGTAGGGCTTAGGGCTTCGTTTGTCAGAGGAATCACTTAAGCAGAAGCCTGCCAGCATTCTAAATCTTAAGCCTAAACCCCAAACCCTCAAAGCCTGCCAGAACCCTATCAACTGGGGGACCCTCAAACCTTCAAGTCAACCCTATCCAGACCTCAAGCCCACCAAGCGACCCCTCCGAGAGCCCGCTACAACCCCGCTTCCCCTCTGGAAGGCCCAAGCCCGGAACCCTAAACCCTGCACCCGAAACCCTAAAGCCCTAGACCCCTAGACCCCTAAACCCCTAAACCCCGAAACGCCGAAACCCCTAAACCCGGGCCTTTTTTCAGGCCCCCTAGACCCCTAGACCCCTAAACCCCTAAACCCTAAATCCCTCAGCCCTAAACCCTAAACCCTAAACCCTAAACCCTAAACCCTAAACCCTAAACCCTACACTCTAAACCCTAAACCCTAAACCCTAAACCCTAAACCCTAAACCCTACACCCTAAACCCTAAACCCTAAACCCTAAGCCCTAAGCCCTAAACCCTAAATCCTAAACCCCTAAACCCGAAGCCCTGACTTGTCGAAGGAGGCGAAACCTCGCCAGGATGCTTCCGAAACGCGGAGTTCCTGCTGCACATTTGTGACCAGGCCCCCGGCCTTTCGAGGTTTTAGGGGGTTAGGGGTTTAGGGGTTCAGGGGTTTAGGGCTGAGGGATTTAGGGTTTAGGGGTTTAGGGTTTAGGGGTTTAGGGTTTAGGGGTTTAGGGTTTGGGGGTTTAGGGTTTAGGTTTGTGACCAGGTCCCGGATTGTCGAGGTTTAGGGGTTTAGGGGCTTAGGGGTTTAGGGGTTAGGGGTTTAGGGGTTAGGGTTTAGGGTTTAGGGGTTTAGGGTTTAGGGTTTAGGGGTTTAGGGTTTAGGGTTTAGGTTTGTGACCAGGCCCCGGATTGTCGAGGTTTAGGGGTTTAGGGGTTTAGGGTTTAGGGGTTTAGGGGTTTAGGGGTTTAGGGGTTTAGGGGTTTAGGGGTTTAGGGGTTTAGGGGTTTAGGGGTTTAGGGGTTTAGGTTTGTGACCAGGCCCCGGATTGTCGAGGTTTAGGGGTTTAGGGTTTAGGGTTTTGGGTTTTGGGGTTTAGGGGAAGTTGGGAAACTTTGGGGGGTTTTGGGGTTTCTAGAATTTCGAGAGGTCAGGGGCTTTAGGGATTCTTTTGGGGTACTTTCGGGGGTTCAGGGAGGGGCTTAGGGCTAAACTGGGCTTCAGGTTCTAAGTGCTTAGGGGACTAGGTTTCAGGGCCAAGGTTCAAGGGTTTACTGCAGGGGCTTGTTGAGGGTTTCGAGTGTTTTTTGGTGGTTCAGGGTTAAGCGGCGCGGAATTTGGAGTCTCGGCTTTTTGTTTCAGCAGGGGGGGTGTACAAACGAAGGCTCAGGGTCAGAGGCTTGGTCACTGTGTTGCATATTTCCTTTGGTGTTTCTTTTGGGGCTTTAGTTCAGTTTGCGGTTGCTGAGGCTTTGAAATTATAAACCCTAAAACCTCTGTTGCTTATATACACGCGTATCATTGCACACGTACGCTTGTGGTGACTGGATTTCCGCCAGTGACTTTCGCCCATTTCGCTTTCGACCAATTCCCACACTTTCAGATGACTTGTCATATTCAGGTTTCTGCCCTTGCAAGGACCGGGGCTTAGGCATCTCGATGCTTCTGTAAGCCCAGTGAAACTGGAGGGTTCTAAGCACAACCACATACAACCTTTGTTCTGGGTTTAGGGTTGAGGAGGTGCGCTATTGGAAGCTTGGCGATGCTGATTCAGATGTCGCTTGTGGTGAGATGTCTCCGCAGAAGTAGAACACAAATATAGACATGACTTTCGCTACGAGAAGCGAAAAAACACAACTACCCCTAAGCCCTAAGGTCTAAGCCCTAAACCCTAAACCTTAACCCCAAAACCCAAACCCTAAACCCTAAACCCTAAACCCTAAACCCTAAACCTTAACCCCAAACCCCAAACCCCAAACCCCAAACCCCAAACCCTAAACCCTAAACCCTAAACCCGAAACCCTAAACCCTAAACCCGAAACCCTAAACCTTAAACCCTAAACCCTAAACCCCAAACCCTAGACCCCTAAACTCTTAACAGCGCCCCCAACATCCCTAACGCAGGTTTTGGCCTCGTGCCATGTCCAGCTGAGGGCAGCGATGGTGCGCGAGCCGCATTTGGGGGTTTAGGGTTTAGGGTTTAGGGGTTAGGGGTTAGGGTTTAGGTGTCGGGTCTAGAGGAGGGTTCTGGATTGATGGATGCAACGTTGGGGTTTCAAGTTTATAGGCAGCTGGGTCGGATCACTGGTGGGGGAGGTGCTGTGGGGAGGCTGAGACGCCAGGACAGGGGGGGGGGGGGGGGGGGGGGGGGGTTGGGTTTCTTCACAGACTTTTGTTAAGAAGCTGGTGCGTGTTGCTTCGGCTACCCCACTCGGTCACCCTGAGAAGTTGGCGTGGAGATTGCGGGAGGGCGTTGTTTTTATTTCTTTCTTGTTTTTCTGTTTATTTCGCCGCGCAACCCTAAACTTGTCGCATTGAGGGTTTAGAGGGATTTAGGGTTTAGGGTTTAGGGTTTAGGGTTTAGGGTTTAGGGTCGAAGGATGGAAGAATTGGGTTGAAGATTTCTAGGGTGCAGGGCTCGGAGATCAGGGATCGAAGGGGCGGCGCTCTTGTGGCTTCAACGTGCCTTACGCCGAGTCCTGCTTAATTCCCAAGCCCGCATCTTATCCAAGCCCAATAGGGTTTTGGGTTTCGGTTTAGGGTTTCGGGTTTGGGTGGTTTAGGCCTTAGGGTTTAGTCCCCAGCCCCCAAAGCCCCAAAGCCCCAAAGCCCCAAAGCCCCAAAGCCCCAAAGCCCCAAAGCCCCAAAGCCCCAAAGCCCCAAAGCCCCAAAGCCCCAAAGCCCAAAGCCGCAAAAACCCTAAACCCTGAGCCCTACATCCTAAGCCCTAAACCCTAAACCCTAAAGCCTAAACCCTACACCCAACTCCCTCTTATCAGCCAAGGACGGAGGATTGAATTTTCTCCTCAGCCCTGAGCCTTTCGAGGGTTTAGGGGACTCCAGGGCAGGGTTTACGGCTTAGGGCTTAGGATACCTGAGCCTGAAACCCTCTAACCTTTAAGTCCTCAGCCCTAAACCGTCAAGCCTCTACGCCTCTAATCCCTAAACCCTAAACCCTAAACCCTAAACCCTAAACCCTAAACCCTAAACCCTAAATCCTAAACCCCAAGCCTCCAAGCCTCCAAGCCTCTAAGCCTCCAAGCCTCTAAGCCTCTAAGCCTCTAGGCCTCTATGGGGGCTAAACCCCAAACCCTAAACCCCAAACCCCAAACCCTAAACCCTAAACCCTAAACCCTAAACCCTAAACCCTAAACCCTAAACCCTAAACCCAAAAACCCTAAACCCTAAACCCTAAACCCTAAACCCCAAACCCTAAACCCCAAACCCTAAACCCCAAACCCCAAACCCTAAACCCTAAACCCTAAAGCCTAAAGCCCTGAGCCCTAAACCCCGCCAACCTTGGCTGCGACGCTGCAGTCGTGTAAAGTGTAAAGATCGCCAACCCACGCGTGGCACAGGTCCACGCCCGAGCCTCTTCGACCCCGAGCCAAGACAGCCTGGACCCTAAACCCTAAACCCCAAACCCTTAATCCCTAAACCCTAAACCCCTAAACCCCTAAACCTCTAAACCCCTACAACCCTAAACTCTAAACCCTAAATCCTAAAACCCTAAACCCTAAACCCTAAACCCTCAACCCTCAAAACCCTAAGCACGGCCTAAGCCCTAAACCCTAAACCGACCCTAAGCCCTACCTTACGAACCCTAAGCCTACTTTCTTGCCGGCTACTTCCGTACAAAAAGAAGCCCCTTATCGGATCTTAGGCAGCTTACGAGTCGGTAGGCTGTAGGTTCTGAAGACGCGAAACCGGGTTTAGGGTTTAGGGTTTAGGTATTTAGGGTTTAGGGTTTAGGTTTAGGGTTTAGGGTTTAGGGTTTAGGGTTTAGGGTTCAGGGTTTAGGGTTTAGGGTTTAGGGTTAGCAAGAGCCAGCGGTCGGGGTCACATCGGGTTCGACACACTAATTCATGGCCGGACGTCCCGCGTGTCCCCTGGCGACTACAGCCTCGCCGGGGTTTCCGGGCGTGTACAGGACTACTATTTGCTTAAGAAACCCCTGAAAAGCAGAAGATAGTCAAATACCTATATTGCCCTTGTAAGGAAGAACCTTTTCATAAGAATACCTATAATAGTCTTTTCTATTTTTTGGGGGGTTTCTCAAGCAATTCGTACATGAGCGCGTCGTAACTTGTGTTTGCGACAGGGGCCTGCACGCTCCAAACCACAGAGGGATCTCTTTACCTGAGAGGACCAGATCCCTCCCCGCGCCTGTGGCAGTCGAAAGAAGGGCCCCTGAAGCCTCGAATGCCACACACGTCCCCCCAAGACGTCCGAGGCCCTAAGCATCCTAAACGTCACAAACCCCAAACCCCAAACCCCAAACCCCAAACCCTAAACCCTAAACCCTTATGTGCGAACCCAAAAACTCTACCAGCTCCCCGGGTATAGAGAGTTCCAGAACCTGACGACGGCGCCGGAGAAGGCCGAGGAATGACGTCCCTGGCAGAGTCTCTTTGGCCACCGGCAGCCCGCAAACTCCCGAAAACCCGCAGGCCTACACCCCAACCCTCAACCCTAAATTAACCCTAAATTAACCCTAAAACCCTAAACCCTAAACTCTAAACCCGAAACCCTAAACCCTTAACCCTGAAACTGATCAAGACGCAAGCTTGAGAGCAAGATCACAGCACACGAATCTCGATCCAAGAAGCAGAAGAAGTCGCAGACGTGAGACCCCAAGCAGAGGAGCTCCCAAATCCCTTTAGGGTTCTGGGTTTGGTGTAAAGCCTGAACGAGGCACTATATAGTAAGCTCCAACAAGTTGCAACATCCGTATCCCCATACCACCCCCAAAGGTACACTAAAGAGAATCCCTAGCTCTAATCATCCTTGACTCACGTTCCAACCCTATAAACGTCGGCAAGGTCGTAAACTGCGGTGGGGTAGCCTAGTGAGGTGGTGTTAAGCATGTTCTCGTGGTACCCTAAACCCCTAAACCCTTGCAAAACCCTAATCCTTAAACCCCAAACCTGTATTCCCTGAACTGGGGTTGCCTCGCAGCCGCGTTTTTTTGGCCAGCGTCAACCATGCGCCCAAAAATTTTTTAGGATTACGGTTTAGAGTTTAGGGTTTAGGAATCTTGAGAGCTTGGAGAGTTCTGGAGGAACATCCACAGGCCATGACTCGACACTGAAGCAGCCGGAGATGTGATAGACCGCAAGACCCCACGCTGAACAAAAACCCTGAGCCGTGAACCCCAAACCCTAAACCCCAAGCAAGCCCTTAGCCCTTAGCCCTCAGCCCTCAGCCCTAAACCCTAAACCCTAAACCCTAAGCCCTAAGCCCTAAACCCTAAACCCTAAGCCCTAAGCCCTAAACCCTAAACCCTAAACCCTAAACCCCCACAACTGCGCCTCCTCGCGCCCATGGCCGCGGCTCGCCGTGTGGCCGCGCCCCGCTGAAAGGGCGGAGGATGGAGGAGCGTGTTGTGATTACACTGGGACCCAGGGTAGGCCCCTTATTCCATTTTTTTCTCAGGGTTTAGGGTTTAGGGTTTAGGGTTTAGGGTTTAGGGTTTAGGGTTTAGGGTTTCGGGTTTCGGGTTTAGGGCTACTAGGACCCAGAGTAGGGCCTTATTCTCTTTTAGGGCTTGGGTTCCCTTAGAAGCCCCTGTAAACCGAAAAGGGTGCCCGTTTTCATCCTGGGTTGCTCTTGGGTCTAGTACATGATGTATCCAACTCGCCCTATACAGTTATATATAGGTACACATGTCTGTCTACAGAAACATAATATGACACACACACACACACATGATACATACATGATTTGTGTAGATCTTTTGTTCACTTCTTGCGTCGGGGTTCGTACGGTTTGCGGCTTCTGTGTTTCGTAGCTGGTCAGATTTCTTCCCCTTCCCCTTCACTTTCCATGGCACGTTGCTCGCACTTGTGATTGGGATGGGTCGGCCAATGTTGAAGATTCCTTCTCTGCCCTTGTTCAACAGGTTCCAAGCCCCGAGCCCTGAGCCCTAGAGCCCCTAGAGCCCCTAAACCCTAACCCCTAAACCCTAAACCCTAAACCCCAAACCCTAAACCGTAAACCCTAAACCCTAAACCCTAAACCCTGGTCCTTCTTGTGGTGCGCACTTCCCGAAGCCGGGTCTATGCGCTTGAAGAGAAGGAAAGGCCCCGTGTCCAAGAGGTTCATGGCTCCGTTTAAGGCGGCGCGAGGGGGGCGAGGCCACAAGACAACAGTAGGGGACGGACGAGAGCCGCGAATCTGCAGGCGGGAGGGCCCATTTGCTCTTTTCCATGGTAATGAACTTGTTCAACCCTAAAACCGAAACCCTAAACCCTAAATCCTAAACCCTAAACCCTAAACTGCAGAAGTCAATCCTTCCGGGCTGGTACCAAGGTGCTTTACATGACGTAAACCTTTCAGGGAGAAGCAAGATAAGAGCATGACAGATCGGTTTAGGGCTTGGGGCAGATAGGGTTTAGGGGTTCAGGGTTTAGGGCCCGGAGAGCCCAAAGCCTGCTTCTGCGGAAGTTGAAGATCTTAGAAGCCCTAAACCCGAAACCCCTCCTCCCCCGACCCAAGACTCCTGTAAGTGCTGCCTTCTGTCTGGCAACTCGACCCTAACCCTAAACCCTGAACCCTAAACCCTAAACCCTGAACCCTGAACCCTAAACCCTGAATCCTAACGTCGCCGAAGGACATGCCTAGATTGGAGGAGGTGCCTCGCTTGTGTTGTGCCTCAGCAGTCGGCCAACCTGGGTGTTCGAACCCTAAACCCCTAAACCCCTAAACCCCTAAACCCCTAAACCCCTAAACCCCTAAACCCCTAAACCCCTAAACCCCTAAACCCCTAAACCCTAAACCCCTAAACCCTAAACCCTGACACCGAAGCAGCCTCTTGGAGCTCTGCAGGGGACCTCAAAGTGCACTCCGACCCTGAGCTCTCGGTTTAGGGTTTAGGGTTTAGGGTTTAGGGTTTAGGGTTTAGGGTTTAGGGCTACACCCAGCATCCCTAAGTTCCCTCAACGGTTTCAGGACTTGCACGCTACCCAACACCAGCTCACAAGCCCTCCTGAACCCTGAACCCTACACCCTCAACCCCAAACCCCCTAAACCCCCTACCCTAAACCTTAAACCCCCTAAACCCTAAACCCCAAACCCTAAACCCTAAACCCCTAAACCCTAAACCCCTAAACCCTGAACCGGTCACCCTAAACCCCAAAGCCAAAAGGAGGCGGAGGAGGAGCACCAGGAGGCCGACGCCGAGGTGGACCCGGCCCAGGCCCTGGGGGGGGGCTGGGGTTTAGGGTTAGGGTTTCGGGCTTAGGGTTTAGGGTTTAGGGCTACGTAGGGGGTTAGGGGGTTAGGGGGTTAGGGGGTTAGGGGGTTAGGGGGTTAGGGTTTAAGGTTTAGGGTTGGGGGGGGGTGGGTTCTGGCCTAGGTGCTGACCTGGTCCCCGTAAGACTTGTTTAACAGCGTCCTAAGCCCTAAGCCTTAAACCCTAAACTCAAGGCTTACGCCACCCTACAGTGGGGGGCTTAGGCGCTGGGTCGCTCGCCCGCCTCCCACAGCTCGGAAGACGGTAGCACCGATGGCAGTAGTGCATGTTGTTTTCCTCGCGACAGCACTGGTCCCTCACCCGAAGCCGCGAGCCCCAAGCTTGTGGCGGTGTTGGGAACCCATTTTGGGGACCCCAATTAGCCGAAATCCAGACCACAGGGTGGAGAAGTGGACTGTTGAGTCGGGCCAAAACTGCTCTTCGCGCCTCACGAAGCTTTCGAGCTTGTTCCAAAGCCTAACCTTCACAGCATCTACGCCCCATCACAGCAATCCCTAAACCCTAAACCCTAAACCCTAAACCCTAAACCCTAAACCCTAAACCCTAAACCCGCCCTAAGCCCTAAACCCTAAACCCTAAACCCTAAACCTCCGCCATCGACCCACAGTCTGAACCGGATCAGAGGTGCCGGAGGAAGGCGCCGGCGAGATGGATGCGGGGGAAGATGATGAGGAGGAGCCCCGTAGGGACTGATGGAAGGGGTTTGGGCAGTGTTGGGGTTTCGGGTTTCGGGCTGAGGCTTTTGGGTTTAGAGGCCTCAACCCTAAATCCAGCAGACCACAAAGTGTGGAGCATGCTATGAGAAAAACCGCAACCCACTGCCAAATCCTAAGCCTGTAAACTCGAAACAATGCAACCAAACGAGACCCCATAAACCCCCATAAGCCCCATAAAACCCTCATAAACCCTACACGAAAGCCCTAAACCCCTAAACCCCCACAATAAACCATAAATTTCAGAAACGCTACCCTTCAACCCTAAACCCCCCAGAAACCCGCATAAAACCCGCATAAAGCCCCAAAACTCCAAACCCTCACAAACCCCATAAACCCTAAATTCCCAAACTCCGGGGCCCCTTGTCGCACCACCCTAAACCCTAAACCCTGAACCCTAAACCCTAAACCCTACACCCTACACCCTACACCCTACACCCTAAACCCTAAACCCTAAACCCCAAACCCGAAACCCTAAACCCTAAACCCAACTCTAAACCCAAAACCCTAAACCCTAAACGCTAAGCCCTAAACCCTAAACGCTAAACCCTAAACCCTAAGCCCTAAACCCTAAACCCTAAACCCTAAACCCTAAACCCTAACCTTGTCGCACCCGCAAGGGCTCCTCGCCTCTGCAGGACGTCGAGCCCACCGAGGAGTTGCAGCTTCCAGTGGAGTCGGTGGGGGTTTGGGACCCTAAACCCTTGGGACCCTAAACCCTTAGGACCCTAAAGCCCAAACCCCAAACCCTAAACCCTAAATCCCAAACCCTAGAAGGGTGGACCCTCAACCCACTGAAGCGTCCTCAACGCCCCAGAGCCCTAAATTTCCGAATGCCCCACCGGCCATGGCGCAAAGCATAGTATTGTAAGAAAGCAGGAAAAAGCCCGATGAGTTTGCAAAGCAGTATGGCTGACGATGAAGATGATATGGATGGTGACCATGACACTGATAGTGAAGCTGATACTGAAGAGTGGCGATTCGGTGGACCCTAAACCCGAAACCGTAAAGCCTAGACCCCAAAACGCAGGGGGGGGGCTTGAGGGCCACTCGGGTTTAGGGATAGCAGGGTTTCGCGGCCGAAGCCCTGAACCCGAAGCCCGAGCTTTCTGCCCTTTTGTACATTACATGGCGCGAAGGGCACCCCCCAAACCCCAAACCCCAAGCCCCAAGCCTCAAACCCCAAACCCTAGACCCTTGTGAAAACCTTAACCCCTAAACCCTAAACCCCGCCATACCCCGAAGGGTCTAAACGTTTAGGCACCCTCAAGTATTGCCCCCGAGATGGCCCAGCTGGAGATGTACAAGGCCATGATCGGGCAGGTGCCTCTGGCCGAGACCACCTTTGGCCTAACACCCGGGTTTAGGGTTTAGGGTTAGGTTTTAGGGTTTAGGGTTAGGGTTTAGGGTTTAGGGTTTAGGGTTTAGGGTTTGGGGTTTAGGGTTGTAGGGTTTAGGGTTTAGGGTTTAGGGTTTAGGATTGTAGGGCTTAGGTCCCCTGAGGTCCTGAAGCGATGGGGGATGTCGCGGTTTCGAGTTCGTAGAAGGGCATCAGTTTTCTTTTGGTTTTTTCGGGAGGGGTTAGTCGGGTTTAGTCGGGTGTAAGGTTTAGGGTTTAGGGTTTAGGGTTTAGGGTTTTGGGTTTAGTGTGTGCGTGTGCGCGCCGGAACCCTAAACCCGAAACCCAAACACCTAAAGACCTGAGGCGGACGCCAGGAGAAGCTAGTACAGCTAGGGGCCGTGCACAAGCTGAGGGGTCTGAAAAGTTAAGAAAGCCTCTGAAGCCCAAGCCCTAGAACAGCTCCTCAACCCTCAACCCTCAAACCTCAAACCCTAAACCCCAAACCCTCACTAATCCCTAAACCCTAAGCCCCATGCTCCGCCAGCAGGGAAGTTTTAGGAGCCCTGAAGGAACTCTTGATACTTCTTGGGGTTCGGGAAGCTTAGGGAAGCTCAAGGAAGTTGGTTTAGGGTTTAGGGTTGCCCTGAGCCTAAACCTTAAACCCTAAACCCTAAGCCCTAAACCCTAAACCCTAAACCCTAAACCTTAAACCCTAAACGATTGCCCCCGAAGCCTCTCAGGGTGTGGATGGGGACTGCCAGTAAGCGGCCCAGCCAGGGGCTCTTCCGGCCGGTCAACAGATCTGAGTCTGACGAAGAGGCCCCCTCGGTCGTTTTTTTCTTGTTTTTTTTTTTTTTTTTTTTTTTTTAAGGGTTTAGGGTTTAGGGTTTAGGGTTTAGGGTTTAGGGTTTAGGGTTTAGGGTTTAGGGTTTAGGGTTTAGGGGGATTCATTTTGCTTTTTGGTTTTGGGGGGGTTTGAGTTTAGGGTTTGGGTTCTTCTGGGGTTTAGGGTGCAGGGTTTGGGGCTGAGAGTCCTTCAACGAGGCGAGCTATTCCTGAACCTTTTCCACCGGCAGGGAAGTATGATGCTGCCAATGACGTGCAATGTGCGCGCAGTTGCCGGAAGGGAAAGCGAAGGGACAAAGCTAGCGCACCTGCCTTCGTATTCTGGTGTCAAGTAGTAGGGGCCAAAGCCAGAAACCCTGAACCCTCCTAACCTGCTGTAGCACCACCACCAAAACCCTCAAAAGCCCTAAACCACCCCCCCCCCCCCCAACCCGAAACTACCCCTAGCCCTAAGCCCTAAGCCCTAAGCCCTAAGCCCCCTAAGCCCTAAGCCCTAAGCCCTAAGCCCCAAGCCCTAAGCCCTAAGCCCTAAGGCCCTAAGCCTAAGCCCTAAGCCCTAAACCTAAACCCTAAACCCTAAACCCTAAACCCTAAACCCTAAACCCACCCCCCCCCCCCCCACAAAAAAGATAAGTCAACAAAGGCAAAAAGCAAAACGCCGGCCCAGGATGAGTCTTACCATCCTCAAGGTCCGGATGAGGAGGCCGTCATTGGGTCAATGGGGGGTTTAGGGTTTAGGGTTTAGGGTTTAGGGTTTAGGGTTTAGGGTAGAGGGTAGAGAGTAGAGGTGTGTAGAGGGGTTTAGAGGGATTTAGAGGGGTTTAGAGGGGTGTACTTGGAGGTTCATGGTACTTATTAACCAATTGTAGCTGGTGGGTTTAGAGGGGTTTAGGTAGAGAGGGGTGTGGGTTAAAGGGGCTTAGGCTGGCTTTCTTGGGGGCCTTTTAGGGGCTTATGGGACTCAAGGAGCGTCCAGGGTTTTGTCCCTTGAGCTTTCATCCCTGTGAGCGTTAGGCGGGGATTTCTGGGTTTAGGGTTTCTGGGGGTTATGCAAGATGTCATCGGACGTCTCATGCGAGAAGAACGCAGGAGATGCTTGACTCCCAAAACTTTGACTTCAGCCGCTTCGCCCTTTCCCTAAACCCTAAACCCTAAACCCTAACCCTAAACCCTAAACCCTAAACCCTTTGCATCTGTCGTAATTGGACAGATGTAAACGAACCGGCACTGGCTGTTAGGGGTTGAGGGGTTTAGGGAGACCAGCCGCTACTAGAGATTGCTCGACCCGGAGCTGCTGAACCCTAAACCCTAAACCCTAAACCCTAAACCCTAAACCCTGAACCCTCAACCCTAAACCCTAAACCCTAAACTCTAAACCCGAAACCCTGACCCTGAACCCTGAGGACCCTGAGGATGAGGATGATGGTATGGCCTCGGGCCTAGGGGGGTTTTGGGGCTTTGGGTTTAGGGTTTAGGGTTTAGGGTTTAGGGTTTAGGGCCAGGGTTGGTTTGGGGTTTAGGATTTAGGGTTCAGGGTTCAGGGTTTGGGGCCAGTTTAGGGTTCAGGGTTCAGGGTTTAGGGTTTAGGGTTAGAGAGGGTTTAGGGTTTCAGAGCTTAGGGTTGAGGGAGGGTTGAAGGTTTCAGAGCTTCAGAGCTTCAGAGGGTTGTCTCGAGGGCTTCGAGCTTTTTTGAGGTTTTGCGGCTTTTGGGGGGGTGCGGTGCACTTAGGGTTTAGGGTTTAGGGTTTAGGGCTACAGGGTTTTAACTTGTGGCTTAGAGGCTGTTGCAGGGAGTGGGGAAAATCTGGGCTCAGGGAGTTGCGGGGTGCGCTCCTTGTTAGTTGCTTGCGATGCGCTCAAATAGCTTCCTTAAGCCTAAACCCTAAACCCTAAACCCTAAACCCTAAACCCTAAACCCTAAACCCTAAACCCTAAACCCTAAACCCTAAACCCTAAACCCTACGTAACCCTAAACCCTAAACCCTAAACCCTAGACCCTAGACCCTAGACCCTAGACCCTAGACCCTAGACCCTAGACCCTAAACCCTAAACCCTAAACCCTAAACCCTAAACCCTAAACCCTAAACCCTAAACCCTAAACCCTAAACCCTAAACCCTAAACCCTAACCCTAAACCCTAAACCCTAAACCCTAAACCCTAAACCCTAAACCCCGGAGCCACAAAATTGGTTGGGCGGGCCGCCAACCTCTCCCCGAGCCTTAAGCCGTCACAATTGACATGAGTCCCCTTCAAAGTCTGCTGAAAATGGTCGTTGGAGCTGAGGGTTGAGGGGATTTAGGGTTTAGGGTTTCGGGTTTAGGGTGCAGGATTTAGGGCTTTACGGCTGTTGGTTTGGGAGATTTTGGTCTAGGGGTTAAGGCTTCATCGGGATTAGGGTCATAGGGCTTTGTGGTTCAGGGCTCTACCCAAACTCCCTGACCCGAAGCCCCAAGCTTCAAAGCCCTCAAAGCTTTCTTCTCGGGTCCTTAAGGGAGGGGGCTTCTTGGGGGTTAGGTACCTAGGAAGCTGCAGGGAAGCTTAGGAGCCTCAGGGGGTAGTGGGGAGAATTTGAAACCTGGAGTTGCACCTCCCCCTTGACCCTAAACCCTAAACCCCCCCCTTGAGGACCCTAGAACTCTCGCGCGGCGTCGCCCAGGACATGCCGTCAATGTTTCACCGCCCCGGACTCGAGAAGATGGGGGCTGCTTTCATTCTGCCATGACAAGCAAGGGTTTAGGGTTTAGGGCTTAGGGTTTAGGGTTTAGGGTTTCGGGTTTAGGGTTTAGGGTTTCGGGTGTAGGCATTTTATGTATTGCTGCCTTGTCCTGGTAGCTAGCTTGCAGATTCCTGAGCAGCCCGGGGTGCCTAGGATGGTACGGGGCGTGCACTTCGGTGGGGGCGTTCTCTTGGGGCTTTTGGGAGGGGAAGGGCCAAACCCTAAACCCTAAACCCTAAACCCTAAACCCTAAACCCTAAACCCTAAACCCTAAACCCTAAACCCTAAATGAAACCCCTACTGCCCCCCCATTCCACAGCTTTGAATCCCTAAAGCCTGGGGTGTTTGTGTGTGGCTGGAGGCCAGTTTCGAAGATACAACCAACGGCGGCTGAAGCAAGAGGCAGGGCTTCGGGAGTTCTTGGGTAAGCCGTAAACCCTAAACCCCAAACCCTAAACCCTAAACCCTAATCCCTAAACCCTAATCCCTAAACCCTCAACCCTCCTAGACCCTAGACCCCAAACCCTAAACCCTAAGCCCTAAGCCCTAAACCACTTGGTGGACTTCAGAAGAGGTTCAAGGAGTGCACGGATGCCATTTCTCGCAGACAGTTGAACCAGAAGAGACGAAGACCTTGCCCACCGCCCTATCCTTCAACCCTCAACCCTCGAAACCCCTTATCCCTGAGTCTTAGCCCCAATAACACCCTCAATCCGAAACCCTAAACCCTAAACCCTCAACCCTAAACCCTAAATCCTGAACCCTAAACCCTCAACCCTAAACCCTAAATCCTGAACCCTAAACCCTAAACCCTTCTGTTGCCAAGCCCAAGTCCTGCTTAGCCGGGGTGCGGTCCCTAGCAAAAAACATTGAGACTGGAAGCCCCTCTTCTCCCACCCTAAGACCTCAGAACTTAGGGGTACTTGCAAATACTTTTTTATTTTTGGGTACTACAATTCCGAAGAAAGAGCATAAACATTAATTTTTTGCTAGGGTTCCAAGTTCAGGATAGAGAAAACTAAAGCTCAATAGACCCTGTAGACCCTGCAGACCCCACTTGGAGGTTCATGGTGCTTATGAACCCATTCTAACTGTACGGATAACTGTACTTATCGCCATATTAGGGCATTTCAGGGGCTTATAAGTGGGTTATAAGTACAGGTATGATTGGTTAATGAGTACCATGAACCTTCAAGTAGACTCTAGACCCCTAAATCCTAAACCCTAAACCCTAAACCCCAAACCCTAAACCCTAAACCCAAAACCCTAAACCCTAAACCCTAAACCCTATGTACAGGGGAGTGTTGGAAATGCATGGGGGGGTCGCCGGGTTTCTCGGGCAGCTCGGAGTTTTCCTCTTTGGACTCAGGGCTGGAATCTGGTCTATGGCCTTTTGAAGTTCAAGCCCGAGGCGGGTTTAGGGTTTAGGGTTTAGGGTTTAGGGTTTAGGGTTTAGGGTTTAGGGTTTAGGGTTTAGGGTTTAGGGGAGAGTTGCAGTTTGACGATACGAGGGTAGCAGGGTGTAGGTTCTTCGGGTAGTGGAGGTGAGATCTGAGGATATTAGGGCTTAGGGCGCGGCTGAGTCGTAAACACGAGACCACAGCCGAGAATAGGGTTCAGGTCCTAGGGTCTTAGGGTCTTAGGGTCTTAGGGTCTTAGGGTCTTAGGGTCTTAGGGTCTTAGGGTCGTAGGGTCGTAGGGTCTTAGGGTCATAGGGTCTCAGGGTATTCGGGGATGAGGGAATCAGGGTGTTGGGGGATATAGGGCTTTTGGCTTATAGGGTACTGAAAAACCCTACAACCATGCGCCCCATCAGCTCCGCAACCCCTCCTTGTAGAAGTGCACCGGTTTCGGGTTTAGGGAAGTTAGGTGTCAAGGGTTTAGGGTTTAGGGTTTCGAGCATGGTGGCCTTGCAGGCCAAGCCTGGGCCCACAAATGCGGATTTGGCTGAGCCTTTCTTGCGAGTGTGCGACACCTGGTTCAGCAAGTGTAGCAAGTATAACAACAAGCCGGAGATTGTGCATCAGGCGCTGCAATATCAGCTATTCATCTTGCAACAAGAGTACTTGACGTTGCGCCTGGCCGGTGCATCTGCAACCCAGAAGCTCACACGTGCAGCCTATGTTTGGGATGCCTTGCGGGCAGCCAACAGGGTTCCGGAGTCGGAGAGACCCCGGCTGCTGAATGCAATTCTGGGCGACTATCAAAAACACGGCTTGGGTTTAGGGTTTAGGGGGTCTGGTTCGTAGCAGGATCCCCATTTTGTCCCTTCAAATATAGGACGTGGGATGTTCCCCCTTGTACTCACAGTCCTTAGGGGATTCTAGTACCCCCTGGGGAGCATCCCCCATATGTTTTGGAGGATATGAGGTGCATAATTCCAAATTCCCTAGACCCTACAAACCCTAAACTTAACGGATTCTAGCGTTTCGGGTTCAGGGTTTGCGGTTTAGGTTTAGTTTTTTGGGTTTAGGGTTTAGGGTTTAGGGTTGGAAGTGATCGGTCCCCCTTCCCTCAGGATCCAGCGAGTGCTGGCCACCTCAGCCGTATCGAGGAGCTAATGCTTCGGAGGTGCGTCGCAACTATCGCCAGCAGGGTCTGTGCAAGAATCCGAAACCCCAAGCCCTAAACTCTAAGCAGCAAGACGCGTATGCTAGAACACCCAGCGTGTTTCTGTCGCTCATGTGGTGCTGCCGCCGCTGGCCCGAAGGTGGTTGAGAGGTTCTGGCGCGCCACGTGGCAGTCTTCTCACACCTAGCCGGCTGAAACCCTGTGCACCTAACCCTAAAACCCGTTTGAGCCCCGAACCTTAAACCCCAAACCCTGTATTTGCTTCCCCCCCCTCATGAGCCCACCCGCGGGCTGTCGAAGCCTTTACCTTTTCTCTTACGCAGCCCTTCACGGGTCATGACTTCCGTCATGGCCGTGACTGAAGATTGTTTGTTGAACCCTCAACCCCAAACCCCAACCCTCAACCATAAGCCCTAAGCCCTCAGCCCTAAACCCTAAGCCCCTAAACCCTCAACCCTAAGCCCTCAGCCCTCAGCCCTAAACCCCAAACCCTAAACCCTAAACCCTCAACCCTAAGCCCCAAGAGCCCTAAGAGCCCCGCTAAGAGCCATGTGCTCCATCGGTAAGACGCAGAGCTTGCGGACGACGTTCAAGGGAGGCAACCGCTCCTGGGCTGATCCATTGTGCATTCTTTAGGGTTTAGGGTTGAGGGTTGAGGGTTTAGGGTTTAGGGTTTAGGGTTTAGGGTTTTGGAGTACTACACTTTAATATTTTTTTTGGTTCTGGGTTCCTATAATCGCTACTTAAGCCTAAAAAGTATATACTTTTTTTCCAGGGTCTACTCCAAAGCTAAGTACAAAAGCGTGTAGGTTTGGGGCTCAACGGGGTTAGGTTTAGGGTTTTTTCGGGTTTAGGGTTTAGGGTTTAGGGTTGAGGGTTGAGGGTTGAGGGCTTAGGGCTCTTGGGGTTTCGGGTTTTTAGGGTCTAGGGTTTAGGTTTTGAAGGGTATTCGCAGGTTCAGGATTTAGGATCTAGGGAGGGTTGAAGTGCTTGATGGAGTGGAGTAGGTGTGCTTGAGTGTACATGATTAGCAGGTGACACGATGAGATCCTGAGCCCCAAATCCCTAAACCCTAAACCCTAAACCCTAAACCCTAAACCCTAAACCCTAAACCCTAAACCCTACACTCTAAACCCTAAACCCTAAACCCCTTAACCCTCAAGCTTTAGATGCTGTAGCAGCTCCTGTCTGACTTGGTGAGGCCATCTCTCTCGCAGACGTTTGCCTTTCACCCTCAAACCTTGGGATGTTCCCCCTTATACGAACAGTGCTTAATCGGGCTTAGAGGGTTTAGGGTTTAGGGTTTAGGGTTTAGGGTTTAGGTATTATAGTACCCCCCTATTACAATCCCCATTAAGGACTCTTAGTATACGGGGGAACATCCCAACTTAAACCTTAAACTCTCAACCCTCAACCCTCAAATGCAGCCACTTGCACACACAGAACGCCCTCAGGACTGCAAGGGATCTACTTCCAAGTGGACGTGTTGGATGCGGCCTGGCCGCCCCTGCTTTTGTGGCTAAGGGTTTGAACCAGTGACCCTAAACCCTAAACCCTTAACCCTAAACCCTTAACAAGGTGGGTAGACGAGGCTTGGGCTTCTGGCGGCTTATCGGGGTCAGTCCCCAAGCAGTGTGCCAACACAAAGGGGTTCGAAGGGCAAGTGGGGTAGTTGCACTGGGTCATTGCTGAAGATCATTTAGGGTTTAGGGTTTAGGGTTTAAGACCCAACCAGGAATAGAATGATCATTTTGAATACTATCCCAACCATGTTTCAGTACATGTTGCCGCGTGGTCGTGCGTGGTGGCGCGCACGGCTCGGATCATCTGTCCTTTCTTGAAGCGCCCCCCCCCCCCTTTTGACTAAAAAAGAATAGTGTTCTCGCTTTTCGAAGCTGTCGTCTCTTTTGAGCGTCCGGGCCCGCATGGTCTGCATGGTCTCTCACAGTTTGCGGGCTCTGCTGGCATACTGTGGGTCTAGAAACTCGAAGGCGACACCCAGGACCCACAACACATCTAAAGGGTTAGGGTTTAGGGTTTAGGGTTTAGGGTTTAGGGTTTAGGGTTTAGGGTTTAGGGTTTAGGGTTTAGGGTCTAGGGGCTTAGGGTTTAGGGTTGAGGGTAAAGCCGACTGAGGAACCCCAAAACGCCAACTCTTTTCAGAGATCCTTACCGCAAACCCCCTCAGGAGACTTGCAGACCCAAAAAGCAGGCCCTTAGTCCCGTTTTTTGGGGCGGTTTAGGGTTTAGGGTTTAGGGTTTAGGGTTTAGGATTTAGGGTTTAGGGTTAGCCCCAAGCCCTTGCCATGAAGGACATTAACCTCGTCAGCCTGACCGGCCGCCTCGGCTTGCTTTCTGGGAGCGGGGGGTGGGGTTTAGGGTTTAGGGTTTAGGGTTTAGGGTTTAGGGTTTAGGGTTTAGGGTTTAGGGTTTAGGGTTTGGGGTTTGGGGTTTAGGGTTTAGGGTTTAGGGTTTAGGCGGTTTAGGGTTTGGGGTTTGGGGTTTAGGGGTTTAGGGGTTTAGGGTTTAGGGTTTAGGGTTTAGGGTTTAGGGTTCAGGGTTCAGGGTTCAGGGTTTAGGGTTAGGGTTTACGGTTTAGGGGTTTAGGGTTTAGGGCTTGGGGTTTGGGGTTTGGGGTTTGGGGTTTAGGGCTTGGGGTGTGGGGTTCAGGGTTTAGGGGTTTAGGGGTTTTAGGGGTTTAGGGGTTTAGGGGTTTAGGGTTTAGGGGGCGGGGTGGGTTGGAATATGAGATGTAGGTGGGGCCTTTCAGGTTTTAGGTTTTGGTGGTGCTTTTGGGTTCAGGGGGTCCAGGTTTTGGGATAGTTTGTGGGGACGTCTAGGGCTGTTGAGGAGAGTGTGTGGAGTTAGGACCCCGTGGCTGATTTGCTTTCGAGGCTTCTTTCATAAGGGTTTCGATGTTCTCCTCTGACCACTTAGCACCCTTTAGAGCCTTGGCTAGACCTCCCAGCAACCTCTGCCAGGGTTAGTCTGCTACAGGGAGGGCGGAGAGATTGCAGGGCTTGAGCCTCCTGAGCCTTCTTTGTGAACCACCCCCCGCCCCCCCCCAACCCTAAACCCCAAAACCCCAAACCCCAAACCCTAAACCCTAGACCCTAAACCCTAAACCCTAAACCCTAAACCCTTAAACCCTTAAACCCTTAAACCCACAGAGGCGGGCCCCGTGTCCTTCCTAAGGCAGCTTTGCAGATGCCGGGCACGTGTACGTGCACGTTCGCGCTGGAAGCATCGGCGAGCAATTGGGAGGCGCTCTGTTTAGGTCGCCACTTGGAGGTTTATGGCTTATAACTTTGTGGTACTTTACTGTAGCTTTAGATCCTTACCTCTTTTGGGTTTGTTGGGTTTCTTAAGGCAGCTAAAAGTGTATTTATAGCTACCCTCCTGAGTGCAGCCAAGATAAGTAGCAACCCTGTTACGGTACTTAAGGGGGCTTATATGTGGGTGGTAACTACACTTATAAGGGGCACCACGGGACGTATTGCGCAATTTACTTTGAGGGCTTTGGACGCCGCTTAGGGTTTGGGGTCCTTTTCACATGGTCCATAGTTGCCGATACCACTAAGCAAGGGGTTTAAAGGGTTTAGGGTTTAGGCTAGGGTTCAGGCTCAAGCAAGGAATAGTAGCAAATCTGCAGCGTCGCAGCAATTGCAAGATCCGCTATGCAGTTTTGATCATTTGGGAGGCCGTTTTCTTGCGGGGCTCTTTAAAGCCCAAACCCCTAATCTTGTTTGGGCTTCTATTCAGCCAGGAGACATCTGCCAGAGGAGGCCTCATACCCAAAGCCAAAAGGGCCTCTCATCTACAGCCCGGCACCTTGAAGCTTAGAAGCTTATGCCTTCAAAATCCCGAAGCTTATAAGCCCTATAAATCCCTGAGTCCCTGTCATGCCTGAACCTGGGAGGAAACTGGTCCCTGGTGCGCCTGGGCTGCGATTGTCCTTGCTCTGCACTTCGGAGCATGGCGCTGAGTGGAACAGGCGCTGTGCAGGGCGAAGGCTTTCCCCTAAACCCTAAACCCTAAACCCTAAACCCTAAACCCTAAACCCTAAACCTTAAAAGGGACCCTCAGAAGCCTCCCGGGCGGCCTCTGAGCCTCTTGGCTTGCCAAGGACTCGAGCTGATAACACTACCTACAAGCACCCTTGAACATCCAAGCAAACCCCAAACCGCAAGCCCCCAAAAGCCCAAGCCCCCAAAAGCCCAAACCCCAAGCCCCCAAACCCCCAAGCCCCCAAACCCCCAAACCCCAAACCCCACACCCCAAACCCCAAACCCCCAAAACCCCCAAACCCCCCAAACCCCACACCCCAAACCCCAAACCCTAAACCCCCGAGCCCCCAAACCCTATACCCCAAAGCCCAAAGTGTGCGACGTTCCCGCCTGAAAGCCCACGTTTTCAAGTCCATGTCCCACACATGGTAGTTGATCGAAGCAACTCTTCCCAAAGTAGTCTGCAGGGTTGAGGGTTTAGGGTTTAGGGTTTAGGGTTTAGGGTTTAGGGTTCGGGTTTAGAGCGCTCAAGGGATGCCCTTCCTGATTCAAGGTGCCCTAAAACACCCCTAAACCCGAAACCCGAAAGCCTGGACCCTAAACCCCAAGCCCTCAACCCTAAACCCACAACCTAGTGTCAGACCTGAACCCTAAACCCTAAACCCCAAACCCCAAACCCTAAACCCTCAAGCCCCCTGTAACTTGAAATTATTAATTAAGAAACGGTCTAAAAAAGGAAACTCGTTGAAACTCCTCGAAACTTTCCTCAAAACTTCCCCGGACCTGAACCCTTAAACATCAATGAACCCTACACCCTAAACCCTAAACCCTAGACCCTAAACCCTAAACCCTAAACCCTACACCCTAAACCCTAAACCAGCCGAGGAAGAGCATGCAGATCTCTTGCGGGGGCCAGCACCCAGTGCCCATTGGACAGGCGGAGCCCCCAAAGAGCCCCTGCAGGGTTTAGGGTTTAGGGTTTAGGGTTTAGGGTTTAGGATTTAGGGTTTAGGGTTTAGGGTTCAGGGTCCTTTGAAGACTTAGGAAAGCTATCGAAAGCCCATTAAAGCCGCTGCCCACAACCCGAACCCTAAACCCTCCGACCCTGCAACCCTGCAACCGTACCATCGCCAGGACCTTCAAGTAGGGTTTAGGGTTTAGGGTGTAGGGTTTAGGGTTTAAGTTCAGGGTCTAGCTTTTAGGGTCTAGGGTTTAGGGTTTAGGGTTCTGGAAATCTGGCACCAGGTTTGGGGGTTTGTTTAGGGTTTAGTTTCAACCCATGTTGTGCGTTAAGGGTGAGGGGTTTTTAGGGGCTCAAGGGACTTTAGGAGAGACTTTAACGGTTTAGGGTTTGGGGTTTGGGGTTTAGGTTTAGGGTTTAGGGTTTAGGGTTTAGGGTTTAGGGTGTTCCAAAGTGCCGCGGTCCCGACCCGCGCCAGGGAGTGGTGGCGGGTCGGGCCGCCTCGGTGCAGCGGATCCCACCCCAACCACCCAAACTACCGCCTTTTTCGGGTTTAGAGCGGTCTACCCCCCGCCCCCCTATCAAGGGGGCTTTCACCTCCTCTCTCCTCGATGGCCGGGATGGGACGTACTGCTGCTGTTGCTTGAGCCTACACGTTTAAGACACTTTGAAGGCCATAGCTAAGCCCCGTGTCGGTTTTTCCAACCCGAGCCATGTTGGTCGCAGGACTCCGGAATAACCCGGATGAGATGGAGGGAATGCGGCGGGGGCAGCCCTGGCAGGCGCAACCCTGGCGTGCAACCCCGGCGAGGGCAACATTGCCGGCACCCTGGCGGAATAATAGAGTACTTTGGCAGGGAGCTTGTGGTTCCTTCATAGAGAAGGACGACGAAGCCTTGCAAGCGCGCAGGGAGGACCAGGTTGTCTTGGGAGGGCCGTCACTGAGAAGGTGCACAAGTAGGCGACATGGTGCCGGGGTTGGTGGCGGGGCAACCCTGAAGGGGGAGGGGGCGGGGGAAACCCTGGCAGGGACAACCCTCACAAGGGCAACCCTGGCGGGGCAGACCTGGTGGGCAACCCTGGCGGGGGCAAACCTGTCACCCTAGCGAGGGCAACCCTGCCAAAAGCGAAGCTGGAAAGTTGGAAAGGAATTTTGGGCGCAACTGGTATAGGGCAACCACCCTGGCGGGGGGCAACCCTGGCGGGGGCAACCCTGGCGGGGGCAACCCTGGCTGGGGCAACCCTGACGGCGGCAACCCTGCTGGGGCAAATCTGGGGGCGTGTCGGTTTTTCCAACCCGAGCCATGTTGGTCGCAGGACTCCGGAATAACCCGGATGAGATGGAGGGAATGCGGCGGGGCTCCTCTAGGTGTGCATTGAGAGTGGCCCCTGGTGGAACCCTGGCGGGGCAACTTTGGTGGGGGCAACTCGAAGGAGCAACCCTGGCAGGCAACCATGGCGGGGGCCTGGCGGGGGGCAACCCTGGCTTGCGGGGGCAAACCTGGCGGGGGCACTGGCACAACCCTGACGGGCCCTGCGAATGGCAGGGCCAATCGGGGCAAGCTGGCGGAAGCAAGCTTGGCGTTGGGGGGGGGGGCAGCCTGCATCAGGAATTTGTTCTCCCTATATGAGGGGGTTCCAGGGCTCAGACCTGCGCAGGAGGAATTTGTTCAAGGTTCCAGAGCTCAGAGGAGGAATTCGTTCTACCTGTATGAAGGGGTCCGGAGCTCAAACCTGCCCAGAATTTGCTACCAAAAAGAAGGGGTCCGGAGCACAGACCTGCCTAGGAGGAATTTGTTCTACTTGTATGAAGGGCTTCCAGAGCTCACCTGTTCAGGAGGAGTTTGTTCTACCTATATGAAGGGGTTTGGAGCTCAGACCTGCCCAGGAGGAATTGGCTCTACCTATGCGAAGGGGTTCCAGACCTCCGACCTGCCCAGGAGGAATTTGTTCTATACCTATATGAAGGGGGTCCAGAGCTCAGCGCTTGGCCCGAATGGGGGGGCGGCCCTCGGACAAAAGGATCAGCCCGAAAGTGCTCGATTCCCAGCGCAAGGCCCCAAAGCGCTCGCCCCCCGGTGATTTTAGCGGGAATTCATATGGCAGCACGGACCCCCCCATTGTTGCAGATTTCAGGCTCGGCCGCCCCTGCCGGCAAGCGCTTCGGTCCGTCCTTAGCCAGGGATCTACGAGCGTACATCGCTGAGGATCTTCGAAGAGGCTTTTGTTATATTGGAAGAGCACCTGTTGATACATAAGTAAGCTCTACCTCCAGGTTCCCAGCGCAGAAGAGCCAGAAGCCGACGCTTGCAGGAACCCCTGGGTCGAAGAGCGCCCTGCACGCACATCTCGGCGTCTGGTGACGCGCGTGGATGGGCGAGGGAGTGGACTTCGAGACTCTGGCTCGGCAAGGCCGGGGGGCGGCACAGCCGCACTCGTCGAGGCCGCGGCCTTTTCGATTGTGTCGTTTCATAGATCACTTTTCTCAAGCATCTCGCCTGTCAAGGCCGGAGGGCGGCGCGGCCGCACTCGTCGAGGCCGGGGCCTGTCTTTTTCTCCAGTTCACCGTATTTCTCGCTTCTGAAGCATCTCGCCTGTCAAGGCCGGAGGGCGGTGCGGCCGCACTCGTCGAGGCCGGGGCCTGTCTTTTTCTCCAGTTCACCGTATTTTCTCGCTTGGAAGGGCCATGAAGGGCCGGGGAGCGGCAAGCATCTTGCCTGACCAGGCCGGGGGGCGGCGTGGTCGCACCCGTCCAGGCCGGGGCTTGTTGCGCAGGGGTATCCCCGGGCAAGGATTTCGGCAATTGCAGCAGGAGCTGGGAGATCAGCGTTTCCTGGGGGGGCCAACCTCCTTGCATCTGCAAGAGTCTGGTGTTCTCGTCAAGTCTTGTTGAAGAAGACCTTGGACTTCCAAGCTTTGTGTTTTTTGAAGCATGCGGGCAGTTCCGTTTGTCATGATTCTGTCATGCTGCTTAAAGCGACA
>CAJNDS010000459.1:0-102168 GCA_905221605.1 Symbiodinium natans | reverse complement strand
AAAACAAAAAGAAAAGTATGAAGAGAACAAAGAAATAATTTTAGAAAGAAACAAGAAATGGAGAGATGAACACCGAGAAGAACAAAAAGAATACCATAAGCAATACAGAGAAAACAACAAGGAAAAGGTAGCAGAAAGAAAAAAGAAATGTGTAGAGAAAAAGAAAGACGAGTATTTACAGAAGAAGCGTGACTATTACCAAAGTAAAAAAGAAAAGCAATTATGTGAATGTGGTTCAATGGTTAGTTCATGTGAGAAATCAAGACACCTTAAATCACAAAAACATCAAACATATCTAAAACAACAACAAGAAATTTAATATAACATTCTAATAATAATTTATCTAATTATTATTATAATGGTTCTTACTTTAAACAACACAAATACACTTACAGCAGATAATGTTATTGTTGGTGGAACAGACATTTCTTTGTTATATGCCACAAAAACAGAATTAGGAGACATCAACACCGCGAATTCTTCAAACATACAAGCAAACACCGACTCTATAGATGTTTTAAACACAAAGCAACTACAAAACTTTCATAATATCAGTTCTTTAACGCACTTATTAGATACGGAGTATCAAACAAACACCACCTTAACGAGCACATTTTACAATAAAACAGAAATAGACTCAACCTTTACGAATTATTACACACAAACTCAAATAGACACAAATTTATCAACAAATTACCAGACCAACACCCAATTAGGAACAAATTATTATAATAAAACCGAAGTAGACGGATTAATAGCAGGAGGAGGAGGCGACACATACACAACAACGGAAATAGATAATTTACTCGCTTTAAGAGTTCCAGTAAGTGATTTTACCAATAGATTTAGTGCCAATCCTATTATTGATTGTTCCGCCCCTACGATTATTCATAGTGGATTAACATTAAATAATTCAACTATAAATATTAGTCCGGTAGAAGGGTTATTATTTAGCAATCAGACAGGAGGAGGTGATAAAGTATTAGCAGAGTTTAAGAACGCAACGAGTTATATAACTTTGCAAGGGGATAAGATATTTTGTAATAATACATCAGATGACGCTATTAAACAACTTGATTTAACTAATAATAATGCAGGGTATAAAATGAGTGGGAAAATAGAAACGCCAACAGGTGGTTTAGTAGTGGAAAATACAGCAGACGCTAATTTATCATTTACCGTTAGAAATACTGATAATTATATTACTTTTAATAATGATAATATCGATTGTTATAATTCAGTTGGCGATACTGGTAGAATATTAAACTTAAATAATAATGCTAATCAATATGTTAAATCACATTCCTTATTAGTAGATACAGGAACGGAAACATTAACAAGCGGGTATAATTTGGATGTTGTTGATAGTGCTATTATTAGGCAGAATTTAAAAGTTGATGGTAATTTAGATTTAACAAATGATTTAAATTTTGACGGTGAAAATTGTAATATATCTAATAACTCAGGACTTACATTTTATAAAGATACAACAGACGCGTCGAATGTTATGACTGTAAAAAATGCACAAGGATATTTAAAATTTAATTCATTTAATATCAATGCTTATAACACAAGCAACGACAGTTCTTCATTACTATTATTAAATACTGCTAACGGTAATGGTGTTTATTGTTTAAGTTTAGGCATCGGAGCAATTCAAGGAGCAAATAAACTAAATGTAAGTGGTGGGAATGCTAATTTTGGTGGCACTTCATCATTTCAAAACATAGCAACTTTTAATAGTGATATTTATATTAATAATTCAGGGAGAATATTTCAAAGAGCAGACGTTAATAATTCATTAAATGTAATATCAACAGAAGAAATTAATTTTTCATTACAACCGACGAACCGAACAAACGACCCTACAACAGGAACAATAGCACTACAATTAAACGACACTAACGGAATTACAATTAATAGAGCAGTTACAAACAATCAAACATTTAATAGTATTGGTAATATCATTGGCGAAAGCGATGTTATTAGTTGGGGTCGTTTTATGTTTCAAAATAGTAGTGAGTTTAAAGAAGTATTGGACGGACAATATAAATTGTTTGTTCGAAATGGAGACACGTTAGGCGACATTAATTTAACTGTTGGATTAGAAAGTAGCACACCAGAAATTAAAATAACTGATGGAAAAGTAAAAATGAATAACTTAGAAATAACACAAGAGACAATAAGCACCGTAGACCAAATACAATTTTTAAATACTGACGCAGGAGGTGAATATGCATTTTATTTTGGTAGTGTTTCAGTATCGAATGATGTGTTTTCAATTTCACCAGGTGGCATTCTCGTTAATGGAGATATTGAATATACAGGGTCTCTAATTCCAAGTTCTGATAAAAGGTTGAAGAAAGATATTAAGGAACTTAACCAAAAAAAAGCAGTGGAATTAGTTAAATACATTGTTCCAAAAACATATCATTTTATTGACGACAGACAAAAGGGTAAATCATGTTGTGGTTTTATTGCTAATGACTTTTTAAGTAAAAAAGTCCCAGATGAATGGCAAAATATAGTTAAAGAAGGCAAAGACGGATATTTAAAGTTTGATTATACTTCTTGTGTTCCTATTTTATGGAGTGCATTACAAGCAACAATAAATGAAGTAGAAGAATTAAAAGATTTAGTAAAAACAATGAAAAAGGAAATGGCAACGATGAAAGGAGAAATAACAAAGTTGAAAAAGAAAATTAAGGATGATGATTAATAATATTATAGCAAAATAATATTATTAATCTATAACTAATTTAGCATCAAACCTTTTATAAAACATATCATTTACGTCTGCTTTCATCAAGTTAATGAATAAAAAACTATACGGTTCTTCTGTAGCTAAATTATACACTTCCAATAATAATTTCTTTGCTTCTGCAAGATTTTTAGTATCTGCTACAGAAGATTTTTTAATCAATACGGCGCTTAATTCCTCAACCATTGTTTCTATTTCTTTGTAATTCCTTAATCTAAAGAAGAACAACTGACGACTATTGACACGAATTATTGGAGACAGTGCGTTAAATTTTTGTGTTGCAGTGATAATACATATCGCTTTATGTCGTCCCCTTACATATAATTGATTTAATAATGGACTGTTGCGTGAAAAACTCTTTGAATCAGCAAAATCATCAACAATAATTAATATTGAATGCAATTGCTTGTGTCCATTCTTCTTTTGATACTCAGTTATTTTATGTTGTCTGTTTATGACTTCTTCTAATTCCGAGGGGTTGTATTCATCAAACATACATTTTTCTTTCTCTAAATCCACCTTCAAATCGTTCTGAATATACCTTTTAACAGGAGTCCAGTTAGGGTCAATTGAAACAGAGGGCGACCATACATATATTCTTGCGAAAACATCGCGATAAATGTCTAATATCATTGACTGTAATAATATGCCTTTACCACTTCCAGAAGGGCCAGTTATTATTTGACTGAAAGGTAATCTCGGGGCTACTTCATATTTAGATTGTTTGAACTCGTATTCTTTGACATTAACAGGTTTAACTATCGGAATGTTTGACATTATTATTAATACATAGAAAATTATATCGTTATTTAATATATGTATAACTACAAAAACTATATAGATGTAATAGATGAGATAGAGAAATTAGACGAAGTAATAAAAACACCAAGATACAGAATGTGTTGTCGTAGTTTGTTAGAGTTCTTGAAAGCCGTTTGTTATTATCTTAAAAATATGAAAAAATCTAAATAATATTAATGGAAGAGAACAGCGGAGGGTTTCACATTGATAAAAGTAGTGTTGATTGTAACTTTTGTAGATGTGGTAAAAAGGCATTGTATAAACAAACTAAAACAACAACAGATAAACAGGGTAACGTCGTAGTTAATCAGGTAGAGAATCGTTCTTCTTGGAAAGTTGGCAGGAATACGACGCCCGACGGAAACGCTATATTCAAAACAAACATGAAAGATAATGAAGATGTTGATACAGTAGATACAGGGTTCAGGTCAAGAAAACCAACACCCGAAGAAAGAATAGAAATATTAGAAAAAGAAGTAGAGGAGCTAAAAAGGAACTTAGGATTAAACAGTATGGATTGACATTAAAGGTTTGTTTTTATTAGATTATGACACAAGAAAACGCGTTTTCGGTATTATGTTTAAAGAAATGTTGTTCTTTAAACATGACAGTTGCCCCCAAGCACAGAGCCCCATTGTTTCACATTGAACGGACACATGAAAGGGAAGTAGTGCGACACGTTCAATAGCATCTCATAAGCAGTTGCTTAATTCGTTTGATTAAATCTTAAGGAACTCATACCCCATTGCGTTTAATAATAATAAATTGTTATTATTATTAATATGAAGAATATAGTAGAATTTAAATTAACAAACGAACCAAACGAAGGTTATAATCAAGACATCGGTTTTTGTAAATTTTGCCATAGCTATGTTCCTAAATCGTATTTTATCGGTTGTTATGGCAAAATATGTAAAACGTGCGTTAGATGTCGGGAAAAACATTTAACGGGTAATATATATGGGAAAACTTCTAAACATTTACCAGAACAAAATCTCGATAGCAAAAGTGGCTGAAAAATGCGATTATTATGTTACAGGTATTGATTTAGATTGTTGGACGAGTTTAGGATGGGAACAAAGATTATTAAAATATGAACCCGAAACATTTAAGTTTATTTGGGCACAGATTGACTTAAGAAAACCACAGACAGAAGCACACATTAAAAGTATAATTGAACACTTGAAGCCGAAAGGGTGGTGTATTCAACACGTAAAAGAACCCTTGAGCGATGCCGATATTGAGGAGATTATCAGGGTCTAAAGGGTAGAATACGTAATAACGTATATGACCGAGGGTAAGGTGAGCACGGACATGATTTATAACACTGTTATAGAAAATCACAATATGACTCAATTGAAGATTAACGAAATTTTAGGTATTGTTCAACAATTGGTTAAGGATAATGTTAAGAAACCAAGCACTTATGAAAAAAACACAACGACAACACCAGTTGATAAAAGCGAGAAAAGCGATTGGAGCAAGAAAAGGAAAACTTACATGGAAAGACTGAATAAGGGCGAAATCAAAGTCCCAAAAGAAGACACATTGAAATATTATGATATCGAATTCAACAAAGAACAAGAAAAGTATCAATTTAAAACACCCGCTAAAAGCGAGGAGTGAGATGTGATTTAATATTATTTGATAATATTAAAACTCATCAAGGATAAATATGATATGAAAAGTTATTTAATTTATAAATGGCGATTGTTTCTTCAAGTTCTCCGAGGGTTGTTTTAAATACAAACCAATTATTTTTATCTTCGTTTTCGATGGGTATGTATGTCCTTAAATACCATTCGGTATAATGTGAACATCCAGTTATTATATCTTTTATTATCTTCCCGCGTATATCTTTACAAACTTCATCATTTACAACATATTTAAATATTACTTTACATGAGTGGTCTCTATACAGTTCGGGGTTATCAACTGTAAATATACATTCACCCATCGAGAATTTAGGATGAACATGTATAGGTTTAGGATTTATTAAAGGTCGTGTTGTTGTTTGTTGGGTAGATGTTGAACTTCCCATGATTAAGGTTGTAACACGCTTTACCTTTAAAACGTGTTAAACTTAATTATTAATGTAACCTATTAATAGTTAGGTTTGTTTGAGAATACTTTTGTTTGTTTTACATGCCAATATACTTTCAGCTTGTTTTTCCATTATATCAAATATTTCTTCATGAATATCATGTTTGAAGAACTTATAATCGTGAGGCTTACATCTTGTATTCTTCTTAAATAAATATATGTCTATGACAATTTCAAGTATTATATAAACTTCACTATACATCTTGTTGTTGTAAAAGAATAAATCACCGAAACAAGTAGCACGTTTGTTAAAATATTCAGCGCAAAAGTGCAAGTCATAAAAATTATCATATATGGTTTTAATGTGCTCCATTGTATTAGTATTGATATATTTACGAAAAAGATTTGGGTCTACTCTAAAATCAAAACAACAACGTTTTATTTCTTTCTGGGTTAAGTCTAAGGGATACATCCGAGCAAACAGATATAGGTCATCATAAACATCATTGTCAATAATATCAGAACAAGTTAGGAATTCCTTAATATTGTCATTGACATTATCAGGAAAGCACAACTCAAGGTTTTTTAACTTTTGACAGTTAGGACAATTGTAAATACAAGCCTTCATCTCACTAACATAATAAGTCGTCAAGTCTTTAAGTCGTTTTTAAGTCCTTTTTTATCATTGCTTCTTTTCTCTACTCTTTATATGAGTTTAAGCAAGGAAGAAATATTAAGCAATATATATTATGACTTAGAACGTGGTTATGGTAGCATTCAGAGTTTATACAAGGAAGCTAACAAAGATGGCGCAGGTGTGAGTCTTCAATTTGTTAAAGATTGGGTTAAAAAGCAACCTAACAAGCAAAAGCAAGGATACAAAAATTTTAATAGCTATTCTGCACCTTTTAGCAGATTTGAATTTCAGATTGATATTATGGATATGCAAAGCTTAATGAGAGACACAGGAACAAAAGATAAATTGAGATATGCCCTTTTATGTATTGATATATTTAGCAAAAAAGTTCATGTCGTCCCATTAAAAAGTAAAGATGGTGTTGATGTATATGATGCGGTTTTAGAGTGTTTCAAAACGTTAGGGCATCCGATGAGTATTTATTCAGACGATGAAGGTAGCTTCAATTCTAAAAAACTTCAAGATTATTTTAAAGGCGAAGGTATTAACCATATAGTAACATTGACACACGCTAACGTAGCCGAGAGAGCAATAAGAACCTTTAAGAAAATGATAGGAGACAGAGCCGAATTTACTAAACAAAGTTGGTCTGAAATGTTGAAACCAGTATTAAAGAAATATAATAATATGATGGTTCATTCGAGCACAGGATTTACACCGAATAAAGCACACGAAGACGACAACGAAGTAAATGTAAAGGCTAATTTAGTGTTGAAAGAAAAATATTTAAGAAATTATCCTAAAATAGAAGAAGGGGATAAAGTCAAAATATACGACAAAGGAAAAGGAAATTATAGTTCGAGGAAGGAGACCCGTAGTCGGTGGCATCCACAAATTTATACAGTTGCCAAAGTAGATAGAGATACCACATTAAATAAGTTCTATATTTTAGAAGGTAAAACTAAACAGTATAATAGGCATGAACTATTATTAGTGAATGAATAAAACATCTTAAAGACAAGAAAAGAATGATAAGTAGAGATATGACAAGATATGAGAACGGTAAAATTTATAAAATAGTTGATAATGGCTATAACATGTGTTATATTGGTAGCACTTGCGAAAGTTTAAGTCAAAGAATGGCAAGACATAGACATCATTATAATTCATATTTGAAGGGAAACCATGGAAAAACACGTTCGTTCGATATATTTGACACTTATGACATTTTAAATTGTAAAATAGAATTAGTGGAGAATTATCCATGTAATAGCAAAGATGAGTTACTACGACGAGAAGGTTTTCACATACAAAATACTGAGTGTATTAACAAACATATAGCAGGAAGAACACAACAAGAATTCAGAGATGCTACAAAGGAACATAAACGTGAAACAGACAAAGCTTATAGAGAAAACAACAAGGAGAAGCTTAAAGCATACAGAGAGGAGCGAAAGGAACATTATCAAGAATATAATAGAAATTGGAAGCAGGACAACAAAGAACACGTTCAGAAATACAATAGTGAGTGGCGACAGAACAACAAGCAAAAAGTGTCTGAAAAGGCAACGTGTGAGAAATGCGGGGCAATTGTAAGAAAATACGACATGAAGACACACCAACAGACTAAGAGATGTATGCAACGCGGGAAAACGGCTTAAAGAGTAGAAGCCTTATAGAATAATTGGATGACAAGCTTTTTTGTGCATAATGGCAAAAAGTCAGTGATAGACGACGAATTATTTGATATACTATGGAATTCGGTAGAAGATGCGGGAAGCTTTACCACAGACACCGAGAAAGAAGAAGAGCCCACGCGGGAACAGAAGCGTAAGGCATTAAATGACAGTAACAACGCAAAAAATAAGGAAAACGGATATTTTAGAGACTATTTTCAAACAAAGCTTAAAGTCGGTTGGACATGTGATAGATGCGGTGCGTGTATAAGCACAAAGGCGAATAAATCCCGCCATTACCTAACTCAAAAGTGTAAGTCACGACAGTTAGAAAAAAGACAAGACGAAGCAAGAGACAAAATTTTAAAATCAATAACGTTTGGGCATGTTCCAATGCCAATTAAATAAATATTGATAATTGTTTTTATCAATATCTATTTTTTCTACTTTATGCTAAAAAACCCATATGGCAAACTTTCTATGTTATTTATGTAATACCTTTTATTATCATAACTGCTTAGAGCTTGTTTTGTTTGTTTTATGCTATATATCTGATGATTTTTTGAACGTATGCTGTTAAATGTTACGCTGTTATCTATACATTCATTGTTTAAGGTGTCTTCGTATCTTTTATAATTGAATTCTTTCTTAACTTTATGTTTTACTATGCCTTTGCTTTTCTTTTCTTCATTCTGTTCATTATGTATCTTGAATGCATAAGATTTAGGCTTTAATCCTATGAAGCTTGTTATTATCTTGCCGTCGCATTCATCTTTGAATTTTCCTAATACCTTCTTATTTTTTGGGTCATAGCATTTATGATTTTTATCATAGCCGCTAAAGTCCATGTGATTACTTATTTCTTGGAAGTCTTCATATATATCATCTGTTTTAGTATGTATAACGAAGCTGTCAGTATCAGTATATATTAATCTTATGTTGTCTTCGTATTTCTTTTTTAGAACGTCATAATAAAACGAATACATATGTAACTTAGATAAGTCTAAGATACACATACCCGCATATATAGGCTTATTTAATAATACTGTGTGTTTTAGCTTTTCAACTCCTACGAGATTTTCATTAATTATATGTCTATGTTTAAATGTAGGACTATTAACACATTTTTGATAACGTTGAGGTGTATTAACTAATTCAAAATCTATATGTTCTCTTACGTTTTCCATTGTTTTACCGTAGCAAGCGTTATTCATTAATTTATACATATCTTTTTCAAAATCTGATGTTGCCTGTTTTCTTTTGTTAGTGTTAAAATCAATCCATGGTTTTAGCCATGCCTTTTGTTTGAAAGATATTGTTCTCCAAACACGCTTTATTTTCAAGCCTTGTTTCAGATAATACTGTAAAATCTTAACGTGACATACATATCTATTTTTATCATATACATTTAAGATTAGCTTGTTTGTTTTCTCATCTGTAGGCTCTTTATTGTGATTATATGATTTATATATTCCCTTCTGTGTTTCCGATAACATGTCTGCGGTAACATTCATTATTTGCGGTGCTAATGGGTAATCCTTATGTTTCTCATGGACTTCGTCGGGATACTCTAAATCAACATCTACAATAAAGCCGAGAGAACCGTCAGTATAATTAATTATTTCTTCTTCGGTTAAGGGCTTATCTTCAAATTTAATATCTTTGTATGGCAATTTTTGACACATGGCTAAACCATATAAGTTATTAGCATCTAAGTAATTTATATATGATGATTCCTTAGATTTATCATAATCTTCACCCATGTATTTATTGTTTGCGTCTGCTTTTCTTAATGATGTTTGACACATGCCACCTCGAAGTCCTTTTTCAAACATTTTATAAATCTCTTCATCTTGAACCAGTTGTAAGCAAACACCTGTTTTTAAAAGCATCGCGTCCCAACTAAAATTAGGTAATGTGTAATAATGAGCTGGGTCTAAGCCGTAATCTTCTAAACATTTAGTTCTAAAGTTTTCAAAGACGTCTGTTAATAAAAACACATCTGTTTGCAAATATAAGTCGTGGTATTCTCCCAAGTCTTTTATGTTAAAATGGTTCCATATGTGTTTTGCTCTGTCATATTCTTTTTGTTCTATGTTCTGTTCCGTAAGCTGACTATAAAAATCTTCAATTGATGGTAGGGATGTTTCATTAAATTTCTTAAAATCTGTGAAGTAATCATATGGATAAACGCCCTTATCCGTTAATAAATCTAAATCCTCATCTGATGTTATGTATTTGCTTGTTCTGCTGAATTTGAAGTTTTCCGTCCAATTTTCGCGCTTATCATTTTCTTCATATTTTGTTAGCTTAACAAGCTTATCTAAGGAAGAAGATAAAAAACTGAACGTATCTTTAAACTCAAGCTCTTTAAGACAAAAGGTTATGAACTTTTCGCTGTTTTGTGCAATTACGTTTATTTCTTCTTTTTCCGTGTCTAACTTATCCAAGTTGGATATAATTAAGTGCGCGTCATAATTCTTAAGATTATGAAAGAAAACTGGGATTTTGAAATCTTTAAAACAAAAATCAAGATTACATTTTAAGTGTGCTGGACCTCTATATTGTCCTGTAAAATGACAATGGTCTCTTACCTTCTTTTTTCCGTCCTTTTTGTTATCAAAACAACCGTTACAAATATGACACCTTTTGGCTTCGTCGTATTCTTTTTGTTCTTTGTCTGTTAAGTCATTCATTGATAAGGGATGTTTTATTACATACATGATTTCTTCCCTTATCTCATTCATGGTTTCGCAGAATTTGTTCATGCAATCTTCACCTCTGTATAAGTAAGGCTTACATTCATCGGTTATTGAATTAACAACGTTTAACATAAAACCCGATGGTTTATGTTCCTGATATGTCCCTTTTATACCTTCATCTGTTTGTGTTGTTAAACATTCAAAATCACCGTATATAACATATGGACATTTAAGCTTTTTATAGTGGTTCTTGAAAAATGTTTTATCCTTTTCTGGCATCTCTACGTTTTGAATGTTATTTGCCATACATCCTTTTATAGTATGTTGCGTTAGTAAGTTTTCTTTCTGAAAGCCTTTCTGACAAAATTGACAATGAAACAGTTTTGTTTTATGTTTGTTTGTCTGAGAACTCATTAATCTCGAATAATCCTTTATCAAAACATAATGACTTTTATCATCCTTTTCTAAGCGTAACAGATTTACATGACATGTTGGTCTTAACTTTTTTGTTATTCTGTCTGCTCTTATCTTTTGTTTATCCTCGTCTATAACATAAACATTTATTGAAATACTACCTTCATTAATCTCTTCAAAATAATCTATATCATCATTAGAAGCTGGAAAATTAACATCATCCCATTTTAAGAAAGAGTCATTGTTTTTCAACTTATTATAATGATACATTCTTTCGGGATTGTGATTTTTAAAGATATTGTAAAAATAACATTGAACGCAATATTTGAAACAATAATCGTCATCGTTTTTAATGTTGATACATGCCTTCTTTAATGATATCCACTTAGGTAATTCAATATAAGACCCTGCTCTTGTAGGGTCATATTTGTCATAATGGATTGTTATTTTCATTATCTTTTTTATTGTTAATCCTGAACGTTTTAATTGTGAGTTTTCTATTTGTTCCTCAATGTCGCCCGCCATGTTGTTTATGGCTTTGTTTAAATCTTCTTCGTTTAATATGTTGTATCTTCTGCTTCTTATTGTGTGTCTTACTTCATCCTCTTCTGGATGATTAAATGCGACATCCACTTCTATTAACACTTTCATTTGTTTTTCTTTTTTCAAGTATTCGGTTAATCTTTCTTTTTGGTATTTTAAATAAGATAAACCACGATAACCGTTCAAATTAATATTAGTAATCGAATATGTGTTCGCGTATCTTTTTAGTGCTTGTCTTTCGTCTGTGATTTTTGCTTTTCTTCTTATTGCGTATGATTTAAGGGCTTGTCTCGTTTTTGCTTGTTGTCCTGCTCTGTGTAGTATCTCATAACGTTTAAAACCTTGAGTTTTAGCAATTGAATTCAATTTGTTGGTTAATTTTGTTGAGAAGGGTTGTTCTTTATTATATCTGTATTCATTACCATTAATCACTACTTTTTTTAATTCTTTATTACCTCTCTTCTTTATTTCACCGATATTACTACTCAAAACATACTTCATCACGTCGTTTAAACGGGGTTCTACCATATACCTATACCCTATAAGGCTTCAAGTCTTTAAGTCCTTTTGGGTGGTGTTTTTTCTGGGTTTGGGTGTGGTTTGGGCTGGGCTTGGCGCGGCTTGGGTGGTGCTGGTGGTCGGCGGTTAGGGCGACTGCCCGATAAATAAAGCATACTAAAACCCTAAACACCGCCAAAAAAGGGGCATTGAATATTTTAATAAAACGAAAACAAAAGAATGTGAAATGCCCCTTTTTTAAAACATAGTCCTAACCTAACATAAACCACAACAACCCTTCTAAACCGAAAGAACTAAACCACAACAACCCTAAAAAGACTAAACCCTAAAACTCTAAGCGCGTCCCAATGAGAGGAAGAGCCGACACTTTGGAGACTTCTGCGTCTCAATGATAGGAATAGCCGACGTTGTCCGCGTTTTTAGGGTTTAGGGGATTAGGGCTTAGGGTCTAAACCCTAAACTGAAACCCTAAACTAAAAACCCTAAACTAAAACCCTAACCCAAAGGAAGGGCGCACCGTTGCGTCGAACTCGTCGTGGTGAGTGTTCTGCATGTAGACGTCCACCTGTCATTTTCTTAGTCAAAGTTTTCTTTTCTTATTCAATATCCCTCGGGCGAAGTTGGGGATTTATGATTTTTTGGTGTAGGGTCTATGATATATTTTATTTTGTGATTTTGGGTGTATTTTATATGGGAATTTGTGGGTATTTTGGGCGAATATTGCTTTCGGGTCTTTTTTATGCATATGACTACTTGATATTTGTTATTTTGGGGTTTTGGGGGGTTTAGGATGTAGGATAGAAAGGATTCTGGGATTTGGTGATGCTTCTATTTGGGAATTTGTGGGTATTTTCGGGTGGATATTATTTTTGGGTCTGTTTTGTAAATATTGTATATCTTAGGTTTAGGGGTTTAGGGATTATAATGCAGAGCTTTGATGTGACACCTGCTTTTTGTGTCTGCGGTCGCACATCTCAGTCCCTTGCTGTCATCAACTGCATAGACGACAACAATCCAAGCACCGTTCCCGTGTAGCGAAGTCCCCCTACTTTGGGCAGTAAAGTCCCCCTACTTTGGGCGTAAAGTCCCCCTACTTTGGGCGGTAAAGTCCCCCTACTTTGGGCGGTAAAGTCCCCCTACTTTGGGCGGTAAAGTCCCCCTACTTTGGGCGGTAAAGTCCCCCTACTTTGGGCGGTAAAGTCCCCCTACTTTGGGCGGTAAAGTCCCCCTACTTTGGGCGGTAAAGTCCCCCTACTTTGGGCGGTAAAGTCCCCCTACTTTGGGCGGTAAAGTCCCCCTACTTTGGGCGGTAAAGTCCCCCTACTTTGGGCGGTAAAGTCCCCCTACTTTGGGCGGTAAAGTCCCCTATTTCGGGTGGTCTGACTGGCAACGGTGGCGAAATCGCGTAAAGGGAACTACGCGCTCAGAACGCGACACACGAAGCATCGTTGGTCTTGAAGTGCTCATCTGCCGGGGTTGAGATTTCACGTTTGATAAGCTCTTTCTTCACGTCTTCCATGAAGCCGACAGCATTGATGACCATTTCCCCGTTCCTGAAGACGCCATAGTGGTCGATGAACATCTCGAACAGTTGGATGGTCATGTCCCCCTGCAATGCCTCGATAGCCTTGATGCAGTCACCCATTGAGCACATCTTCGGGAAGACAACGGACAAGGCTCTGTGAAGCCTCTCCTCGCTTGTGCCTCTGCGCTTGCCCTCCGAAACCTTCAGAATGTCAAGGAGCAACTGGAGGTTCTCCACCGACAACTGTTTCAATGCCAACTCGATGAGCGGGAAGTTCACGTTGGACTGCAACAACTTTATCTCTGCCATGGACTGACGCATCTCAGTGAGGTAGGTCTGGAAGCTCTCGGGGAAGTCACACGTGGGCGTAAAGACAACCTTGTAGTCATCGTTGATTTTCTCTTTCAAAGCCGCCTTCGCAGCATCTGGTTTCAGATGCGACTTGATGGTTCGACGGAAGCCTCCTCCAACTCCGCGAATCGAAGCGTAGACCACCGAGCCGTCCACGATACCAACCTCGCGCAAGCTTTTTCTGGCGTGGTAGGTCTCAAAGAGATTCACGTCGCCGAAGGTGAACATGATGTCCTTGCCCTGCTTCTGGGAAATCGCGGCATCCTCAAAGAAGCGGTCGCGAAGGTGACCAATGCCACGCATCAACGAAATGCTCATGGAGTATGTCCGCCCCTGAAACACGATGTTCACCGTCACCTTTGCCTCACGGCTCTCCTTCGTCTTCGCCTTCTTCTCCTCGATTTTCTGCTCCTTCCTCTCTTTGGTCTCCTCCTTCTTAATCTCGCGAAGGTGCTTGCGAAGCTCCATGCTGACGATGGTCTGCTTTGCCTTCAACGTCTCCATCTGCTTGTCGTAGCGTTTTTTCAAGGTCTCCTTCTCATCGAGGCTCATCTCCTTCACTGCCTTGGTGAGTGCATTCTCCTCGTCTGTGTTGAAGTCGTCGCTCTCCTCGTCGTCAGTGACATCGGGGGAAATGGTAGGAATTGGGTTCTTCTGGTCTTCTGGGTCATCACCACTGCCGCCCGCGGAAGCACTCATGGAAAGCTCGGGGACAATCTCGGACAAAGTCGCCATGCTCAAGTGGTAGAAGCAAAGCGAACGAAAGAATGCGGGGATTGTGCTTTGAAAGCCGAATTGCTACCATTGTAAAGCAAATGTGCTCATGCTCACGAGTTGCTTGTCAATGTCAGAACTGAAAGCATCGACTGACTGAAACGTTAAGACATGCCAGACGTGCCTCTTCGAAGTTGTTGTAGTCGTTGAGCGTCTTCTTCAAATATGAAACCTTTACCAAAAGGACTAACTATAACACGGGAAGCCCCAGAAGCTTGAGAAGTTGGGAAAAGACTGAAACGAAGAAGGGGGAGATATGGGGAAGAAATTAGGTTTATTGTTGCTATAAATCATAACAACAACAAACATTCAAACAAGCATATGGGAAGGACTTTAAGAATATAGGAACGCATAAGGTGGATAGATTAAATTTTAGGGGTGTTGTTATTTGTAGGTTTTGCGGAATGAATGAGGTAGCTTGTCCTTAGAATCCCCTATGGATAATGGATAAGGCGGGAAACGAGAGAAAACGAATGAGGGGATGGTAAAAAGTTGGGGCTAAAAATTCGGCGGGAAATACGGGGAAACTGGGCTTAGGAAATGCAACAGGTAGCGAAAGAACATAGAACTAAATAAGGGGGCAGGGTCAAGAAAAAGCAGAGCTGGGGGGCAAGTGGGTAGCGATATAACCCTGAAGCCTTAGCCTGTGAAACCCCCTTTTACATATTTTTTTGGGGGCCGCCTTGGTGGGGCCTCGACGAAGCATCTAACAGCTGCCAGGCAGTCCTGGCACCTTCATAGAGAAGGATGACGAAGCTGGCGGGGCCATCCAGGTCGGGGTCAGGGGGGGCCACCTGCCTTCCTTCATGGGAAGGACGACGAAGCATCTAACGGCTGCCAGGCAGTCCTGACACCTTCATAGAGAAGGACGACGACGCTGGCGGGGCCATGCAGGTCAGCCCACAGGGGCATCCTGGTGGGGGCCGGCCATTTACAGACATTTTAACACGGTGGGGCCACCGCCTTGGTGGGGGGCCGCCCTGGTGGGGCACTCTGCAAGGGTCCTCATAGAGAAGGACGACGAAGCATCTAACGGCTGCCAGGCAGTCCTGGCACCTTAGATAAGGACGACGAAGCTGGCGGGGGCACGGGGCCAGCTTGGTGGGGGCCACCTGGCGTGGGCCACTGTGGCGGGCCAGGCGCTCAGCGCGTAGTCGCTGCCCCATGGCCTGCTGCCCTTCTGCCTGCATCAGCGCCAGGGGGGGGTGGGGCAACCCTGGCGGGGGCACGTAATAGTGAACTTTGGCAGGCCCTTCATAGAGAAGAAGCATCTGGGCCCTTGAAGCCCTGGCCAGCAACTGGGCCCTTGAAGCCCGGCCAGCAACTAAGTTATGGTTCCTTCACAGAAGGACGACGAAGCCTCGCAAGCGCGAGGAGGAGGGATAGTCTGGAGGTGAGCAGGCGACCTGGAATGTGTGTAAAAACCCTGGCGGAGCAACCCTGGCTTGGCCAGGCCGAGGCCCAGGCATGCCCGGGGCGCATAACGGGGCAGCGGACTTTGAGTAGGGGCGAAGAAAGATAAACTTTTGACAAAGTCCTGCATGAGAACCCCCCGTCGTCTTTTTGGCCGGTAAGAGACCAATACAGGCAGACGTAAATGAGGGCAGGGCACTCAGAGTTTGCAGTCCAATCTTATATGCGAAATGGAATGTCCTTCACAAACACGACATGTTTTTTCAAGCAGAGGAAGACGAAAACTGCGTGTAGAAGAAGATAGGGAGGCTGCAGAGTCAACAGGGCGCTCGATAGCGTCAGCTTGGCTGCAATGTGGCACTGAGAAAATCGCAGGTCCGCTGCGCTCGGCGGGCCACCCTACGCAGAGTGTGGCTGATCTCGAGGCAAGCAGCCTCCACGTAGTCGTGCATATCTCCAACGTGGCGACTGGCAGCTGTGTGCGCGGGACAGGCCTCCTCCAGCTCCACAAGCCTGTATGACAAACGCCACTCCAGCGCGTCTACTTGCGAGCGCGCCATCATCAATCCTTCTGCTTGCAGCTGGAGCGCCTCCTGCAATCTTATCCAGTCGCGCTCAGAAATATTGTGGGCCAGTCCTGGTTCTTGGCTACGCCGCCGTGGTTCGGTTGGAGTGGCCGAGCGGCTGCGGCTGCGTGAGCGAGCACCGCGACGTGGAGCAAGATGGATCGGCGTGGGGGTGTTCGAGATGTCTTGCGTGTGCGAGAAATCCTGCATGGGAAACTTGCGACGCCGCGGGCAGATGGCTAAACTGGGGAACGGCGAGACTCCAGCTTGAACAAGAATAGCTCAGTGCAGACATGCTGCCTAAGTAGTGAAAAGAACCGGTTGCTGCTTCCCGTGTTTGCTCTCTATGTCTGACTCTCTGACCCTTTGACTGTCTCTGTCTCTGTTTCTGTCTCTGTCTCTGTCTCTGTCTCTGTCTCTGTCTCTGTCTGTCTCTCTCTCTCTCTCTCTCTCTCTCTCTCTCTCTCTCTCTCTCTTTCTCTCTTTTTCTTCCTCTCGCTTTGCCTCTCTTCTCTCTTTCCTCCTTCCCCTGCGTCTCATCTGCCGATCTTTCTGGCATGCACAACAGCACACGCAATGCAGATCTTTTCCGCAGGCGCGAGAGCAATCCATTCACAATAGCTGCGCTGGCGCGTAGGAGCCTCACCTATACTCAGATTCAAAAGGAAGCGCCGGGTAGTTCCTGCCATCTCTACAGGCGTCGGTGCATGGCCAGCGCACAGCGCTGTCGAGACCGGTGCGAGATGCACATGGCAGTCGTCTACCGCCTGTCGTCGGCGCCAGTCGCCAGAGCGGCTATGTCACGGCGTGTCCGAGGAGTCTGCGTCACAGTGCGCCTTGAACACCAGCCAGGCCAGGGTGTATGCAACGGAGCAGTAGGTGGTCCACGTTGGAGCTTTGCGCTTCTCGAATTTCTGAAGGGATGGCAGGGCGAAGAGTTGCAAGGTTTCCTCCTTGAACAGGGCCAGGAAGGCACGGACCGCGTCCTTCTTTGGTTCCCGAGTCTGGTACTTCTCGGCAAACTCCAAAGTCCGCTCATAGTTGCGAAGGACAGCTTCCTTGGACCAAACCGCTTTCAGCAGTTCTGCGCGGGCTTCGTCGACCTCGTCTTCGGTAGTCCATTTGGCTCGATCCGGCTCAGGCAGAGTGCCTACCTGCATGCGGTCCCAGACATCTTTCTCAGGTAGGAGCAGCACATTGCTCTTGCCCTTGCTGGAGTCTTCGTGGATAGCAGCTTGGATCCAGGCCAGGCGGGCCTCGCGCACCATCTCAGTAATGTGCTTGGAGACGCGCTCAGCGTTGGCTTGCAGGACGTCATCTTCCGCCGTGGATCGCAAGCCAGCACGTTCGAGAACCAGGGTCTGAACCTCGACAGGCAAACACTTGAGCAGCCCGATTTTGTCTTTGACAGCCAACTCAGCACTATCGGCTGCCGTGGCCAGCTCTTGAGCTTTGGTTTCAAAGGCTTGAATCTCTGCCAGCGGCCAAATGTCCCGAAAGGGCGGCAGCACAGCGACTGCAGCAGGGACGGCTTCCGCCGATGTGCTGTCACTGCCATGCTCGACCTTCCGCTGCTTCTGGCGAACGCTGCGACTTGGCGAGTCGCTGGAAGAGGAGGTCTTCTTTGTGTGGCGGCGGGCCCGTTTTGCCTTGGGGTCCGAAGCATCGCGTCCCTTTGCCTTCTTCTCCGTCTTGCGATGCTTCTTGTGCTTGACCTCGTTGCTTTTCTTGTGCGCCCGGGCGTTCTTCTTCTTCTTCTTGCCACTGAGCGCCGAGCTCGAGTCCGTGGAAATGGAGTCAGAGTCATTAATGACAGAAAGTGGCGTCGAGGAGGAACTCCCTGCAGCTTCGGCGTCCAACTGGCCGAAAGTGCGCTCGCGGCGCATATTCTTTTTCTCGTCCGCCTTGATGCCGTGAGCAAGGGCCTTGAACAGCCGATCTTCCTCTTTGGGATGCGCAAGCCAAGCTTGTACATGCTTGGTCTGCTTCTTGACTTCCGGAACCTTGCTTGCCCACCAGCGAATGTCTTCAGAGACTGCCGCCAATTCCAGCAGCGCCACAAGACCGGTGTACACGGCCGCAGCAGCTTCGGCAGCCTCAGCGATCACTGTGCCCTGGTCTCGTGCAGCTTTCTGGATCTGCTTGAAATAGACCTTGCACATTTCCTGCGAGGCGCTGCTGTCTCGCTCGACGTCTCTGTTCAGGTTGAAATATCGGACCGCTTCATTGAGGGATTCTTTCTCGAGCATTGCTTGGATTTGCGGCAGGGATGAGGCCAGTTTCGGGGCAAAGAGCGCCGCGGAATCCAGCGATGCAGAGGACAAGTTCAGTCCCATCAAGGGTCGGCGCAACAGTTCACTGCAATCGCCGTCCAGGATCTTCCTCAGGTGCTCCGTGGTCAGGCGAGATGCAGGGTCGAACAGGGGCCTGCCTTGATTGTCTGGGTACGACCGAAGTTCCCACTTGCACAGGAACTTATAGAGGTCGACGCGCGTGATGTACTGAGATTTCTCCCCAGCTTCGCCCTTGCCCTTTCCACGGACGCTTCCACGACCGCTGCGCCCGCGACCCATGGCACGAGCAGAGCTGAGCTCACGCCGAACTTTTCGTGTGTGTGCGAAATCTCGAACCACACGGGCGGCACAATAAGCGTGTTACTGCAGAAGCACAAGTCATCAGGACAATCCAAACATGCGGGAACTTTCCTACACCGGCCTACGTCATGCAGATGACAGGGGGCAGGTTATAGTCAGCAGAGAAAAGTATATATATATATATATACAGACACGTCAATCTCTCTCTCTCTCTCTATGTATATATTGTATGTTATATGCTAATATATTTGTATATATATATATATATTTATTTATTTATTTATATCTGTATATATGTACACAAAGACCTGGGCCACAAAACACCGACCGCTCGAAAAACAGGCAAACATGCAAACATGTTCTAAAGTGGCGGCCGCTGGAAATCTAGGCGCATGCAGATTTACACCACGCCGGGCATTTATAAGCACACGTATATTTATATACTGGGCGGACCTGGCAGGGGCTATCCTGGCGGGGCAACCTTGGTGGGTGGCAAATCTGGGTCAGCATATAGCACTTGAACAATAGCCTTATAACGGCTGTCAGGCCATCTTAACAGAACCGCCCGGCAACCCTGAAAGGCAACGGGGCGATGGGCAACCCTGGCGGGGGCGCTTTGGCAGGGCCTTTCATAGAGAAGGACAAGGAAGCTGGTGGGGGAACCGCCCTGGTGGGGGCCTGGCGGGGCTGGAAGGGGCCCGCTGGTAGTAGGGGCCACCAAAGGCCACGCTGGCGGGGTGGCAAATGTGGTTCAACCCTGACGAGGAACAACCGGGCGGGGGCAACCCTTTCTTTGGGCAACTCTGGCCTTCCTTCATAGAGAAGGACGACGAAGCATCTGGGAGAACCCGCCCGAACCCTGGGCGCAACGGGGCGATGGCCAAGGCCCTTCATAGCTGACGGCCTGCTTACCTGGCCAAACCACCTCAAGGCTGTCGGCCACCCTTGGGCCACCCTTGAACCACCTTGGGCAACCCTGGCGGGGGCAAATTTGGTGAGGCACCCACGGGAGGCAACCCTGTGGAATGCTAAAGGGCAACCCTCGTGGGGCAACCCTGGTGCCCTGGCGGGGGCAACCCTAATAGGGGCAACCCGGCCTGGCAGGGCAACCTGGTGGGGGGCAACCCGGCCGTTGGGGGCAAACCTGGCGGGGCAAACGCGGGAAGGAGGCGGGGCAACCCTGGCAGGGGCCGGCAGCCCTGGTGAGGGCAACCTGGCGGGGATGCTGCGAGGGCAATGGGGCAACTGCAGAAAAAACAACCAGGGCAACTTTGGTGGGGGCAACTGGGGGCAAATCTGGCCCTGGCGGGGGGCAACCCTGGCGGGGCACCCTGGCGGGGGCTACCCTGGAAGGGGCCCGCTGGTAGGGGCCACCAAAGGCCACAGCCCTGACGAGGAACAACTGGGCAAATAGCAGGGCAACCCTCGCGGGGCAACCCTGGTACCTTGGCGGGGGCAACCCCGGAACAACCCTGGCGGGGCATCTTGGCGTGTTGGAAATTGGGGGCAACCCTGATCGGGGCAACCCTTGCGAGACCAACCCTGCGGGGGGCAACCCTGGCGGGGGCAACCCTGGCGGGGGCAACCCTGTGGGGGCGACCTGGTGGGGGCAACCCTGCTGAGAACCCTGGCGGGGGCAACCCCTGGCGGGGCAACCCTGGCAGGAGCCACCCTGGCGGGGGCAACCCTGGCGGGCGGGGCAACCCTGGCGGGGGCAACCCTGGCGGGGGCAACGCTGGTGGGGGCACCTGTGGGGGCAACCCTGGCGGGGGGCGGCAACCCTGGCGGGGGCAACCCTGGCGGGGCAACCCTGACTGAGGCAACCCTGGCGGGGGCAACCCTGGCGGCAACCCTGGCGGGGGCAACCCTGGCCCTGCCCTGGCTGGGGCAACCCTGGCGGGGGCAACCCTGGCGGGGGCAACCGTGGTGGGGGCAACCAGAACAACTTTGGCGGGGGCAACTCTGGCCCTGGCGGGGGGCAACCCTGGCGGGGCACCCTGGCGGGGGCTACCTGGCGGAGCTGGAAGGGGCCCGCACCAAAGGCCACAGCCCTGACAGGAACAACTGGGCAACTCTGGCCTTCCTTCATAGAGAAGGACGACGAAGCATCTGGGCAAATAGCAGGGCAACCCTCGCGGGGCAACCCTGGGGCAACCCTGTCTTGGTGTTGGAAATTCAACCCTGGGGCAACCCTGGCGGGGGCAACCCTGGCGGGGGGGCAATTCTGTGGGGGCAACCCTGGCGGGGGCAACCCTGCCAGGGCAACCCTGGCGGGGCAACCCTGGCGGGGGCAACCCTGGCGGGGCGACCCTGCAAGGGGCAACCTTGGCGGGGGCAACCCTGACAGGGGGCAACCGTGGGGGCAACCCTGGGGCAACCCTGGCGGGGGCAACCCGGGGGCAAACCTGGGGGGCAACTGGCGGGGGCAACCCTGGCGGGGGCAGGTGGGGGCAACCCTGTGGCAACCCTGGCGGGGGCAACCCTGGCAGGGGCAACCCTGGCGGGGCAACCCTGGCGGGGGCAACCCTGCCACCCTTGAGGCGGGCCTGGCGGGGGCAACCCTGGCGGGGGCAGGTGGGGCAACCCTGGCGGGGGCAACCCTGGCAGGGGCAACCCTGCGGGGGCAACCCTGGCGGGGGCAACCCTGGCAGGGGCAACCCTGGCGGGGGCAACCCTGGCGGGGGCAACCCGGCAACCCTGGCAGGGGCAACCCTGCGGGGGCAACCCTGGCGGGGGCAACCCTGGCGGGGGCAACCCTGGCGGGGGCGACCGTGGCGGGGGCAACCCTGGTGGGGGCAACCCTGGCGGGAGCAATCCTGGCGGGAGCAACCCTGCCGAGGCCAACTGGCAGGGGGCAACCCTGGCGGGGGCAACCCTGGCGGGGGCAACCTGGTGGGGGAAACCTGTAGCAACCCAGGCGGGGGCAACCCTGGCAGGGGCAACCCTGGCGGGGGCAACCCTGGCCCTGCCCTGGCGGGGGCAACCCTGGCGGGGGCAACCCTGGCGGGGGCAACCCTGGCGGGGGCGCAACAGCTTCTCAGGCCCGACCTCCCCCGCCGGGGTCGCGCGTCGGGGGTTTAGGGTTAATCCATTATTACATTGTGCCCTATGGCTAGCAGGGATGCATCAGGTATGGCAAGCTCGATCTGCTTGGCAAAGCAAGCAGATCTCGAAGCGGTAGCGTTCAGTTGTACCGGCCGCCGCCTGGCGCGGGCGGCCTAGGGTTTAGGGTTTAGGGTTTAGGGTTTAGGGTTTAGGGTTCAGGGTTTAGGGTTTAGGGCTTAGGGATATTTTGGGTTCAGGGGGTGTTAAGGGTGTTAAGGGTTCGGGGTTTCGGTGTGGGTGTGGGTGTGTGTGTGAGAGAGATATGTCGAGGGGCAACCCTGATACCCGAAATAATTGCCCTAAATCACCTTGGCATCCTAACTACCCAAAACCCTCACCCCCTTCACCCTTCACCCTTCACCCTTCACCCTTCACGCTTCACGCTTCACCCTTCACCCTTCACCCTAAACCCTAAACCCTAAACCCTAAACCCTAAACCCTAAACCCTAAACCCTAAACCCTAAACCCTAAACCCTAAACCCTAAACCCTACACACCCCCCGTCCCCCCTGTGAGCGATTCTGACCTTCTAGGTCCATGCGAGCAAGCAACCTGCCAACCTACCTGGGGTCAAAGGCCAAAACCCGAAACTCTTCAATACAAGTGCCAACCTTTGCACCTCTTAAGCCCTAAACCCTAAACCCTAACCCTAAGCCCTAAACCCTGAACCCTTGAACCCTGCAGCCTACAAGGCCCGCAGAAGCTTTAGACCCAGAAGCCCCCGAAGGCTGAGACCTGCAAACTGCTTCCAACCCTGAGGCAAACAAAGCCACCGGAAACCCTGGAAAACCCATAAGCCCTTGAAGCCGAATTTCAAGAAGCCCCTATGGGGGTTTACGAAAATAGGGGACCCCTAACATACACCCCCCAAATACTTCGTAGGGTTCCCTTGCAAGCGGGGTCCCAAAAAGGGTGCCCCTATGTTCGACGACCCCCCCCCACATCACCCCTAAAGGTGCTGACTCGTGGAAGCTACACGCTGCATGTCGCATGCTCGTCGTCGATCATCTATTCCGCCCCCTGCCTGTCTTGGGATGCCGGGTGCAGGGTCCCTAAACAACCCTAAACCCTAAACCCTAAACCCTAGACCCTAAACCCTAAACCCTAGACCCTAAACCCTAAACCCTGAACCCTGAACCCTGAACCCTGAACCCCACGCCCCAAACCCGAAACCTCCCTCAAGCTAGATTGTAAGGCTCGCGGACTCTTCACTCTCGGAAGCTTCGAGTTTCGGACGGTTTCGACACACCAGCGGCCTCCAACAAGGGGCCTTTCGGCTAGCCCTAAACCCTAAACCCTAAACCCCAAACCCTAAACCCTAAACCCTAAACCCTAAACCCTAAACCCTAAACCCTAAACCCTAAACCTTAGGTGTTGCACCCCGTAAACCCCCTTAACCCTGCTACAAAACATCCCCCAAAGCAGATGAGCCCTATTGGAGGGGCTGCGAACATACACCCTAAGACCCAGCCCTGTGAAGTCAGGCATCCCTGAACCCTGAACCCTAAACCCTAAATCCTACACCCTAAACCCTAAACCCTAAACCCGCAACCCTAAACCCTAGACCTTTTGTCCCTGCCTTGGCGACAAGAAGCAGATTTCTGCAGGGGTCGCTGCAAGTTTGGGGTTTCTGTAGTTTCGAGTTCAGAGCGTCGAATCCGAATGACTACGTAGCTTAGGGTTTAGGGTCCAGGGTTGAGGGTTAAGGGTTGTTTACAAGTCCAAGAACCACACTTCTATTCCAAGCATGTTCGGCCAAGGATGCTCTGTCCATCGCGGAGGTCCTGGCACAGGCAGCTGCCCTCCCAACCCTGAACCCTGAACCCTGAACCCTGAACCCTGAACCCTAAACCCTAAACCCTAAACGTGCCTTCTTTGGGTGGGGGGCGGCTTGGTTTCTAAGATTTGGAGTTGCGGAGTGCTTTGCCTAAACCCCTAGACCCAAAGCCCAAAACCCTAACTACACTCTAAACCCGCAACCCTAACCCTAATGCAAGTTTTGAATTGGGAGAGGCTGCTTCGGACGCAAGGCATCCCTCCCAACAGGGTGCGAGAGCGCTCAAGCAAGTCAGTCTCTGTGCTTGAAGTGAAGTGATGATGCTTATGCTCCTATGCCATGAGCTCTTGACGGTCGGAACCCTACACCCTAAACCCTAAACCCTAAACCCTAAACCCTAAACCCTAAACCCTAAACCCTAAACCCTGAACCCTGAACCCTAAACCCTAAACCCTAAACCCTAAACCTTGAGACCTAAGGGCCCCTAAACCCTACCCTGGAAAGCTGAGTAATTGAAGCCTGACACTGCAACCCTGAATCCCCATGCTCGAAGCCTGCCCACGGGGAACGACTTGTCTGATTTTAATGACATGGTCCTTTAGTAAGGCCCCTTACTTTCCTGGAGTATGGGCCCTGGGGGGTGTATAGTTCTTTTTTTTCTGGTAGAGGGTCTAAAACCCCAAAAACCCTCAAACTTTAAACCCTGAACACCAGGATGACAATCTTATCATCTACAATGGCTGGGGCACGGCGGACTGCGATGTGATCCCCCCGGCCCCCTGGCCTGAGACCTCCCAAAACACCGAGGGTTTAGGGTTTAGGGTTGAGGGTTTAGGGTTTAGGGTTGAGGGTTTAGGGTTTAGGGCTTAGGGCTTAGGGATCTACCCCGATTTGGACGCAGTGGAAAGCCCCACCATGTACAATGCATTTGCAGCCCCCGAGTTGTGAACCTCCCCCTCCTACACCCTATACCTTGAACTGAAAACCCTAAACCCTAAACCCTAAACCCTAAATACTAAACCCCAAACCCCAAACCCCAAACCCCAAACCCCAAACCCTAAACCTGTGTGGATCCTTCCCACTCGAGAGAGATGGCCACATCCCCACTACAAAGGTGGCCAGCAACAGGGAGTTCAGGGTACTTTTAGGGTTCTACAGTATAGAGTTTAGGGTGTAGGGTGTATGGTTTAGGGTTTAGGGTTTAGGGGGTACTTAGTAACCAATCTAAACTGTACTTATAACCCACTTAGAAGCCCCTTAAGTGCCCTGATATGGTTCTAAGTACAGACATAGGTACAGTTGTAATTGGTACCCTAAACCCTAAACACTAAACCCTAAACCACAAACCTCCAAGCAACGCGGAGCTCACGGTACGGTGCTTCGGGTTTGGGGTTCAAACTTTCGGGATAGGGCGACTGCCTTTTTGCCCGGCATCCTGCAACCGCACCTCAAAACAGGGGTTTAGGGTTTAGGGTCTAGGGTTTAGGGTTTAGGGTTTCGGGCTCAAAGAAAGGACCGGGACTACTCTGGCTGCCCGTGCCGGAGCTGGAATGGGATCATTGAGTATCGCTGTGAGGCGCGAGCACGGGTCTACTCTGTGAGCGTTCGAATTTTAGGGTTTACGGTTTAGGGTTTAGGGTTTAGGGAGTACTTGCTGATAGTATTCCCTACTTGTGGTCCCTATGTAACAGACACTACAGTAAGCTTAAGGCCCAAAACCCGTTCTAATTATTTTATGCCCCCTACATTACCTTCTACCGCCCCTAGGCCCGAAATCCTAAACCCTCAACTCCAAGCCCAAGTGAAGCACTAAGTCTCCTCAAACCTCCGCCCTGACTTGGAGGTTCATGGTACTTACTAACCAATTATAACTGTACTCATCAGTGCGCCAGGCACACTTATGATTGGCTAATAAGTACCATGAACCTCCAAGTAGACCCTCAAGCCGCTGTAACTTGAAATTGCTTCGCAAGTCCAAAACGAAGCTCAAGGACAGCTTCCTCGAAATTGTCTGGACTGCTGGCCTAAGCTGCGAAGAGGAAAACTTTGAAGTCAAAGAAGAAACTCCTCGAAGCTTTCCTTGAAACTCCTTGAGGCTTTCGTCGGACTGAACCCTGAACTATTTCAATCCCTAAACCCTCAACCCTAAACCTTAAACCCTCACCCCTAAACCCTAAACCCTAAGCCCGAAACCCTAAACCCTAACCCTACACCCTAAGCTATTTCAAGAAACCCTAAACCAGGTCGAGTCTGTCTACCGCGACCAGCACCTCCGGAGGCGCCCTCTGAGCTGCCAAAGCGCCCTTATCTTTGGGCGTTGGAGGTAGGGTTTTCTTTGTTTATGTATTTGGGTATCTATTTGTTTGTTCATTTTTTCTAATTGTTAGCATGTTGAGTTATGTATTTTATACTGTGTGTTTGTATTTTATGTATTTTCTTTTTTGTATTTTTTTGGGGAGGGGGGTAGGGTTGAGGGTTGAAGAAAACCCTCTAAGTGGGTTTGCTGACATGGAGCCCATCCCCTCCCCCGCTAGAGTTCCTCACTCCGTGGGAGCCCCCCCATAGATAGCTTAAGGGCTTAAGGAGACTTGGGTTTAGGGTTTAGGGTTTAGGGTTTAGGGTTTAGGGTTTAGGGTTTAGGGTTTAGGGTTTAGGGTTTAGGGTTCGGAATAAGAGGCGCCCACCCCCGCCCCTCCCCCCCCCCCTCTGCACGCAGAGGCCTCTTGGCCTTAAAAACCCGTTGTTGTGGAGAGGCTTGTCGCTGCAATGCATCGGGACACCACCTTCGCAGTGTCTGGCGCTGCATTCGCCCAGGGGTGCTCGGGTTTCGGGTTCAGGGTGTAGGGTTTCGGGTTTAGGGTTTAGGGTTTGGGGTTTAGGGTTTAGGGTTTAGGGTGTAGGGTTCAGGGTGTAGGGTTTTGAGTGCAGGTCTTGGGCACAGGTTTCCGAGGCTCCTACAGGTCTCCGGGTACCTGAAGGACGAAAATTGTCACAGGGAGACACTAAATTCGCATAAAGCGCAACCCACCAAAAAAACCCAAAAACTCGAAAAGCCTGACAAGCCAGAAAAGCCCTAAACCCTAAACCCTAAACCCTAAACCCTAAACCCCAAACCCCTAAACCCTACACCCTAAACCCTAAACCCTAAACCCTACACCCTAAACCCTGAAACAATCATTCGCCCCAAGCCCGTAGCTCAGCTGAGGATGTGGAGATCAAGTGCGGCAGCCAAAGCTGCAGGGTTCAAAGACGTTTCAGGGTTTCAGGGTTCAGGGTTTAGGGTTTAGGGTTTCGGGTTTAGGGTTTAGGGTTTCGGGTTTAGGGTTTAGGGTTTCGGGTTTAGGGTTTAGGGTTTCGGGTTTCGGGTTTAGGGCTTCAGGGTTTAGGGCTTATGAGATTTTAGGGTTTAGGGTTTAGGGCTTCGGGGTTAGGGTTTAGTGTTTAGGGTTTCAGGGTATAGGGCTTATGAGAGTTTAGGGTTTAGGTGTTAGGCCTTAGGGACTAGGGTTTAGTGTTTAGGGCTTAGGGTTTCAGGGCTTATGAGAATTTAGGGTTTAGGGTTTAGGTCTTAGGGGTTAAGGTTTAGGGTTTAGGGCTTAGGGGGGCTTATGAGAATTTTGGGTTTAGGACTTAGGGTTTGGTGTTTAGGGCTTATGGGAATTTCGGGGTTGCGGTTTAGGGTTTGGGGGAATTTGGGGTTTAGGGTTTAGGGCTTTGGATTTAGGGTTTAGGGCTTAGGGGAACTTAGGGTTTAGGGTGTAGGGTTCAGGGACTAGGGTTTAGGGCGTATGGGAATTCAGGGTTTCGGGTTTAGGGCTGACGGGGGTACGCTGTAGGCCGTATCAGAATTTGGGGTCTTAGGGTTTATGGGCTATGGGAATTTATGGTTCAGGGTTCAGGGTTTAGGGTGAGGTCGAAGGTTGATAGGGTTGAGGGTTTAGGTTTAGGATTCAGGGTTAGGGTTTAGGGTTTGGGGCATAAGGTTGATGTGGCTCTGGGAGTTCTGGAAGGATATCGGTGCAAGTGGCCATGGAGGCCGGAGTTGAAGTCTTCAGAAGGCACGTTGGCCCACACCTCCTAGGCCCTCAACGCCGCGAAGCCCTGGTAAGCTGAGTCCCTAAACCGTAAAACCCAAAACCCAAAACCCTAAACCCAAAACCCTAAACCCAAAACCCAAACCCTAAACCCTAAACCCTAAACCCTAAACCTTAAACCCTAAACCAGCCCTATAAAGCCCTGAACACTATGAGGCTTTCCAGCCCACCGCCTGGTCTTGGCTTCGGCAAGCCCGGTCTTCGCAAAGATGCTTCAAGCAGCGCCCAGATCAGCTTTGGGGGGCTTCAGGGCTTTCAGGGGGTTTAGGGTTTAGGGTTTAGGGTTTAGGGTTTAGGGTTTAGGGTTTAGGGTTTAGGGTTTAGGGTTTAGGGTTTAGGGTTTAGGGTTTAGGAGCATTAGAGGGTTCAGGGGGTGTAGGGGGTTTAGGGGGTTTAGGGCGGTTTGGGGGGTTTAGGGGGTTTAGGGCGGTTTAGGGATGTTTAGGGGGTTTGGGGGTTTGGGGTGTTTAGGGTTTCTGGGGCTTAGGGTTTAAGGGGTTTTGGGGTTTACGGCTTGGGTGGGTTGAAGGTGTCCAGGGTTACGAGTTCTATGTTTTGGGTTCAAAGGGCCTGGCTTTCGGAATTTTGGGGTTGAGCTTGAGAGTGTCTTGGGTGACCCTAAGCCCTAAACCCGAAGCACTAAACCCTAAATTTAAGAGCCTCCGGCTCAAGCCGCCGACCCCGCTGGAGCATAGTTGAGAGGTCTAAACCCGCTCGCATGGTTCGAAGATCATCCCAGCCTGCTCGGCAGAGTTCTGTGAAACGTTTGGGGGGGGGTAGGGGGGGGGTGGGTGGGGGTGGGGGGGGGGGGGGGGGGGGGGGGGGGGGGGGTGGGGGGGGGGTGGGGGGGGGGTGGGGGGGGGGGGTGGGGGGGGGGGGGGGGGGGGGGGGGGGGGGGGGGGGGGGTGGGGGGTGGATTTTTGTTGAGGGCGCCCCTACCCCCCTGTGCCCCCCCTCTACCCCCCCCCCCCCGCCCCCCCAAGGAGGGAAAGAGGGAGGTTTTCACCTCCTCAAACCCATCCAACACGCCGCCAGGTCGGCGGACCCTAAACCCTAAACCCTAAACCCCAAACCCCAAACCCTAAACCCCGCTAAACCCTAAACCGAAGGGTTTGGGGCTGTTATGCCTTGGGGCTGCCTCCCGAAGCATCCTCGAACCTAGACGTCACCCCTTAGGGTTTAGGGTTTAGGGTTTAGGGTTTAGGGTTTAGGGTTTAGGGTTTAGGGTTTAGGGTTTCAGGTTTAGGGTTTTAGAGGGAGTGGCTTGTCTCTTTAGCACAGAGAGCTTCATGTGGCTCCATGTTGGGCGCAGAAGCCTCCAAGCCCCTGAGCCCTGAATCCTACAACCCCCTTGAAAATCACAAACCTAAACCCTAAACCCTAAACCCCAAACCCCAAACCCTAAACCCTAAACCCTAAACCCTAAACCCTAAACCCTAAACCCTAAACCCTAAACACTAAACACTAAACCCTAACCCTAAAAACCCTAATCCCTAAACCCTAAACCCTAAACCCTGAGCCCCAATCGCGACTAGACCCAGAGCCAGCCGCCCGAGGAGATGAAGGAGGCCCGCACCGGAACCATCACCATCGAGGCCGGCGTAGCGACAAGAAGCCCTAAACCCTAAACCCTAAACCCTAAACCCGAAACCCGAAACCCTAAACCCTAAACCCTAAACCCACGAGAAGCCAGCAACTCTGAGCCCCGCAGCCCCAAAGCCCTGAAAGCTGTGTGGCAAGATTTGGAGGATGCCCCTGTTGTAAAGCCTTTCAGAAGATAGTTGGGGATGTCGCCCCTTATACTAGCAGCTCCTTACTAGGGATTCTAATCGGGTACTGTACTATAGTCCCCCTGAAGGACTGGTAGTACGAGGGGGAACATCCCAAAAGATAGTCTTCTAGGAATTCGGGCCGCCCGAAGCCCCAAGCCCGACACCCGAAGCCAAAAGCCTCGATCAAGAGAGCCGGCCACAGACCCCCCCACTTTTTCTTGCGTTGTTTGGAATCAACACTTGCAGAAGAAAGTCGGGTTTAGGGTTTAGGGTTTAGGGTTCAGGGTTTAGGGTTTAGGGTTTAGGGTTCAGGGTTTAGGGTTTAGGGTTTAGGGTTCAGGGTCCCCTACCCAGCAGCTAAGGTTTAGGCTTTGTCCTGTTTGGGGTTTGCGGCCGCAGCTTCGAGGATGACATGCTTTGGGATCTGGGCCCCGTCAGGACGTGCCTCCGGAAGTCGTGTCAAAGGCTTTGCGGTACATGTACACAGGCCGGCACGATGTTCAAGGGCTTAGGGTAAATCTTAAGGTTCAGGAGACCCGAAACCCTAACCCTAAAAGCCGTACACCCAAAAACCCTACTCCCAAAACCCTGGACGCGTGTACCACGTTTGCCCCGCAAATGTTCGTGCGGGCGCGTTGTTAGCCGAACGTTGAAAACCCTGCACCCTAAAACCCTACACCCTAAAACCCTAAACCCTAAACCCCTAAACCCTAAACCCGGGATTTGTCATCGGTGTTACAGGAAACCCTACACCCCCCGCCCCCCCCCCCCAGCTTGCAAGACTTGCCGGGACATTTGCCAATCTTGTTCAGGATCTTGTTCAGGCTGGCTTTGTGGTCTGCGCTTGGGGTTCAAGGGCTCAGGAAGCCCTAAACCCTAGACCCTAAACCCTAAACCCTAAACCCGAAAACCCAAACCCTAAACCCTAAACCCTAAACCCTAAACCCTAAACCCTAAACCCTAAACCCTAAACCCTAAACCCTAAACCCTAAACCCTAACCCTAAACCCTAAACCCTAAACCCTAAACCCTAAACCCTAAACCCTAAACCCTAAACCCTAAACCCTAAACCCTAAACCCTAAACCCTAAACCCTAAACCCTAACCCTAAACCCCAAACCCTAAACCCTAAGGTTCCCCTAACCCTAAACCCTAAACCCTAAACCCTAAACCCTAAACCAAAAAAAACCCAAGGCCTTCTCTGGACTGAGCAAGCCGAAAGGCGGTTCTCAACGCACCCGCTTTTGTGAAGTTCTACGGTTTAGGATTTAGGGTTTAGGGTTCAGGGTTTAGGGTTTAGGGGTTTCAGGGTTTAGCGCCTAGATCAGACACCCGAAGCGCTTGTGGGAGGCACCCAGTTTTGAGGCTGCCAGAGGGCCGCGTTCTGCTCTCATCTGCCCATCCCCTGCTTGGAGGTTTAGGGTTTAGGGTTTAGGGTTTAGGGTTTAGGGTCTAGGGTACCAATTATGACCCTAGTAGTAGAGTAGGTAACCTGTAACCTTTTTGGGGTAGTAGAATCCCCTTAGAATCCCAAAGGTTAACCTTTAATTCCGCCAGGTTACTGGACAACTAAGAAACTGTACTTAGAAATGTACTTATAACCATGTTAGGGGGCACCTAAGGCGCGTTCATATGCGGGCTATAAGTGCCTGTCGGGCCTGGAGAGTTTAGGGTTTAGGATTTAGGGTTTAGGGTTTAGGGCTTAGGGTTTAGGGTTTAGGGTTTAGGGTTGAGGGTTGAGGGTTCAGGGTTTAGGGTTTAGGGTTTAGGGTTAGTCATAATTGGTGAAGAAGTGCCATGCCCCTCCAAGTATCCCTGCCCGCCCTGCGCCAGGCGAGGTGGCGGACGACGCTGGTTGGAAGCCTTTGGCCCTTAACCCTAACCCTTAACCCTGCACCCGGAGCCCCGCTAAACCCTAAACCCTAAACCCTAGACCCTAAACCCTAAACCCTAAACCCTAAACCCTAAACCCTAAACCCTAAACCCTAAACCCTAAACCCTAAACCCTAAACCTGGGAGCTCCGCTTCGCCCCCAGAAACCAAAAAATCTCAGGCGGAGATGCGCTGACGTGGCTCTAAATTTGCGAGGTCTCCGAAAACCCAACATGAAAACGATCACCCCCCCCCCCCCCCCCCTACACCCTAAACCCTAAACCCTGAAACCTAGAACCTAAACACCCCCCCCAAGGATGTAGACATCGAATCGCTGGGCTTCGCCCACAAGTACGACATCACAGGCCATGGGCTCTGATTCGCATCTAGAATGGCACCATATGGATTTATGAGGGGATGGTCCTGGTATTGGCGTTTGAGTGGGCTTTCGCGCAGGTTTAGGGTTTAGGAATCTTTGTCCGGGTCACAGAAGACTGCCGTTCCTGAATTGTGGCATTGTAGACCTGTTTGTGTTTGACGCCGGTGCTTGAAGGTTCATGGGCACTTACAAGTAGGGGACTCAAAAAAGTAATAATGATGTATATATATATATATATATGTATACATATGTATATATATATAGATACTTATCACCCCGCTTCTAAGTACCCATGAATCTTTTTTGTGCTGGGCCCTAAACATGGCCTTGAGCGCATCCTCTTCTTAGAGTGCTTAGCGGGCCTCAAGGGGTTTGAGCTTCGTGTGGTCAGGGTCAGGGTTTAGGGGTTTAGGGTTTAGGGTTTCGGACTGCGGAAAATCTTCATGGTCTGGAATCCCTGATTCAAGAGCCCCCCCCCCCCCGTCCCCCCAAAGGAGTCCGATTGAATAGAGCTTCCTACTCGAGAGGCATGATGCAGCCAGTGAGCAGCAAGATCCTGAAGCTCCTTGGATTCCAGAACCATAGGGAATACTTACGAATCACATTCCCCCTATGGTCCCTTTATGAGTTAGACTATGGTAACCCCCCCCAAAACACCCCATTCGAATTCTTGAGGCCCCTATATTACCCCCGAGGGGCATGGCAAGTTCAGGGTTTGGGGTTTGTAGGGCTTCAAGCTTTTCCAGGGCAAGTCCTGAACCTGCAAGTCCTCAGCCCTACGCGAGAGCGCAAGGAAGCAAGGCGTCTCATGCTAATAGGGCAGCACACCTGACAGAGAGCAGCTGCCGATGCAGCCGCAATTTCATGTCATCAACCATCCGTGCGCGTAAGGACCACTGAGATGAAAAACGAAACTGCTCACAGAACGTTCTCGGTTGCCACTGCTGCCGGCGCAGTTCATGCATCGTAGCTCTACATGTCTCGCTCTCTAGACCATGACGAGTGCAAACCAAGTGTCCAACCCCTTGCTAGCAAAATCGTGCTTCAACTACCCCGGGCGGAGAACTCTCAATCACCGCCCGAGTCACACGCACAAGCTCCTGCCCCACATATCCCATGAACCCATCAACCCAATAACCAACGGCCCTAAGCCCTAGGCCCTAAACCCTAAACCCTAAACCCTAAACTCTACACCCGAAACCCTAAACACTATACGCTAAACCCTAAACCCTAAACCCTAAACCCTAAACCCTAAACCCTAAACCCTAAACCCTAAACCCTCAGGGGTCGAGTGGATCGGCTCAGCAGCGAACCCCTGAGCCCATTCCGTGTGTTCTAAAATTGGGCCAAGACCAAGAATGGGGCAACCATGATTTTGTTGAGATGGGTAACCTCATCATCCGAGCCCTAAACCCTAAACCCTAAACCCTAAACCCTAAACCCTAAACCCTAAACCCTAAACCCTAAACCCTAAACCCTAAACCCTAAACCCTAAACCCTAAACCCTAAACCCACTGAAGCCAAAAAGGGCACATCCTAGGTTCCTCTTGGCCTAGCCGCTCATAGGACCAACAGAGAGCCGTAAACCCACAAGCCAGATTTGCCGCCCAACTTTGTGGGGTTTAGGGTTTAGGGTTTAGGGTTTAGGGTTTAGGGTTTGGGATTTAGGTTTAGGGTTTAGGGTTTAGGGTTTAGGGTTTAGGGTTTAGCTAAGTGGCGTTTAAGGTGAGCTTTTTGAGCCCGGCTCTGGGATGTTTGGGTTTGGGTTGTGAGCGTGTGAGGGTTTTAGGGTTTCAGGGGTTTAGGGTGTTTAGGGTTGTACGTTGCTTAGGGTTTTGGGTTGTTTGGGGTTTGGGTTGTTTAGGGTTTAGATAAGGTTGTTTAGGTTGAGGGTTTCAGGGCTTTTTGGGTTTAGGGTTAGGGTTTAGGGTTTAGGGTTTAGGGTTTAGGGTTCAGGGTTCAGGGTTCAGGTTTAGGGTCTTCGGGTGCAGCGCCCCAGCACGTTCACGTCCTGCCTCAGGAACCTTTCACCAGACAACGTCTCCGCAACTGTACGCTCGCTGCGTGGCGCGGCTGAAGAACTCCCCCCACCAAACCCTGAACCTTGAACCTTGAACCTTGAACCTTGAACCTTGAACCTTGAACCTTGAACCTCAACCCTAAACCCTAAACCCTAAACCCTAAACCCTAAACCTTAAACCCTAAACCCTAAACCCTAATCGGATTGTGGCGTTTGCGGCCTTGAAGTCCAGCCTCCCGGACCCCAGCTTCGGCTTAAAAGCCTTACACCCTAAGCTCTGGCTTCTGGACCTAGGGTTTAGGGTTTAGGGTTTAGGGTTTAGGGTTTAGGGTTTAGGGTTTAGGGTTTAGGGTTTAGAAGCAGCCCCCTACCTTTTCCCCCTGGCCTTGTGGCCACTTCTCTGATGTCAAGGGGCTCTTTTGGGAACCCAGCGCCAGCCCGAAGCCCTAAATGAAACATGGTTTATGTTACGGTTATTGGTGAGTGTAGATAAGGTTCCTTTTTAATATTGGTGAGTGTATATATATATATATGTATATATATATATGGGGTGTCCTTTTCCTTTTTGGGGATGCCAGGAATAGAAACCCTACTTCAAATCGGCCTCAAAGGTACAATACCATAGCGGCTAAAGGAACCCCAGGTACCCTAGACCCAGATAAACTCTAAGCCTGAAACCCTAAACGCCCAGAGCTTTGATCCTAAACCCTTGAGTCCATAAACCCACAATCCAAAACCCCCTAAACCCCTTAAACCCCTTAAACCCCCCAAGCCTGCTAAACCCCTTCCCCCAATACTCCCGAATCCCCCTAAACCCCTTCAATACAATACCCCCTCCCCCCTCCCCCAACTTCCCTGAACCCCTTAAGCCTCCTAAACCCCCTAAACCCCTTAAATCCCCTAAATCCCCTAAATCCCCTAAACCACCTAAACCCCCTAAAGCCCCTTCGTCCCTTAACTAAACGGCCCTAAACGGCCCTAAACCCTAAATCCTGAACCCTAAACCCTAAACCCTAAACCCCTCACCCTTTAAACCCCAAAGACGGCAGGCCCTTACAAGCGTTCGAACCCGGACATGGCGACTTGGTCCAGGAAAGGCTTCAGGGAGGGTTAGGGTTTAGGGTTTAGGGTTTAGGGTTTAGGGTGTAGGGTGTAGGGTTTCGGGTTTCGAGTTTCGGGTTTCGGGTTTCGGGTTTAGGGTTTAGTTGTTAGGTTTTAGAGTTTAGGGTTTAGGGTTTGGGGTTCAGGGTTCTGGGTTCTGGGTTTAGGGTTTAGGGTCTAGGGTTTAGTGCGGTTTGAGGTTTGGAGTTTGTGGGTTCGTCCATGCACAGCTGACACAGCTTCAGAAGCTACCCTCTCAATGGGGTGTTTAAGGTTGAGGGGTGCAGGGTTTCCACGCTAGTCCCCAATCCCCAAACTGTTAAACCCTAGTCCCTACGTTTTTGGGTGGTGGTGGTGGTGGTGGTGGTGGTGGTGGTGGTGGTGGTGGTGGTGGTGGTGGTGGTGGTGGTGGTGGTGGTGGTGGTAGTAGTAGTAGTAGTAGTAGTAGTAGTAGGAGTAGGAGTAGGAGTAGGAGTAGGACTAGGAGTAGGACTAGGAGTAGGACTAGGAGTAGTAGTAGGAGTAGGAGTAGGAGTAGGAGTAGGAGTAGGAGTAGGAGTAGGAGTATGAGGAGGAGGAGTAGTAGTAGTAGTAGAAGTAGTAGTAGGAGGACGAGGAGGAGGAGGAGGGTAGCCTCTAATTTCACGATTCACCCTAACGTAGAGGCAGAAGTTTGGGTAGATGATGTCCTTACTCTGTTGGACATATCATCGCGTCCGTCAAAACCGACCAGGCATCGTGATCCGAGCGTGATGTGAGGGGGGGGTCTACAACATCAGCGTGAGTATCACGATGACTGATAACTGCTAGTATTTCAATGAGTGGTTTAGTGCTGTGAACGACAACTTCGACCGGGCCCTGTGGTGCTAAGGACACGGAGAACGGCCTGTCCGAGCTGCATGCTCGGGTGCGGCAGCGGGTGTCTTGCCTTGAACCCTCTGAACCCTGAAGCCCCTAAACCCTAAACCCTAAACCCTAAACTCTAAACCCTAAACCCTAAACCCTAAACCCTGGGTTGTTCCAACCCAACTGAGCACAAGAACCCTAAACCCTAAAAACCCTGGGTTCAGGTTTTCAGGGTTTGGGGTTTCGGGTTTAGGGTTTGCTATCTGTTGGACAGACCGATCTGTTCACATCCTGCTAGGGTGCCACACTTGACATGTCTGACTCAAAAAAACTCGCATCCGAACCCAAAGCCCTCAAGCCTAAACAAAGCTGGGCCTCCTCGGTAGGCCCTGACAGGGACGTCTTACGTGTTCCCTTGCTGGGTTGAAGAGGATCATATTCTAAACCCTAAACCCTAAACCCTAAACCCTAAACCCTAAACCCTAAACCCTAAACCATACTCAGGAATAGTTGTTCAGAGGGCTTTCTGGGCCATCCCTGTGACTTATCTGTGTGAGGTTTTGAGGGGGGGGGAGGGGGCAGGGTTCAGGGCCTTAAGGGTTGTAAGGGGTTTAGATTTGAGGGGTTTAGGGTTTAGGGTTTAGGGTTTAGGGTTTAGGGTTTTGCAATCGATTACATTGTCTTGCTCAATGACAGAAGACGAAGAGGTGGAAAGGCCGAGGGTTTAGGGTTTAGGGTTTAGGGTTTAGGGTTTAGGGGTTACGGGGTGCAGCCACAGCCCATTGCTGTCCCGGCAGCCTGCAAAATTGTCCTCCCTGAGTCTGCCAGCAAAGGTGGTGAAGGATTTGAAGTTGATCGAGGCGTGCCTGGATGGACTTTAACAAAGCGAAGGCCCCCCCCCCCCCCCCACTTCGGATTTTTTCCGGTTTAGGGTTTAGGGTTTAGGGCTTAGGGCTTAAGGCTGAGGGCTGAGGGCTGAGGGCGTTGTCTTAACGTTTTGGGTTTAGGGCGTTAGCCCTAAACCTCGAACCTCTGGATTTCTGGACTGCTGAACCCGAAGCCTGACACCCCTAAACTCCCCAGACCCTACATGGCCCTAGAGCCCCAAACCCTACATAGGTTCACTGTTTTGGGTCTAGAGTTTAGCGTTTAGGGTTTAGGGTTTAGGGTTTAGGGTTCGAGGCTTCGGGTTCAGGGCTTTGTTTTGAAATTTTGAGCCGACAACGCCTCCGTGGCAGGTAGCGCGCCTTCGACAGCACCTGAAAGACGAGCTAGGTCCCAAAACCTGCGACTTGCAGCTCGGGTTTAGGGTTTAGGGTTTAGGGTTTAGGGTTTAGGGTTTAGGGTTTAGGGTTTAGGGTTTGGGTTTAGGGTTTAGGGTTTAGGCATAGGACCGGCTGCACGCGTTGCTCTGTACATGCCAAAGGCAGAGCCGAGTCGTATCCGCGAAAGCGCCTGCAGGAAAGTTCTCAAAGAAGAACTCCCAAAACCCAAAAACCCTAGCCCTAAACCCTCATCCCTAATCCCTAAACCCTACACCGCAAGCCCTAAGCCCTAAATCCTAAACCCTAAACCCTGAACCCTGAACCCTAAACCTCTAAACCTTAAACCCCAAAACCCCAAACTCCCTTGAGCTCCTCCCCGCCATAGACCCTTGGAGGCAGAAAATGCTCTCCGGACCCAGGTTGTGGACAAAGCTCCTGGCCCTGTCCTGAAGTCCTAATATATAGGGTTAAGGAGGGTGTAGGGTTTAGGGTTTAGGGTTTAGGGTTTAGGGTTTAGGGTCCCTAAATTCCTACAGCTACCAGCGTGTTTGGGTTTCTGAATTTCGGGGTTTGGGATGTTTAGGGTTTAGGGTTCAGGCCCTAAACCAGAACCTAAACCCCAAACCCTACACCCAATCTTTTTGGGAGAGACCTGGGCCACTGGGCGCCTCCCCTCAGCGCACTCCGCGGGAAAACCGGAGGTTCAGCTGTACCTCGCGGGTTCAGGGCTTAGGGGTTTCGCGTTTTGGTTGAGGGATTGGGGTTTAGGGTTTAGGGTTTAGGTTTAGGGTTTGGGGTTTAGGGTTTAGGGTTTAGGGTTTGGGGTTTAGGGTTTAGGGTTCAGCATGTCAAGTCCAAGCTTCCACTCGGGCAGCAGTTGTGTTCGTGTACTGCAAAAATAGCCACCCTAAACCCTAAACCTTAAACCCTAAACCCTAAACCCTAAACCCTAAACCCTAAACCCTAAACCCTAAACCCGAAACCCGAAACCCTAAACCCTATACCCTATACCCTAAACCCTAAACCCTAAACCCTAAGCCCTAAACAGAATTCCAGAACATTACGAAATCAATTGGGGGTCCGGGTTCCTTTCTTTACGCACGACAAGGCAAATAACCGTAACACTTGCCCCTAGAACCCGAAGCCTTAGGCCCTGAACCTTAAACCTTCGGCCCTGAACCCTAAACCCCAAACCCCAAACCCCAAACCCTAATCGGGTTTTAAAGGACTTGGGGTTCTTGTCGTTTTTTTGTGGGAGGGGAGGGAGGAAGGGGGAGGGGGCGCTAGGATCGTCCGGGTTCAAAGAGACTTGAGGATGCTTTGGGTTGAGGGTTTGGGGTTTAGGGTTTAGGGTTTAGGGTTTGGGGTTTGGGGGGTTTAGGGTTTAGGGTTTGGGGTTTGGGGGTTTAGGGTTTGGGGTTTAGGATTTGGGGTTGAGGGTCGGCATTGCATGAGGGTTGGCGCCCGCGCGGGCGGATTTGCGTTAAGGCATAAATAAGTACAAAGAAAAGTACTTCAGTAGAGGTAAGCGAGGGTTTAGAGTTTAGGGCTGAGGGAAGCTAGGGGCGTTTAGGGTTTCGGGTTTAGAGGTTGAAGGTTCCGGCTCTCGAGATTTGGCGGGGCGACTGAGCCTGCTTTCAAACATGCGGCTCAGCTGTAGACTCTAGATCCCGCAATGACTACCTGTGATGCCCAAACCCACCACAACCAGGTAGGTTACAACTCCCCCGAAATATAAGGCATTAACCGGCAAGATAGTCTAGGGTTTAGGGTTTAGGGTTTAGGGTTTAGGGTTTAGGGTTTAGGGTTTAGGGTTTAGGGTTTAGGGTTTAGGGTTTAGGGTTTAGGGTTTAGGGTTTAGGGTTTAGGGTTTAGGGTTTAGGGTTTAGGGTTTAGAGTTCGAGCAGCAAGCCTTGCAGACGCGTCTCCGCTTGCAGAGGCATTTGGCACAAGCCGTTTTCGTGACAGGGCCATCCCAATCCACTCCGGCTCGCGTTGGAACGCAAATGGTGAAGTTGTGCCCTGGGCAAGCCACCTAAGTCTCTTAGGACCTTCTACGCCCCCTAAACGTGAGGTCCTCAAAGTGTTAGGGGTTGGGTTGTCCGAGAGGCTCAAGGTGTTTTTGGAGGTTGCGGATTTTAGGCTTTAACTAGGGGCTCAGGGTTGTCCCGTTTAGGCTGAAGCAAGGTGCTACCGCTCGACATTCATCGACGAGGCTATCGAGGTTCTCCTGGGGCTCTCTAGGGGAGGGGGGGAGGGGTGTTTGGACCACGCCAGGCCGAAACCCCCTAACCCTATGACCGTAGACCCCTGACCTTAAAGCCTCAACCGCTCTAACCCGTAAGCCCCTGGACGCTGAACGGACGCGGGTCTCAGGGTTTGGGGTTTAGGGTTTGGTGTAGGGTCTAGGTTTTGGGAAACGGGCTTTGAGGACTTTGCCAGGGGCGCGCTTCGTTGAGCCGCAAAAGCCTGAACCCTAATTAAACCCCCCCCCCCCCAACCCCTATACCCGAAAGCCCTAATCTTAGACCCTAAAGCCTAAACCCGCAACCTCCTAAACCCTAAACCCTACTCCGAAACCCTAAACCTAAACCCTAAACCCTAAACCCTAAACCCTAAACCCTAAACCCTAAACTCTAAACCCTAAACCCTAAACCCTAAACCCTAAACCCTAAACCCTAAACCCTAAACCCTAAACCCTAAGCCCAAGAGGCCCCCGTTTCAAAGCGAAGCCGCAGCTGCTCTCCGGCATGCCGCAGAGTGGAAAGCAGCGCCAAGCAGCAGGAGGAGAGGGTTTAGGGTTTAGGGTTTAGGGTTGAGGGTTGAGGGTCTAGGGTTACGGGTTAGGGGCTTTATTTAGGGGTATAATTAATCATTAATTAATTAATAATTAATTTCTATTTAATTAACAATTATTAATCATTTATACATAATATAATAAATAATTAGTTAATTATTAATAATTAATAATTAATAATTTGTTAAATAATAATTAATTAATCATTATGATTTAATTAATAATTAAAAATTAATTAATAATTAAGTAATAATTAATGGGTTTAGGGGTCAAGGGGTCTAGGGGCTTAGGGTTGTACAGGGTTCGCAAAGTTTGGGGGGTGTTTTGGGGTTGTAGGGTTTGGGGGTGTATTCGGAACACCGCCTTCAGAAGGTCAAGGGAAGGGACCCTTCTAAGGGACCGTAGGAGGTATTTCGGGGTTCTTTAGGGGCTACTGAGGTATATAGTTGGGACTACACTAGCTATATATGAAGCAGGGTTTAAATTGCTGCTTTTGGTGAGTGTAAATAAGGTTCCTGTTTAGTATTGGTGAGTGTATATACCGGGTGTCCTTTTGGGGGTACAAGAAGTATACATATATATATATATATATATCTGTATATATATATATATACATATACAATACTTCATAAAGGGGTTATCTGGGGGAATAAGATTAAGGGTCCCTTCTAGGGGTCCCTGCTTATACCCCATAAGCTTGGGAGCTCGTGGTGCACGTGTCTTGTGCCGCCTGGGAAAGGACAAGGACTACAATCTCTACGTCACCTCCCTGGCCAGCAAGGCCCTCACTAAGCCCTACCCCAAACCCTAAACCCCAAACCCTAAACCCTAAACCCTAAACCCTAAACCCTAAAGAACCCGAAGCCCCAAACAGAAATCACCCCAAACTGAAGCGAGCGGCGGGCACTGCCTTGGCACCCTGAAAATCCCCCGAAGCCCCTAAGAACCCCCTCAAAAGAACCCTAAACAATCCTAAAAACAGTTGTCGTATCCAAGCGGCATTTGCCATTAGGGCTAGGGTTTAGGGTTTAGGGTATTTAGGGTCTAGGGTTTAGGGTTTAGGGTTTAGGGTTTAGGGTTTAGGGTTTAGGGTTTAGGGTTTAGGAGCCTGGAGGGTTGAGGTGGAGGCGCTAGACAAGAAACGGCTATTTTGAGATGAGGCCACCCCCCTCGATTTCTTGTTAGCTGACTTAGTAGTAGAGTAGGTAACCTTTAACCTTTTTGGGTTAATATATTCCCCTTAAGTGCCCGTGTCATCATCATGTCCACAATGTCAGGGCAACCTCGATTTGTTTTTATAACCGACGTCGAAATTTGAGCGGCGAGTGCTTGGATCTGATTGTCACTCACACCCTGACACCTGGAGAAGCCAAGCATGAGTAGACGACCGGGGGACCTCGGGGTTTTGATGTTAGGGTTTAGGGTTTAGGGTTTAGGGTTTAGGTCTTAGGGTTTAGGGTTTAGGGTTTAGGGTTCAGGGTTTAGGGTTTAGGGTGCATGAGTCGCAGCCTGCTACAGGGGTACAACTGGAAAGGGGCGAGGGGGGGTGCCGTTGGGATGGGGATCCTCCCGGAAAGGTTCCGGAAAGGTTTATGGAGGTCCCAAAAAAGATTCGTCGCAAGGGGTATTCACGGGCCGGAAGGGTGTCCGGGAGGTTTTAAACGGTCGGGGGGGGGGGGGGTCGCGAGGGCCCACGACTAGGACGACGATTGCTACGAAACATAAAGCCATGTGCATCAACACCATCGAGGCAAGAGCCACACAACAACAACTAGAATGATGGTGGCAAGATGATTCTACTCATAGCGATCAGCAGAACCACCCAGCACGCCCTGAAATTGCCGCTGGTGCTCGCGCCCGAAGCCCTTAGAGTCGTAAGCCACCATCCCCAGTTCAGGGTGAGCCTTAAGAACCCCGAACCTGTTCCCCAAGAATCCTTGGGGAATTTCCCTAAACCCTAAACCCTAAACCCTAAACCCTAAACCCTAAACCCTAAACCCCAAACGATTTGTAGGAAGAACCTGCACACACCGGCATGTCTTGCGCTCAAAATTGTAGACCTGCAACTTGCAAGCTCTCGCGCGCAGTGGGCCGAGTTCGACGCGGAGTGCCGTTCCGCCGGTTCGTCTGAGGCCCTCTTTCGGGTTTGAGGGTTTAAGGGTTTGAGGGTTTTAGGGTTTTGGGGTTTTAGGGTTTTGGGGTGTTAGGGTTTTAGGGTGTTAGGGTTTTAGGGTTTTAGGGTTTTAGGGTTTTTTAGGGTTGTTTAGGGTTTTTTAGGGGTTTTTTAGTGTTTTTTTAATTTTTTTTAGGGTTTTTTAGAGTTTTTAAGGGGTTTTTTAGGGTTTTAGAGGGTTTTAGAGGGTTTTAGGGTTTCGGGGTTTTAGGGTGTTTTAGGGTTTTTTTTATAGGGTTTTAGGGTTTCAGGGTTTCAGGGTTTTAGGGTTGGGTTTTAGGGTTTTAGGGTTTTGGGCTTTGGGGCTTTAGGGTTTAGGGTTTTGCATTGGAGGGTTTGAGGAATAGGAGCCTGCATGAAGAAGGACTTGAGGCGTGCCCCTAAACCCTAAGCCGTAGTCCCTAAACCCTACACCCTAAACCCTAAGCCCTGAACCCTGAAACCCTGAAGCCCTGAAGCCCTAAACCCTAAACCCTAAACCCTAAACCCTAAACCCTAAACCCTAAACCCTAAACCCTAAACCCTAAACCCTAAACCCTAAACCCTAAACCCTAAACCCTAAACTTCCCTAAGCCCTAAACCCTAACCTTCGGTTTCTGCAGGGCTCCTGTTTCGAAGTCTTTTTTTGGGGGGGTTCCCATTTAGGCCCCTCTGCTTCCTGTCGCCTCCCGGAAGTTTCTGGGGGTTTCTTATCTAGGGCTGCAAAGTTTAGGGTTTAGGGTTTAGGGTTTAGGGTTTAGGGTTTAGGGTTTAGGGCTTAGGGTTTGGGGTTCAGTGTATCCGAGGAGGCTGCAAAGGCTGTGAGATGCCGAACCCTAAACCCTAACCCCCCCAAAATCCCTAAACCCTAAACCCACCCAAACTTCCTCAACCCGAAATCCGTAAACCCTAAACCCAAACCCTGAACCCTCAACCCCAAATCCTAAACCCTAAGCCCAAATTCCTAAACCCTAAACCCCAAATCCCTAAACCCACCCTCAACCCCAAATCCCTAAATTCTAAACCCTAAACCCCATCCCTAAACCCTAAAGCCCCCATAGCCCCAAATCCTTAAACCCTAGACCCGAAACGGAGACCCCTAAACCCTAAACCCGAAACCCTCATCCGCTGAACCCTAAACCCTAAACGCCCAAATCCCCAAATTTCTAATCCCTAAAACCCCTAAGCCCTAAACCCTAAACCCTTGTGAAATAGAGCTCGACCTTAAATCGCTAAACCCTCCAAAATCCCCAAACTACTACAAATCCTAAACCCTAAACCCTAAACCCTAAACCCCAAAAAGCCCGAAAAGGAGACGGAGAAGACGCCTCCGGGACCGGTGGCCAGCAACCCCGGAAGCCATGGGCATCCTGAGCTTTGCAGGAGCGACCCTGAAGGGGGTTTAGGGCTCAGGGTTTGGGGTTTTGGGTGTAGGGTTTAGGGTTTGGGGTTTAGGGTTTGGGGTTTAGGGTTTGGGGTTTGGGTTTTAGGGTTTAGGGTTCAGGGTTTGGGGTTTGGGGTTTAGGGTTTCGGGTTTGGGGTTTATAGTTTGGGGTTTCGGGTTTCGGGGTTCGGGGTTAGGGTTTCGGTTGTTTCTGGGTTTGGGGGCTTTGGGGGGCTTGTTGTTTTTTTTGTTTCGGGATTTTGGGGGTTTAGGTGTTTTTAGGCTTTTTAGGGAGTTCGGGAGTTTACAAGCCGGTCGGTTGAAACATCCCAGGACTTTCGTGATCTCATAAATCCCAAGCCTTGAAGCCCTAAACCCTCAACCCTAAACCAAATACCCCAAACCCTAAACACTAAACCCTACACCCTACACCCTAAACCCTAAACCCTAAACCCTAGCCCTAAACCCTAAACCTTGAACCAGGAGGCCATGCATCTACTTGGCCTACAGCACCGGCTGCCACCTCGCTGCTGCGTGCAATCACTGTCACCTTCCCCATGAGGAGACTTTTCTTTTAGACCTGTCTCTTGCAAGTGGATACTATTCTTTAGACATGTCTAAAAAATCCTAAACCCTAAACCCTAAATTTTAGGCCTAGCGGCACGGGCCGGCCCCCGCCCCGCAAAACAGGAAACCTCGAAGTGGGCATCGTTTTGTTTTTGTTTTTCTGCTCCGTCTTTATTCCGCTGCCCTGTCTGTCACCCCCTCCCTCTCTCCTCTCTCACCATCTCTCTCCTTCTGTCTATGTTGGTGTCTCCTTTTCTTTTTGTCCGTGTCCATTTCAATTCAATGTATTGCTCCCTTTCTCGTTTCTCGCTTTCTTTCTTGCTCCCACTCTTTCTCCTTTTCTCCCTTTGCCTCTTTCTCCCTGTGTCCCTCTTTCCCTCTCTCTCTCTCTCTGTCTCGCTCGCTCTCGCTCTCGCTCTCTCACTCTCTCTCTCTCTCTCTCTCCCTCCCTCTCGCTCTTCCCCTTCCCCCCCCCCCCCCCCCCCCCCCCCCCCCCCCCCCCCCCCCCCCCCCCCCCCCCCGCCCGCCCGCGCGCGCGCGCGCACGCACGCACCCGCATCAGGAGCATCATTGGGGTTGGTTTGGGAGCCCAAAAGACATTCTAAGCATGCGTTTTGCCTTCGAAAAACCTTCAGAAAACGCTGTAAACACGTGTTTTTGAGCTTGGGAAGCCTTTTGGAACCGAGGAAGAGAGAGCAGCATGAGCATCAGCGGCCTCCCCCAGGCCATCCGAAACCTCCTGAAACACGCCGATTATATGTGCTTGAACGCTTGCGTGCCCACCAAACCCCCAAAAGCAAGACCCCGAATGCCCTTAAGCGCATTCGGGGTCCTGCTGTTCGGGTGTTTTGTAGGCCCGAAGCCGTTCGAGCGCGTAAAATGAGCGATTTTAGGGGCTTTTTTCGTGGACCCACAAAACACTCGTTTTTTTCGAGGTTTTCTGTTGTTGGAACACCCCCCCAAACCGAGCATCATGAGCATCAGCTGGGGAGTCCCACGAAGCCCATGAGAAGCGATGGCTCGATGATGCGCCCGGACCCCCGCGCATCAGCAGCATCAGCAGACCCCCCCCCGGACGTGGGTTTCGATCATGCGCACTTTGGGGGCGGGTCAAGGGCAACAGGGGTGGGGGTCGGAGGCACGCGTGAAAAACCTCATAAAAACACGGTATTTACGGTGATTTCAGCGTTTTTCAGCTTTTTTCAGCTTTTTTTATTGCCTTGGGGCCGCGGGCCAGGGCTGCTGATGCTCATGATGCTCGCCTGCTTTTGGGCTTCCGGTACCCCCCCCAAACCTTGAAACACGTGGTTTCGGCCTGGCGCGATGTGAAAAGCTAGGGCCGATGATGAGCGCCCGTGAGGGTTTAATGGGGTGCTGCGGGTGTTTTGTGGCCTCGGTTTTTCGTAAAAACCCACCAGGTTTTCGTGCTTTTCGCACCACCGCGTGTTGCGTCCCCTTGGATGCCGTTTTGGAGGCCTCCCGGAAGGGCCCGCGCGAATTTGAAGCAATTTTGGGCGGGGTCGGCGGCTCGGGCGCTCGCCCCTTAAAGCTAGCGCTTTAGTGCGACGCGGGCTCCGCCCTGGACCACGGGCGGTGTGGGGCCGGATTTAAGAGCCTCCGGCTCAAGCCGCCGACCCCGCAGGAGAACAAGTTTAAGGTTTGGGGTTTGGTGGATTGGGTTTGCGGTTCGGGTCTGGGTGGGGGGGTGGGGGGTGGGGGGGGGTTTGGGGCCAGCCTGGCGAGAAGCTGCCTGAGCAGTCCTTCGTAATGGGTGGGGGGAAGGGGGGGGGGGGGGGGCGGGTATAGGGGGAGGGGGGGTAGGGGGGGTAGGGGGCAGGGGGGGCCATCAGGTCGGCGGACCCTAAACCCTAAACCCTAAACCCGAAACCCTAAACCCCGAACCCTTATAGTATCCAGTTGCAACAGCTTAGACATGTCTTAAACAAATGGTATCCAGTTGCAACCGTCAGATGGTGTCTTGGAGGGTTCAGCGAGGAGCTCTGAAACCCCTTAAGTCTAGTTCGCCTTGGGTTTAGGGTTTAGGGTTTGGGGTTTGGGGTTTAGGGTTTAGGGTTTAGGGTCAGGCGTTTAGGGTTGTTGAGGAGCTATGAAACCCCAGGCACTAGTTTGCCGGGAAGCCCTCACCTCGTCTGGAGGCCCCAAACCCAACCCAAGCAATGGCAACACCCTGTCCCCTCCCTGCTGCTTTGAAGAGGCCCTGATAGGGACCCTCATTCCTCAACTTGTTCTCAATCGATGAATTAGGAATTCGAAGGAACGACAGGGTCCCTGATCGCTTGAAGGGTGTTCTAGGGGGACAAATGACCCCTTTCCCCCCCCCCCCCCCCCCCAAATGGTGCAGGGACGCCAACTCCCTAAACCCTAACCCTAAACCCTAAACCCTATAAAGAACATCATCCCCTGGGTGAGGTGGTGCCTCTAAGATTCCTGCTCAGCGAGCATCCGATATTGTTGAAGCTGTCCATTTGGGCATGTTCCCCTGTTCTTTACCCAAAATCATGGAATTCCCCTTGAGGGAGCCCTCAACGGGCACCCCGAATGCTCGGCAACCCTCATCTGAGCATTCTTACCCTGTCTATTGAACGCCAGCATAGCCCTGACAAGTCGACAACGGTGCGTGACGCTCAGCAGCATCCCTAAACACCTGAAGACGGGTTTGGGGCCGCTTAGGGTTAGGGTTTAGGGTTTAGGGTTTAGGGTTTAGGGTTTAGGGTTTAGGGTTTAGGGTTTAAGGTTTAGGGTTTAGGGTTTAGGGTTTAGGGTTTAGGGTTTAGGGTCAAGCCAAAGCGGACGATGTGGACAATCATCTGTGGGCTGGCCCTCCGGAGATCGCAGGTGCCAGGCAACTAGAAACAAACACGCTCGTGAGGTCTCATGTGCGCCCTACACCCTAAACCCTAAACCCTAAACCCTAAACCCTAAACCCTAAACCCTAGAGCCAAATGCCCTCCCCGAAGCTGTTTTTTCTTTCCTGGAATGCCTGCCAAGCATCCCTCTCAGCTGTAGGGTTTAGGGTTTAGGGTTTAGGGTTTAGGGTTTAGGGTCTGGGGTTTAGGGTTTAGGGTTTAGGGTTTAGGGTTTAGGGTTTAGGGTCTAGGCGTTAGGGTTTAGGGTTTAGCGTTTAGGGTTTGAGCCCCAAGCCAAACTTAAAAAGCCAGAACTCCATACGCATTGGACATGGGAATCGGGGGGTTTCCAACAACTAGCGACTTTTCCAACCTTGGGGGGGGGGTTCCTGCACAGTGAAATAGGGCTCGTATTCTGTTGTATTGTTTTGGGGGTGTATCAGGGGTAGGCCCATTTTTCGGAAAATAACCCTAAACCCTAAACCCTAAACCCTAAACCCTAAACTCTAAACCCTAAACCCTAACCCTAAACCCTAAACCCTAAGCCCAATACTGCGTGAGGAACAAGCCAGCCGGTTGAGCAAGAGGCATCGCCTGCTCCTCCAAAAGCATCGTGCCAGCACTCCATGGTTTAGGGTTTAGGGTTTAGGGTTTAGGGTTCAGGGTTTAGGGTTTAGGGAAACCCGAAACCCCAAACCCAAAGCTTGAGTTCAGCTTTACATTACTGCGTGGGGATTGGAAGCTGGTGGGGACGTAAAGTTTAGGGTTTAGGGTTTAGGGTTTAGGGTTTAGGGTTTAGGGTTTAGGGTTTAGGGTTTAGGGTTTACGGTTTAGGGTTTAGGGTCTGGGGGTTAGGGTTTAGGGTTTAGGGTTTAGGGTTTAGGGTTTAGGGTTTAGGGTTTAGGGTTTAGGGTTTAGGGTTCGGGGCAGTTTTGGAGGCTCAGGGTTAGGCTTCTCCGTGCTCGGGCCACTCTGGTCTCTTGTGCTACCCGAATGTTCGCCTGCCTGCTGTCTCACTGCGGCGCCAGAACCCTAAACCCTAAACCCTAAACCCTAAACCCTAAACCCTAAACCCTAAACCCTAAACCCTAAACCCTAAACCCTAAACCCTAAACCCTAAACCCTCACCCCTAAACCCTAAACCCTAAACCCTAAACCCTAAACCCTAAACCCTAAACCCTAAACCCTAAACCCTAAACCCTAAACCCTAAACCCTAAACCCTAAACCCTAAACCCTAAACCCTGGCCCTCCTCCTGGCCCTGGCCGTCCTGGCCCTGGCCCTGCTGGCCCTGGCCCTGGGCCCTTGACCGTGGGGTTGGGAGCTAAGAACTGACCACGAATTGAAAGCAAACTCAAAAGGCAAAGCCCTGCAAATTTTTCTATGAGATGGCGCTTGGGCGCAGACCGTCCCCTGCGCAAAACCTCGCGACACCCGTTCCCGAACTTATCGAAAACTAGACCAGCTCACACCCTGATTTTTTCTATGATAGGGCCCTTCGGCCCAGACCGTCCCCTGCGCAAAACCTCACGACCCCGCTCCTTCACCTGTAAAAAACGTTCTCGGCTCCTTTTGCAAGGGAGTTACCTGTCAAGCGACCTTGGCACTCCTCAACAATCGGAAACCTTTCACGGCCCGGAATTTCATGAGAGGGCCTTTCGGTTCAGACCGTCCCCTACGCAACAGCCTGAGGGGGGGGGTACCCTCTGCCGCCATGACTGCGGCATCCCCCAAACATGTGTCACGTGTGAGTTTTTAATGGCTTCGGCTTGGTTGGGCTGGCTCCGGTTTGGTTCGCAGTGAGTAGTGTTTGGGTGGTCTTGGGGTGGGCATGTCTTCACACAATTGCGTACAGCTGACCACTGCTACACCCTAAACCTTAAACCCTAAACCCTAAACCCTAAACTGGCCCTAAACCCTAAATTTAAGAGCCTCCGGCTCAAGCCGCCGACCCCGCTGGAGCATAGTTGAGAGGTCTAAACCCGCTCGCATGGTTCGAAGATCATCCCGGCCTGCTCGGCAGAGTTTTTGTGAAACGTTTGGGGGGGTAGGGGGTAGCACCAGGACAAGCTCAAGCCAAAAAGACAGGTGGGTGGGGGTGGTGGGGGGAGGGGGGGGTGGGGGGAGGGGGGGTGGGGGGGGTAGGGGCGGGGTTGGGGGGGGGTGGGGCGGGGGGGGGTGGGGAGGGTGGGGTGGGGTGGGGGGGTGGGGCTGTACTTCTAACCCACTTATAAGCTCCTTGAGTGCCCTATTATGTTTATGAGGACAGTTCTTGGTACAGTTATAATTGGTTAATACGTGCCATGAGCCTCCAAGCAGAACTGGGATTAAGCCAAAGCCCGAAACCCCCCACGTCAACGCCTTCCACGGCGTCAACCAACTCGTTCCAACTCTCTGTGGACGGCGCTCCCTAACCCCGACCCCCCCCCGCCTTCCGGCATTCCGTGGGACACGAGCACCACACCAGGCTTCACTTCCGGCCCTAAACCCTAAACCCTAAACCCGAAACCCAAAAAACCGAAACCCCAAACGAGAAGCCTTTGTCGAGGATGGGGGACGATCGCCTGTGCGCTACCCTGCTGCCCCATTTCCTCCGCCGTGCCCAACGTGCGGACGTCATGGGCGGCATGGACCACCTGGTGAACATGATGCAGGACCTCTCCTCCTACAACCCTAAATTTAAGAGCCTCCGGCCCAGATGATGTTTTCAAAGAGTGACATGTTCATGAGTTTGGACCGCCCCCCCCTTCCCGAACCCCCTTCCGACCCCCCCTCCCCCCACCCCCTCCCCATGCCCCCCCCTCACCCACCCCCGCCCCCCCCCCTCCCCCCCCGCCCCTCCCACCACCCCCCCCCCCACCCCTACCACCCCCACTGGTTTCGAGGCTGTGCCTCAAGCGTAGCAGCCGTAGCTGTGCCACAGTTGGTTTGCTTTCACGTATTTCCAGACCTGTTATTCGGAAGTTCCCCTGGTTTCGAGGCTGTGCCTCAAGCGTAGCAGCCGTAGCTGTGCCACAGTTGGTTTGCTTTCACGTATTTCCAGACCTGTTATTCGGAAGTTCCCTGCTTTCGAAACACAGCCTTTGTTTCGAAACACAGCCCCTGTTTCGAAACATGGATACAGCCACAACTGCTGATTCATATCTACCGCAACCTCACACAATGCCTCGTTTCCATGCAATGCCAATCGAAATCCCAACAACGACCAAACCCGAGCCCCCGGCCCCCCCCCGCCCCCCCGCCCCGCCCGAAACTAGAAGTCCCCCCCAAACAAAAGCCACCCAACAAATCCCAAACCCAAACATCACAAATCCAGAAGCCACTCAAAACGTGCACACCCTGAACCCGAAACCCTATAAACCCTGAACCCTGAACCCTAAACCCTAAACCCTGAACCCCGAACCCTGAACCCTGAACCCTGAACCCGGAGGAGGAGGCGTCGCAAGCTCCCGCTGGGAACGAGTCGCGGACCTTGGAGACGCTTTGCCGGGTTGTTTTGGAGTTTCTGAGTTCAAGTTTAGGGTTCAGGATTTAGGCTTTAGGCTTTAGGCTTTAGGGTTTAGGGTTTAGGGTTTAGGCTTTAGGGTTTAGGGCTTAGGTTTGGCCAGGTTTTTTGAGTTTAGCCTTCGGGGTTTGCAGGGCTTGTGGAGTTTCAGCTGCTCCCAGCATGCTTTATGAACTACCACCGCCCCTTCCTTAAGCCCCCTACACCCTGATCCCTGCACCCCAAACCCTAAAACCCTAAAACCCTAAACCCTAAACCCAAAACCCTGAACCCTAAAACCCCTAAAGCCTCTAAAACCCCGAAAGGCGGCCGCTTCGCTAAGCCCCCCCGGCTCCATGACGCTGTGCCGAAGCCCAACCCCCCAACGCCCGGACTCTACCGTGCGCGTCTGCCGGAGACCCAGCGTGGTGACTGGCAGCATGTCTGTCCTTTCGAGGCCTGGCCAGCGTTCCTGCCCCTTCTTCGCGTGCCGCGGATGATAACCGGCACGTGGGCCAGACATTCTGTAAACTTGTCCTGGAAGAATCCCCCCTTCAAATGGAATTTGCCGTTCGGCTGCAAGCTCCTTACAAGTCGCTTGAGGCCGTTCCGCAAGAGCACGTAGTCGTTGGGGCCTTCTCGGATCAGTGGCTGGCCGAAGTCCAACCACTTAGGTGGGCGGGCGCGAGCCAGTCTCCCGGTAGTAGAAGCTCCCGAGAGCGGTGTCGTTGTGCCGTCCGGTTGAGCGAGATAGACGAAGCCCGCGCCATGTGCGCCACGTGCAACAAGCACAGTGGCTCCAGCCACGGTGGTGCGCGGGGGCGCCCGCGGCGATGGCTGCGCGCACCTGCGCTTGCTCGCGTGCAAGTGATGCCATGTTTTCCGTGTGGGTGTGGGTTTTGCTTCAAGCGGCGGCAAAAAAAAAGGGCGGGCCAACCTGGGCTTGGCCGGGTTGTGATCACAAATGCATAGTGAGTATCAGGGTAGGGTTTAGGGTTTAGGGTTTAGGGTTTAGGGTTTAGGGTTTAGGGTTTAGGGTTTAGGGTTTAGGGTTTAGGGTCTAGGGTCTAGGGTCTAGGGTCTAGGGTCTAGGGTCTAGGGTCTAGGGTTCAGGGTTTATATTCGCACTTGCCTCCAGGGATCATGAGAGTGCCCAGGAACATGCTGCCCACTCTGCCCCTGGCAGGCCGCAGGGTTTTAGGGTTTAGGGTTTTGGGCTTAGGGTTTAGGGCTTAGGGCTTAGGGTTTAGGGTTTAGGGTTTAGGGCTTAGCATTTAGGGTGTAGAGATGAAGTCCCAAGTGCGCCTAAGCCCAAGTAGAAGGGCTGAGCAAGATAAACCCTAAACCCTAAACCCTAAACCCTAAATCCTTGTGTGCGCCTCCAGTGCATTCCTTGTAGTTCATGGAGTGGCCGATGTCAATGATTCCTAAGGGGGCGGTTTAGGGTTTAGGGTTTAGGGCTTAGCCTCATCCCTCCCTTGAAGCCAAGCTGCCCAAAATGAGGGAGTGAACACACTTCCTGCGTCAGCCTGAAGCATGCGTTTTTCAGTACGCATTCAAAGCTCTAGGTGCTGTCGCCCGAACGTAGCGCGCGGCATGCGCCACGTCTGAGAACATTGTTGCAAGGGGACCTGATCACTCCACTCCTAAACCCTAAACCCTAAACCCTAAACCCTAAACCCTAAACCCTAAACCCTAAACCCTAAACCCTAAACCCTAAACCCTAAACCCTAAACCTTCTCAGCCTGCTCCGTTTCTGCCCACACCAAGCCCGCTGTAGTTTGGCACCTCTCCGAGTTCTGAACCCTAACGGTCCTAACCCCTTTCGACCCAGCACAACCACAACTTAAGTCAGGGGGCGTAGAGTTCAGGGTTTATAGGGAGATCACCCCTAAACCCCTAAACCAATCAACCCCTAAAGCCCTAAAGCCCTAAACCCCTAAACCCCTAAACCCCTAAACCCCTAAAGCCCAAAACCCTGAACCCTAAACCCTAAACCCTAACCCCTAAACCCTAAACCCTAAACTTACCCTCCTTCAGGCCTCTGCGGCATCTTGTCTTCGAGCACGGCATCCCCTGTGCTCGCCCAGCAAGTGCAAGCGACTTTGGCGGCGTTGCGGTCGCGCTACGCGTAGGCGCTCCTCTCTTCAGCCGATGCTTGGCTCTAACATAGGGGCTCGGAATAGTTACGGACATTCTTCCCTTATAGGGTCCCTGTATCATTATACCATCAGAACCCCCAAAAACCTCTTCTAGTGATTAAGGCCCCTGTTTTATTTGTAGAAGTATACTAGAATAACCCCCAAAACCTGTTTCAAATAATTGAGGCCCCTATTTTGTTTGACTTGGGAGGGGAGGATAGAGGCTCCCCAGCTGGCAGGGGAGTGGGAGATGGTGAACCCGCGCCCTCGCGGGGCTCATGATACACAGGTGCTGGGAAGTTTCAAGGTCGATTTTTAGGGTTTTTAGGGTTTTTAGGGCTTTTAGGGTTTTTAGGGTTTTTAGAGTTTTCAAGGTCGATGCCGCTTTTGTCGTTGTCGATGCGGTCGATGTTGTCCTCGTTGTGTTTGTTTTTGTGGTGGTGCTCTGGATCCCTCGTCCCTCGTCCCTCGTCCCTCGTCCCTCGTCCCTCGTGCCTCGTGCCTCGTGCCTCGTGCCTCGTGCCTCGTGCCCTCGTCCTCGTCCCCGTCCTCGTCCTCCTCGTAGTCCGTGTCGTCCTTGTCGTCCTTGTCGTCCTTGTCGTCCTTGTCGTCCTTGTCGTCCTTGTCGTCCTCCCTCGTCCTCCTCGTCCTCCCCGTCGTTGACGTCGCTGTCGTCGTTGTTGCTTAAGGGATGTGTTAGGGGTCGCAGGCTTCAGGGGTCGCAGGTTCTGGTCCGAGCCAAAGAGGTGTAAGCCCTAACACATCAGGACAGCGAAGCGTGAGTGGAGTAGTATGCTTGTGCTCGAAGCCGCCCATGTCAAACAACAGCAGACTTCAGAACTTGCAGAGCTCAGGGCTTTAAGGGTCCGACGTTCATCCAACTATGCACAGGGCGGCTCAAAAAAATCCAGAAGGTTTAGTGATCTTTGGCTGTTCTGAGTGTGCCGGGCCAATTTTTCAGCAAGGCGCAGAATGATTGCATGACTTAGGGGTGCTCACCCATGGCCCATCTCAGATATGCCGCTCGGCGGATTCTGCCCATGAGTAGACCTCTGCCGTCAGCCACTCATGTAAAGACTCAGGTGGCATGAGTGGCCAAGCCAGCCAAAAAATCCACCCCGGAGCCTAAACCTTAAACCCTAAGCCTTGTACCCTCAAACCTGAGCCCTGCTTAAACCCTAAACCCTAAACCCTAAATCCTAAAACCCAGGACCCTAGCCAAACAAGATTAGGGCCCATAAACTCAGAAACACCTGTGATGTCCTTCAACTGCACCCATTGCGCATGGCCCTCATCCCCCAACCCTAAACCCTAAACCCTAAGCCCTAAGCCCTAAGCCCTAAACCCTAAGCCCTAGACCCTAAACTAAACCCTAAGCCATAACCCTAAACCCTAAACCCTTGGTGTTAAGTCCATTGGATCCCGGACTTGGGGGCGGGGATTTTCATTTTTCGTTGTGCTGCTGAATGTCTGTACCTTTGGGGACTGGACGAACCCTACACTCCGCATCGTGCACTCCATCTAAGCAGTAGCCACTTGGGCCCTCAATCTTGTCCCTCCTTGAAACCCTGAAGCATAGGCCCTTGGGTTGTACAGGGTACAGTAGGGCTTCAGAGTAAAACATAGGGTGTAGGGAAAGTTGTATGTTTTTCCTATTAGCTAGGGGGCCCAGAAGCACCCTTATTCCCTTTTTGTAGGCTACAGGTTCCCTGACAAACCCCTTCAAGCCAAAAAAGGGCGCCCTTTTCTGCCTGGGCATCCGAGTTAGGGTATATGGACTGGGACGTTCCCCTCTTACTAACAGTCATGAAACAGGGATTTAGTTCCCATTATATTCCCTATGAAGGACTGTTAGTATGATATAACATTACCTAAACCCCAAACCCCAAACCCTAAACCCTAAACCCTAAACCCTAAACCCTAAACCCAAAACCCTAAACCCTAAGATGGACTTTGCGAAGGCTTCGTTCTGTCCCCCTAGCAGTCTGAGCAAATGCCCGCACGTGCGCTTCACGGACTTGACAGCCTCATGCGGCAGATGCTCCGGAGGTGCTGCAGGCGCACCCCATCCTTCAGCGCTCCCCTGCAAGACTTGCGTGATATATTTATACTCTTTTTTAAATGTATACATACATATATATATATATATCTACATATGTACATATATACATACATATATACATATATATATATATGTATATTCATGACATGTTAGATGTTCTTCTCTTGGACTTCAGGCTGAAGTCTGCTGCTTCGGCAGAGGGAGTGCCTCCGTTCCCGTCCTTCCTCCTTCAGCCTAAGGCACCTGAGCTGAAGACGTGAAGGACCCACCTTCCCAACAAAATAATCTTCTCCGTGCGTCATCCGCCCGACGAGTACAGAGAGACCAGTTGCCCGCAACTCAATGGAGAACTTTTCGAACCATCTTGGTGAGTAGGAGTCCCTGCAAGCCCCAACACGGGAAGCCCTGCAGTTGCCCATTAAGGCTTAGCAAGACATACACTCCCGTTGAGGAACTGTGTGTGTTTGGTTATTCTATGTGCCCTAAACCCTAAACCCCAAAATCCTAAATTGCATATACCTTAGAGCTGATGTGGGGTTTGAGGATGCAGGCCCTACAAATTCCTAGCCGAAAGCAACATACAAGGTGTAGGCTTTAGGGTTTAGGGTTTAGGGTTTAGGGTTTAGGGTTTAGGGCTAGGACTCTCCGAGTTGCTTGAGCCACATTGGATCTCGACTTCCTCCGCGGCGCAGCAGAGCTAGCTGCGGATGACCTTTTCTGAGGGCGACCCCCTGAGGTGAGCTTCATGGGCCCTTGTAATGTGGTGCCCTCATCTAAGGGCAGTTTAGGGTTTAGGGTTTAGGGTTTAGGGTTTAGGGGTTAGGGGTTAGGGTTTAGGGGTTTAGGGGTTTAGGGGTTTAGGGTTTAGGGTTTAGGGGTTAGGGTTTAGGGTTCAGGGTTTAGGGCTTCATATGTGGTTCCCAGCCTCTTTTATAGGGGTCTGATGTGCACCTTAGTTTGTATAGGGTATTTTACGGGTATATAAGGGGTACCCTAACCCTAAACCCTAAACCCTAAACCCTAAACCCTAAACCCTAAACCCTAAACCCTAAACCCTGTAAGGGCCCATATGAAGGGCCCAGTGAACCTACCCTTAGAAACCCTGGCGAACGAGCCAGGCGACCAGCGATGCGCGAGTGATGAAAACCACCTGCAGAGCGGAATTGTTCGAGCAAGGTTTAGGGTTTAGGGTTTAGGGTTTAGGGTTCAGGGTTTAGGGTTTAGGGCCTAAGAGACCCTGGAGGAACGGAATTGGCTCCCCAAGGGGTTCTTGCTGTTTTTTGGGGCCTCTGGGTTCAGGGTTCAGGGTTCAGGGCTTGGGGTAAATGACCTACGGCCGAAGGGCCTAGTCCGTAAAATTGTGTCGTTCGGGCACGTGTTTTTGGAATTTTAACGGCTTTTGGGGTTTTTTGGTGGGAAGTTCTATGCCTCAAGCCCTACAAGCGGATTGCCAATCATGACTGTAACGAATGCAGTAAAAGGGCCTCCAGGTAAACTTCCCAAACCCGGAACTCAATCCCAAGCCCATATTGAAAACTTGCGCCTCTGAAGGCATTCAAGGGACATGAGGGGGAGTTCTGCTTAGGGCTAAACCCTAAACCCTAAATTTAGGAGCCTCCGGCTCAGGCCGCCGACCCAAGAGGCCCGAAACCTCTCAACCCTCAAACCAAGGTTCGGGGGTTTGAGGCCGTGTTGTGGGAATGGGGGGGGTAGAGGCTTCGAACTGTTGGAGTGGTTGGCGTAAGGTTGCAACATGGGCAACCCCCCCGTGAAACCTCAACCCTAGTCCCTAAATCCCAAACCCCTAACCGTAAACCCCACACCCTATACCCAGAACCCTAATCCCTCAAGAACCCTCACTCCAGGTTTTGAGCCTCTGTGGGTCTAATGCTCTTGTCTTTAGGGTCGGCGTAGGGCTTTGGGTTCGATCTTTGGGGCAGGTTTGGTTGGGCTGTAGGGTATAGGTTTGGGGTTTAGGGTTTAGGAAACAAGGTTGTGCGGGGACGTGTGTGGGAGGTGCCGTTTTCTGCTGTGTTCAGCGAGATCTGGGGTTGGGGTTTTTGCCAAAGGAGCCCCTACCCCCTGTGCTGAACCGCCTATGGTCGATGCGTTTCACGTGCTGCGGGTGGCGCGGTCCTCCATGAAAAAATTGTGCACCGACCCCCCCACCCCCCCCCCGTTTTTGAGGTTTTTGGGGGTGAGGGGGCAGGGTTCCCTCCCCCAAAACCTCTCAACGCGAAGCCACCTTTGCTTTCAGGGTTGAGACAAAGTCCTAAACCCTAAACCCAAAACCCTAAACCCAAAACCCTAAACCCAAAACCCTGGACCCTGGACGCTAAACCCTAAACCCAGCCTCAGCTGCGTTGGAGGCCCAAAGCGCTCCTTTTTGTGGATGGGCTGACAACTCAGTCGGGAGGAGGGGAGGGTGCCGGCAACTTGAGCACCTTTGGTGCTGAACCCGGTTTGGGGCCTAAACTCCCTAAAACAAAGTCCCTGAACTCCCTCAACTCCCTAAATCCCTAAACTCCCCCTAACCCCTAACCCCTAACCCCCAACCCCTAACCCCTAACCCCTAACCCCTAACCCCTAACCCCTAACCCCTAACCCCTAACCCCTAACCCCTAACCCCTAAACCCTAAACCCTAAACCCTAAACCCTAAACCCTAAACCCTAAAGCTCCGCATCCCGAACCCTGAAGTCCATGCAGCGCTGGCTCCCGACAGGTTTCCACCCTCGACCCCAAATCCCTACAGGGTTTAGGGTTTAGGGTTTAGGGTTTAGGGTTTAGGGTTTAGGGTTTAGGGTTTAGGGTTTAGGGTTTACTGTTGCTAGGCTTCTGTTGAGGGGACTGTGTTACGGTCCACGGTGCTGAACACGTATCAGAAAGGTGCCAGTCAGCTGTTGACTCCTGCCAGCCACGACATGGCCTTTCCTGACCAGTACAATCCCTGCCTGATAGCGGTCGAGAATCCTGGGCGCTAAAACAAGTCCTAAACCCTAAACCCCAAACCCCAAACCCTAAACCCTAAACCCTAAACCCTAAACCCTAAACCCTAAACCCTAAACCCTAAACCCTAAACCCTAAACCACATGTACATTCTTTTGTCATCTATGCCTGACACATGTGTGCTTCAGCATATACCTTTTTGTCATCTTCGCAGCCCTAGCAACTCTCTGCACGGTCCGCTCTAAGGCGGCGTCCGCCTCGCCAAACCCTATTTCTGTTAGGGTTTAGGGTTTAGGGTTTAGGGTTTAGGGTTTAGGGTTTAGGGTTTAGGGTTTAGGGTTTAGGGTTTAGGGTTTAGGGTTTAGCGTCTAGTGTGGTGGGCGGGTGGGCATAGCAGCTCATGCGCCGAGCCCCCAGCCACCTCACCGGGCACATCTGCCGTGAAACCCAAAACCTAAACCCTAAACCCTAAACCTTAAACCCTAATCCCTAAACCCTAAATCCTAAACCCCAAACCCTAAACCCTAAATCCCAAACCCTCACCCTCAACACCAAACCCTGATTCCTAAATCCTATCAACCCTCAGCCATAAAACTAGCCCAGATTCCTAAACCCTATCACCTCTTAACCTTAAAAACCCCCCCCCCCCTGAATCCCAAACCCCTGACCTAAACCCTAAACCCCAAACCCCAAACCCCAAACCCCAAACCCCAAACCCTAAAGGCCCTAAGACCCTGAGAACTGAGGCTCAAGCGAAGTGTGCTGCATTTGGCACTTCTCCGTAGGCGCAGGATGCCCAGAGCGGGTGCGTTTCGGGGTTTGGTGGGGGTTTAGGGTTTAGGGTTTAGGGGTTTAGGGTTTAGGGAGTTTAGGGTTTAGGGTTTAGGGGGTTTAGGGGGTTTAGGGGTTTAGGGTTTAGGGTTTAGGGTTTAGGGTTTAGGGTTTAGGGGGTTTGGGGGGTTTGGGGGGTTTGGGGGTTTGGGGGGTTTGGGGTGTTTTTGGTTTAAGGGTTTCGGGGTTGAGGGTTTATAGGGTTTAGGGGTTTAGGGTTTAAGGGATTTAGGGTTTAGGGGTTTATAGGGGTTTAAGGGTTTAGGGGTTTATAGGGTTTAGGGTTTAGGGTTCAGGGTTTGGTGGGGTTCGGGTGTATGGTTTAAGGGTTTAGCGGTTTATAGGGTTTAGGGTTCAGGGTTTGAGAGTTTAGGGTACCAATGTTGTTTGTCCCCTTTATCGGCCCTATACGGATGTAATCTAACCCCCCTTCAAAAACGCAAAGAGAAAAGAAAACACATCTTGCTTCAATAGGCCCCTTTTCTTCGGGGCTCAGGTGGTTTAGGAGATGCTTCGTGGCCATTGAGGGCGGGCGGGGGGGGGGGGGGGAGGGGAATGTTTCATTACAGGGTCCTTATTAAGGGAGGGAGGTTCAGGGGGGTGATGTACTCCGGAAGCTTCCCTATTGTTCCCTAGGTACCTTGTCCCATGAACCCTTCAGCCCCAAACCCTAAACCCTAAACCCTAGACCCTAAACCCTAGACCCTAAACCTCCCATTGAGGACCCTATAAGTTTAGGCTTTGAGGTGTTGGAGCTTTTGGGGGTCAGGGCTCTAGGGTATGTGGGGTTGCAGGGAGCCTGAAGATTGTTCCGAGTCGAGGGTTCCAGGGCTTAGGGTTTAGGGTTTTAGGGTTTAGGGTTTTAGGGTTTAGGGTTTTAGGGTTTAGAGTTTAGGGTTTAGGGTTTCAGGGTTTAGGGTTTTTAGGGTTTAGGGGATATGGTTGGGCCCTGTCCCCCAAGCATCACGCGGGTGGAGAAGTGTGAAGCTGAGGAACACAGTCAGGTCATAAGTGAAAGCCCTCAAGCCCAACTCCCCAGCGTCATCATCTGAGAAGCCCTGTGACCCTATAGACCGTAAACCCTACACCCTCGACCTAAAGCCTAGACCCTAAACCCGAAACCTTAAGCCCTAAGGTTTTAGACCCCAAACCTGTGGTTTGGAGTTGGTTGTTTAGGGTTTTTTCGTGGTTAGAGCGGGAGTCGCCACCCACAAGAAGCCACTTATTTCTGATCGAATCCTTCAATAGTCTTCAGTGAGATCGACGCAGCTCCTCAAAGGGAGTTGTCCTCTACCCCCCCCCCCCCCCTTCCCGGAAAGGGGGTGATCTGTTTTTTTTTTGCGTTATCTGTGCCTTTTTTCGCGTTATCTGTGTCTTTTTCTTGTCTGTTTTATTCGGACGTCTCGAGGAACAGCTTGCTTCGTTGTGTTTTTTCGCGTCATCTGTGTCTTGTATTGTGGCGTTATCTGTGTCTTTTTTTAAGCGTTATCGTTGTCTTTCTCCCTACTCCCTAAGCCCTAAACCCTAAACCCCAAACCCCAAACCCCAAACCCCAAACCCTAAGCCCAACACCGCCAAAAGTGTGACACACTGCAGGAAACCCAGACGAAAAAGACACGGATAACCCAAAAAAAGAGGCCCCCCCCCCCCCAAAAAAAAAAAAAAAAATATTAATAATAATAACAGGATGCGGATCACCTCTTCTCCCCCGCCCCAGATACGCTGGTACATGCAGTTATTTACTTATGGTGGCAGGGCGGACCTCTCACAAGAAAGGGTTTAGGGTTTAGGTGTGTTTCCAAGTCCTGAACCTTTCAAATACAGTAATCCCTAAGTCCTAACGCTCTAAACTGGCCCTAAACCTTTCAGTCGCTGGTGGTTTGGTGGGTCTTCGGCGTTGCATTAGGGTTCAAGGAGTTTAGAGGCTCAGGGGTTTGAAGTTGTGGGTTTAGGGCTTAGGGCTTAGGGTTTAGGGTTTAGGGTTTAGGGTTTAGGGTTCAGGGTTTAGGGTTTAGGGTTTAGGGTTTAGGGTTTAGCCCAAGCCAACGGCGCAGCACGAGCTCAGGCAGCGACCTTGTGAAGATGCTGCTTTCCTTTGAGGACTCCTGCTGGTGCCTTCTGGGTGATGCCTTCAGCGCTAAAGCCTAAACCCATAGTATATGGAGGTTCAGGGTTTAGGGTTTAGGGTTTAGGTTTTAGGGCTTAGGGAGTATTGTCAGTAAAGTGCGCCACGAGGAGAAGAGTGCGTGAGAATTCTTGCAGGCAGTAAGAGCCCCCCCTTCAATAACATAAGTTCGATGGGCTTTGGGCAGCAGCAGGTGAATTTTACTGCACCATTTTTTGAACATAATTTCAAAAGCAAATAGGTAGGACCTTGGGACGTGTCATGTTGTTTCCTATCGGGTTAAAGAAAGGGATCATATCTATGAATGTTGTTCAGAGGGTTGAAATGGCCAATCAAGGCAAAAGAGTCATGTAACCTAGTACAGGTACCACAAGCCCCACTTGAAACGCACTAATTCTATGGGGTTTTGGGCAGCAAATATCAGGTCGTTTTTCTGAACACAGTGTTCATGTATTTTCAAAGACCGTTTAGTGTTTTTATTCCCCACCCTCGGTGTGGGGTTGTTAGATTTTAAACTCAACTCTTCTCCTCGCCCGGAACTCTTCTCCTCGCCCGGTCTACTCCTCGCTCATCCCTGGAGTGCCCAACCCCAAAGCTCTAGCGTGTCCCTGAAGTGGCCCTGGAGTGCCCAAACCCTCCAGAGTCTCCCTGGAGTGCCCAAACCCTCCAGAGTCTCCCTGGAGTGCCCAACCCCAGAGTTCCGGCAGTGCCCAGCCCCAGAATCTCCCTGGAGTGCCCAACCCCAGAGTCTCCCTGGAGTTCAGGGTTTAGGGTTTAGGGTTGAGGGTTTAGGGTTGGCTACTGGCGCACTACGGAATACACCTTAGGGCCCATAAGGGTCTTTGGCTTGGGGTTGAATCGGGTTGAAGGTGATTCCACAGCGAAGCAGCCAACCCTGCGCCCAGCCCCAGAGTGTCCCTGGACTGCCCAACCCCAGAGTATCTCTACCAAGAAAGGGTGGGGATGTTCGAAATACAATAATTTAGACACCCCCCTCCCATGGTTATCAGGAGAACTGTTCGGGACTCATAGACATTTCAGGCACACCGCTTCTCAACGAGCCCAAGAACGCATATTCCATCGCAGGTTGATTTCATGCAGACGAAAAGGAAGGCGGGAAATTCATTCCGTTCGTGAGAACGTAACAAGACGCATAAGCTCAGCACGTATATTAAACACACACACACACAGAGCAAAAGACGCAAGAGCCATGCAAAAGAATAGAATTCAACTTGGTGATACTTCTTCTTCGCCAGTATCTTCCTCTCTTCCGGACGTATTCATCAGATTCACCATCCTTACATGAAAGGTCCAATGTTTGTAGGCTTTCGGGCTTCCCGGGTGCTGTCAAGCTGCTTGAGGACCCCCCCCCCCAAAAAAAAAAAAAAACACAAAAGACTCTTCCTTATAAGGGTAATCTAGGGGTTCTTGTTTTTTTGTTCTTTTACTCTTCCTTATCAGGGTAATCTAGGGGTTATTGTTTTTTGTTCTTTTGGGGTTCTGAAGCAAATAGTGTCAAGAGCAGAACCCTAAACCCCAAACCCCAAACCCCAAACCCTAAACCCTAAACCCTAAACCCTAAACCCTAAACCCTAAACCCTAAACCCTAAACCCTAAACCCTAAACCCTAAACCCTAAACCCTAAACCCTAAACCCTAAACCTAACCCTAAACCCTAAACCCTAAACCCTAGCCCCCGCTCGCGAGGACGACCCCCGGTTCGCCGAGCTGGCGATGCGGTCGTACCAGGTGCCACGAACTCCGAAGCCCAAGGGCCTAGAAGGGGTTGGGGGCTTAGGGTTTAGGGTTTAGGGTTTAGGGTTTAGGATTTTGGGGTTTGGGGATTGGAGTCCAGGGTTGAGGGTGAGCGGCAACAGCGTGGCTTGCGAGGGCTGCCCGGAGTTCTGTCTAAGCCGCAGCCCCACTCCAAAAGAGAGAGCAAGTCAAATCAAGAGCCTTAAGAGCCTTAAGAGCCTTAAGACCCTTAAGACCCTTAAGACCCTTAAGACCCTTAAGACCCTTAAGACCCTTAAGACCCTGAACCCTAAACCATAAACCCACCCGAGAAGTTGGGGCTCCAGTAAAGCCCCGCAGCAGCCCCCGATCGCGCCCTTGAACCCCCAAAGCCTCCTCCGAAACAATGCTCGAATAGCCGCAGCAGTCAGGGCGGCGGCGAGAAGGATAAGGCGGGCGTCTTCTTCTTCTTCTTCTTTTTTTTTTTTTCTCTCTCTCTCTCTCTGTCTGTTTTTGCTTGGTCTCTTTTTGCTTGGTTGCTTTCGTTTGTTTGTTTCTGCCTTTCTTTCTTTCTTGTCTTCTTTTTTTTTTTTTTGGGGGGGGGGGGGGGGGGTGGGAGGGTGGGGTGGGGGCGTGGGCTAAACACACCCTAGGCCCCTAAAAGCCCTGAAAGACCTGGACCCTGCGGCCTGCACCTCAAGCCTCAACCCCGCTGACACCCACCCAAGGGCCCACCAGCCAGGCTTCATGTTCAAGGGTTTAGGGTTTAGGGTTTAGGGTTTCGGGTTTAGGGTTTAGGGTTTAGGGTTTCCGAATTAGCAATCTCGGGGGGGGGGGGGGGGGAGGGGGCCCCCCCCTTGCTTTGGGACCCTGAGGCCAACAGTAGGCACCTAGAAGCCCTCAACCCTTAACCCTTGACCCTGAACCCTGAACCCTAAACCCTAAACCCTAAACCCTAAACCCTAAGCCCTAAGCCCTAAACCCTAAACCCTAAACCCTAAACCTTATGAACCCTTAACTTGGAATGCTCCCCCTTATACTAGCAGTCCTTCATCGGGATTATCGTACCCCCTAATACAATCCCTATGAAGGACTGCTAGTCTAAGGAGGAGCGTCCCGACTCTAAATCCTAAACCCTAAACCCTAAATCCTAAACCCTAAACCCTAAACCCTAAACCCTAAACCCTAAACCCCAAACCCCAAACCCCAAACCCTAAACCTTATAACCTCTATAGCCCTAAGCCCTATACCTTGTAAACCCTATAAACCCTAACGCCAGGATCTGGTCCCGTGCCTGCACCTAGCGATGTCTGGCATACATCTGGAGCACGTCAGGCGCTAAGGGGTTCAGAGATTTAGGGTTTAGGGTTTAGGGTTGTGGGTTGAGGGGGAATGGCTTAGGGGCTCTTGTTCCTGGCGCAGGAAAGGCTGAAAAACCCAAGACTGCATCACAAGGGCAACTTATGAAGCGTGGCGTTTCCTCTTTCAAGTCCAGTGTTCCAAATCTATTACTATGAACTCTGAACTCTAAACCCCAACACTATGAACTCCCAACCTCTTGTAACTGCGGTACCCCTAGCTAAGCCTGAGACACCCAGTGTTACTTTTCCGCAGTTTGTTCCGGAAATTCCCCAAGAAACTCGTCACGCAAATTCTCTGGACAACCCTGCAAGCCCCCTTCACACAGACTGGCAGCAGGGAGCAGAGCTGCTCTCAAAAATCAGGAGGGCTTCCATGTCGCTTCCAAACGGCCGAGAGAGTTTCCGCACATTTTTGCGGGGGTAGTTTCTGAGGGTTTAGGGTTTAGGGTTTAGGGATTAGGGTTTAGGGTTTAGGGTTTGGGGGGTTTCGGGGGTGGCTGGGGCGGTCTCCGAGGCTTGGTAGGCCCAGTGGTAGAGCGGACAGGAGGGACCCTCGTCTGCTAAGGCCGCAGCGTCGTCCTTGCAGTGTCTGCAGCCCGCGGCCGAACCATTTTCTTTTGAGTTGCTGTTTAGGGTTTAGGGTTTAGGGTTTAGGGTTTCGGGTTTCGGGTTTGGGGTTTAGGGTTTAGGGCTTAGGGAGTTTAGGGGCATGGATTTGGGCATCCAGGGCATCTAGCACGGCACGGGGCCTACGCTATGCCGGCGCAGCCACCCCGAGATGATCCCCAAGAGAACATGCCCTCAGGGGCACTAGCCCTAAACCCTGAACCCTAAACCGTGAACCCTAAACCCTGAACCCTAAACCCTGAACCCTAAACCCTGAACCCTAAACCCTAAACCCTCAACCCTAATCCTAGACCGTAAACTCTAAGCCCTAAACCCTCAGCCCAACTTCCTTATGGTGGCCTCCAGCGGTACCCTCCTTTGCCCCCCTACCCCTTTTTGGGGGGTTTGAAGGAAGCCCTAAACACTAAACCCTAAACCCTAAACTCTAAACCCTAACCCTAAACCCTAAACCCTAAACCGTGAACCCGGAACCCTGAACCCTGAACCCTGAACCCTGAACCCTGACCCTGAACCCTGAACCCTGAACCCTGAACCCTGAACCCTGAACCCTGAACACTGAACCCTGAACCCTGAACCCTGAACCCTGAACCCTGAACCCCAAGCCCTAAACCCTAAACCCTCAACAGAGACAGCCGTAAGACCGTCCAAAGGCTCCTTCTGGACTTGCCGTACCCGCTCGTCCAGCAGGCACAGACCGAACTGGGATCTAAGGTTCAGGGTACTTGGTTTAGGGTTTAGGGTTTAGGGTTTAGGGTTTTCGGTTTCGGGTTTGGGGCTTGGGGGGGTTTGGGGGATTTTGGGTTTTTGGGCTTTGGGGGCGTCCTTTTCTTTTCTCAGGGTTGTTTGGGGTCCGGGGTGTTCCTAATCCCCCCCTAAACCCTAAACCCTAAACCCTAAACCCTAAACCCTAAACCCTAAATCCTAATCCCCAGGAAACGAGATGAGTCTTCGGGGCCGAGCTCCCTGCGGTGTACGGTTTTGTACGCGAAATTCGGATCATCCCAGCAGCCTGCAAGGGAGGCCAACCCACAAAACCCCAATACCTTAAACCCTGGTTGTTGAGGGTTTAGGGTTAGGGTTAGGGTTTAGGTTCGGGGGGTTGGGGTTTAGGGTTGGTTAGGGTTTAGGGTTTAGATGGTTTAGGGTTTAAGGCTTAGTGAAAAACACCAAAGCTGAAGGTCTTGAGGCTTAAGTCCTTAACTCCTAAACCCCTGCGGCCTAAAGACCCCCCCCCCCCAGAAGAAATCAGGTGGACAACACAGGGCGCAATGCTCTACATGTGGTGGGACGCTCAGAACGGTCCGACTTGTGGCCTAGGGTTGTGGGTTTACTTGTTCAGGTCTATTAGGGTTTAGGGTTTAGGGTTTAGGGTTTAGGGTTTAGGGTTCAGGGTTCAGGGTTCAGGGTTTAGGGTTCGGTTTAGGGCTTAGGGCTTAGGGTTTAGGGGTTTAGTGACTTAAGGTGCTCGAGGGTGGGTAGTGTTTAAGGGCTCCAGGGACCATGACCACAGCGCGATCCCCCAAGCCCCTAAACCCTAAACCCTAAACCCCCCCCACCCCACTCTCTTGTGTTTGGGGTAGGCGGGCGCTGGTCGAGCGCTCAGTGAGACCCGAGCTTGCCTCCAGGCTGGCTTACCCTTCAGGCAGGCACAGGCTGAGTCAGCAGTTGTCACTGTGTTTTCGGAAATTACCCTCACGCTCTCCGCGCGCAGGTCGCATTGGAGGCCCCTGGGTGGGCCCCTGGAGACCCCTGGGTCCTCACCCCCGTCCGCTGGGCTGTGCGGACCAGAGCGCCGTTTTGTGGGGGCAAAACCCTGGCAAAAAATGCTCGTTATTGACCTGTGCTCTCTGGCCCTGGCCCTGGCCCTGGCCCTGGGCCTGGGCCTGGCCGTGGGCCCGGCCCTGGCCTGACTTTGGCCCTGGCTTCGCTTTGCCCTTCGCTCAACAGCTTGCTTCCAGGCTGGCTTACCCTCCAGACAGGCACAGGCCGAGGACGCACATTGTGAGACTCTGCGTCCTCACCCTTGTGTGGTGGGGACCAGGGCCCATTTTGTTGGGGGCAAGCAGGGCTCTGGCCCTGACCCGTCCCTGGTTCTGGCCCTGGTTATCCTCACCCTGGCCCTGGGCGCTGGCCTGGACCCTGCCTGGCCCTGGCCTTGGCCCTGGCTTGCTGGCCTTACCCCTTCGCGCCAAGCGCGCTGTCCGCACACCAGTTTGGCCTGGTCCACAACCCAACCTGTTCTGTTCCTGGCCCGGCCATCCCTGGCCTTAGCCCCTTCGCCCCAACCCAGGCTGTCTTCGCTGACCCTGACTCGCCTTTCCGTCTGCGCATCGCAAATGCCCTGGTCCACGCACCTTGTGGAGGTCCCCAAAAGGGCGTGAGTGCTGACTCATGTGATGCTTCGTAAAAAAATAAATGGTCTTAACTCCTTGAGAGTTGTACTTAACTCCTTGAGAGTTGTAAGTGGGCGGTCTTGGGGTGGGTAGGTCTGCAGACTACCGCGCGCTCCCCAAGCGCGCTTCCGTTTGGCACGCCCTAAACCCTAAACCCTAAACCCTAAACCCTAAACCCTAAACCCTAAACCCTAAACCCTAAACCTTAAACCCTAAACCTTAAACCCTAAACCCTAAACCCTAAACCCTAAACCCTAAACCCTTTTGTTCTTTTTTGGTGGGAGGAGCGGGGGGAGGAGGGGGTCTGCAAGAAGTCGGCTTTAAAACCAGAGTTTAGAGCTCCGCGGCATCGACCTCCGAACCCGCACTTCCCCCGCCCCCCAAACCCTCGTCCCCCCCAAAGCCCCTAACCCCACACCGTAAACCCTAAACCCCCAAACACTACCCTAAACCCATAGCCCTAAACCCTAAACCCTAAACCCTAAACCCTAAACCCTAAACCCCAAACCCCAAACCCCAAACCTCAAACCCTACTTCCCCCAAAGCCTGAAGACTGGAGGCTTGTTACTTCGGTTCCGCATCCGCGGTCCAGATGCCCCTGAGATTTGCATCCTGCGGGATGGTACTTCTTAACCTGGGGTTCAGGGTTTAGGGTTTAGGGTTTAGGGTTCAGGGTTTAGGGTTTAGGGTTTAGGGTTTAGGGTTTAGGGTTCAGGGTTCAGGGTTATAACTGTGCTTATGACTGTACTGGTAGCCATATCAGGGCACTTCAGGGGCCTAGAAGCGAGACAATTGGTGCATGGTGCAGAAGCAAAGACTGGCGCTGTAGGGATTTAGGGTCATTGGACTTGCGGGTGTGGAGGTTTAGGGTTTAGGTTTTAGGGTTTAGGGTTAGGGTGTAGGGTTTAGGGTTTAGGGTTTAGGGTTTAGGGTTTAGGGTTTAGGGTTTAGGGTTTAGGGTTTAGTGTTAGAGTACCCTACACCTAAACCCTAAACACCTAAGCCCTTCAAGAGGGGTTTCGGGAGTTTCGGGCTTAGGGACGAAGACCGCCAGCTCGCATTACCCTGCCAGACCCCTCTGCGTCTTCGGTGTCTGAAGTAGCAAACCCAAGCGCGCTTCCTTCAGGGAAGATTCTGAATTTCGCAAAACATCTGCGCCACCCCCCCTCCCCCTCAAAGCCTAAACCCTGAACCCCAGACCCTAAGCCCTAATCAAGCGAAGCCCTCTCACTTCGCAAAACTCCTCCCGGCCACTGCGCAATCTCTACTTCGCATCCGCAGAGCCCTGACGTCACGCTCGGTTTTTTGGGGGCATTTCGATATTTTTCCCTTCTTTGGTTTCAAAAGGACTATCTGGGTACCTTATTGGGGGTTCTTATGATAAGGAGATCCTACTGTTTGGGATCTATCTTGGGGGTCCCCTATTTTCGTAAACGCCCATATGTTAGGAATATTTTTCGGAGGGCTTCGAACGGCTATCCTGACACGTATCACGTATCACGACCGGATCAGAGGGGTCCGCCGCCACCCCGCTCCCCCCGAAGGGGCCTCCCCGAATATGACCTCCGACCGGAGGACTTAGATACCTAAGGGCCGTCCTAAACCCTAAACCCTAGACCCTAGACCCTAGACCCCAAACCCTAAACCCTAAACCCTAAACCCTGCTTTCTATGACTTGAGGCTGCTGGCCAAAGGAGCAGATGCAGGCCACGGTGGGAGTCTTTAGGGTCTTCGGGATTCGGGATTGGGGTTAGGGTTTAGGGTTTAGGGTTTAGGGTTTAGGGTTTAGGGTTTAGGGTTTAGGGTTTAGGGTTTAGGGTTTAGGGTTTAGGCCTGGGGTTGGCTTTCGGGTTGTGATGTTGCCTGTTCGGGTTTTAGGGGTGTCGGGCTGCGTGTTTAGGGTTGAGGGTTTAAGGCGTAGGGCTTAGGCTGAGGTGGCTGGGTCAATTCTCCCTTACACCTCACTCTAGCCCTAAACCCTGACCCCTAAACCCTAAACCCTAAACCCTAAGCCCTAAACCCTAAACCCTAAACCCTGCACTCTGCACGCAATTGGGTGCTTAAGGGAGGGTGGGGTGGTTCATGGAGGGTTTAGGGTTTAGGGTTTAGGGTTTAGGGAGGTTCTTGGGGCCTAGGGAACCCTCAGGCAAGCTTAGGGCGCCTTAAAGCCTTAAAGAGTCCTTGGGTTCCCTAAACCCCAAACCCCAAACCCTAAACCCTAAACCCTAAACTCTAATCCCTAAACCCTAAACCCTAAACCCTAAACCCTAAACCCTAAACCCTAAACCCTAAACCCTAAACCCTAAACCCTAAACCCAAACCCTAAACCCTAAGCCCTAAACCCTAAACCCCAAACCCTGAACCCTGGACCCTCAGGCTGACAAGGCGGGCTCACTGAAACAGCAGCCCTCTGAGCCCTAAGCCCTAAACCCTAAACCCTAAACCCTAAACCCTAAACCCTAAACCCTAAACCCTAAACCCTCTGAACCTCAAGCCGCATACCGGAGGCCTCCATGATGACCATGGGCTGCTGCCCTTGCACTACGCCGCGCTCCTTAGGGTTGAGGGTTTAGGGTTTAGGGTTCCTGATAAAAGCTTCTGATGGCCCTGAAGCCCCAGCAAACCTAACAAAGACCCAATATCCCTGGAAGCTGGTTGCCCCTATGACATGCGCGGGAAGGTTGCTGAGACAGAGGCCCAGGGCTTCGCCACTAAACCCTAAACCCTAAACCCTAAACCCTAAACCCTAAACCCTAAACCCTAAACCCTAAACCCTAAACCCTAAACCCCTAAACCCTAAACTCTAAACGGTCGACCTATGAGCCCCAAAAACCCAAACCCCTGATGCCCTTCTCCCCCCAACCTCTGGTGCCCTCTACCACCCCCCCCCCCCCCCGACCTCTAAACCCTAAATCCTGAACCCTAAACCCTAAACCCTGAAACCTGAACCCTGAACCCTAAACCCTAAACCCTGAACCCTAAACCCTGAACCCTGAACCCTGAGCCCTAAACCCTAAACCCTATAAACCCGCATCAGAGAAGCTAAGCTGAGGCAATTGACTCGCGGAGTGTGCTCTGCGTTCAGGCCATACTCCAGGCCAGGGAACCGTGGGCTCTTGGGGTTTAGGGTTTAGGGGCTAGGGTTTAGGGTTTAGGGTTGAGGGTTGAGGGTTGAGGGTTGAGGGGTTGAGGGTTGAGGGTTGAGGGTTGAGGGTTGAGGGTTGAGGGTTGAGGGTTGAGGGTTGAGGGTTGAGGGTTGAGGGTTGAGGGTTGAGGGTTGAGGGTTGAGGGTGCACAGGTGCACGGGTGCAAGGTTTTTTTTTTGTCAGGGATTAGGGGTTTAGGGGTTTAGGGTTGTAAAGGGGTGGGTGTTTGAGCGTTGCAGGCCGTTTGAAAGCTTTCGGGTTGTTCGAAGGGCTCAGCGTGAGGAGTCCATGTTGAAAGAACTTGTTAAAGGGTCTTGAGCGTTTAGCTTTCTTTTTTTCAGGCCTAGAAACGGTTTCGGCGAAATCCAAAACCCTAAACCCACCTCTACCCTAAACCTACTTTAAAACCCTGGCCCTAAACCCTAAACCCTAAACCCAAACCTACCGGCAAGGCTCTTCAGTCGGGTTGGGGGTGCAGGGTTGAGGATTTGAGGGTTGAGGGTTTAGGGTTTAGGGTTTAGGGTTTAGGGTTTAGGGCTGCTTGCGTCCCAGGCTTTGGGAGTTCGGCTTGAGGGAGGGTGCAGAGGGCAAGTTGCAAGCTGCTGGCCCAGTGGTACCCTAAACCCTAAACCCTAAACCCTAAACCCTAAACCCTAAACCCTAAACCCTAAACCCTAAACCCTAAACCCTAAACCCTAAACCCTAAACCCTAAACCCTAAAAAACCCTAAACCCTAAACCCTAAACCCTAAACCCTAAACCCTAAACCCTAAACCCTAAACCCTAAACCCTAAACCCTTTGTTTGGGTTCCGGGTTCCCCTTTTTAAAGGAACAAGAATTGGAAGCTACCAAGAAGACCATGCCATCATCCAAGGCATCAAAAGACCCAAGAGAAGAGGGTTTGAGATTCTAGGATTCTAGGACTGAACAACCCCTAAGGATCGGAAGTGCCTGAACCCTAAACCCTATAACCCTATAACCCTATAACCCTATAACCCTATATCCCTATAACCCTACAACCCTATAACCCTAATGGAGCTGAAGCCCTAAAGCCCAGAGCAAGAGGCCTCCGACCAGTCGCTGTTCCAAGGAGAGCCCGGGTGCCCGGACGCTTTCGGGTTTTAGGGCTTAGGGCTTAGTGCTTAGGGTTTTAGGGTTTAGGGTTTAGGGTTTAGGGTTTTGGTGCTCGGACCCCGAGTAGGCCCTTACTTCCTTTTTTTCGGGGGTGGGCATCCCTTCTAATCCCCTTAAAACCCAAAAAGGGTACCCTTCTTTATTCCTGGGTTACTCCTGGGTCGAGGGTACATCGACCCACTTAAGAAGCTTCAGCCAGTCCCATCCCCAACTCCCATCCCCAACTGCGTTCGGAGTGCCTGATGAGCTGGGCCCGCAGAGGTGGCGGCGGATCTCGGTTTAGGGTGTAGGGTTTAGGGTTTAGGGTTTAGTGCTTAGTAAGAAAGTCTCCTCGGTGCTGGAACCATATGATGCCTCCTTTACCGCACGACGAGTTGAGAATCGTTTGAGGAATGCTGGAAGGCTGTGACCCTAGTGAGAATGCCGTGCCACCGTGTGCGAAGGGCAACGGCATCGCCATTTCGAAGAACAGCCCGATTTCAGAGCCCTAGAGCTTCGGGGCCAAGATTCATTCCTATGTCTGAGCCCACTGCCGGGCATATTGTCAGGGGAGATGTGGAACGTCCAGCAAAATACCCATGGTGTTCATGCAGTGGAGACAAGAAAGACATCTGCAGAATCTGGAACGCCCAGCCAAGACCCTCGGTGGTCCATGCTGCACAAGCGCGCCAGATCCAAAAAAGACCTTGGGTGCCCCTTGATCCTGCGTCTGCCGAGCTCGCGAGAAGAAGCCCAGGGCAAAACTTGAGCTTAGGTCGGTTCACAGAGCGCCTTTGTGCACTCCATGGGTTTTTTGGGGGGGGCACTTCGTGCGGAGCCCTTGGCGGGCTTTTGGGTTTGGTTGTTCTGCGGGTTCACTTCAAATTCCAGTTTGGGAAGGTTTCGGGTCGAGGGCCGAAATCCCTGAACCCAAAGCCCAAACCCCAACCCGACTTGAAGGCCCCTGAGCCCCCCTGAGCCCCCCTGAACACCCCTAAAGGCCCCTAAAGGCCCCTAAAGGCCCCTAAAGGCCCCTTGTGTGAGCCCTAAATGATGCCCAAACCGTAAACCTTAAACCCTAGAACCTAAACAATAAACCCTAAACCCTAAACCCTAAACCCTAAACCCTAAACCCTAAACCCTAATTTTAAACCAAACCCTAAACCCTAAACCCTCAAGCTACAGGCTCAACCCTTTCTACCGCTGCATCGAGCGGCAAGCGTGGGAGGTAGCGCTGCTACTGCCTGGGATCCGAGATGCAGGGAGAGGGTGTAGGGTTGGTTGAGGGTTGAGGGTTTTTAGGGTTTTTAGGGTTTTCAGTTTTTTTTTGTTGGTTTGTTTGTGGGGGTCTTGGACTTTTCGGTGTTTATGGGTTGAGGGCTTCGGGCTTTCCCGGGTGTAGGGCAGAACAAGAGCCCCCCCGGGCCCCAGAGGCCCCTACTTGAACCCCCCGGCCCTAAACCCTGCTTGGGGGGGGGGGGGGGGGGGGGTAGGGTTTGGGGCTTAGGGTTTAGGGTTTAGGGTTTGGGGTTTAGGGTTTAGGGTTTAGGGGTTGGCGGGGCGGTCCTACATTATGGGCCGTTAAACAGGTTGCAAGCCCTTGAAAACGCACAGCAGATTATCGGGTCCTTAAGGGAGAGGGGGGGTTTGAAGGGGTGCCATGCAACCTCCCCAATACTCCGATACTCCCTAAACCTCCCTAGACTTCCCTAGTTCCCGGTCCTGTCCCCCATGAACCGCCCTTAAGGACCCTACAAGAAGGTGTGGACTTGTTCAAGACTACGCTCCCCGCTGTCTATCTGTCCCCAACTAGTTCTGAGACTGGCTGGGCGTTTCTTCAGGTGCGTAGTTGGGGCTTCCGTTGTTCTTTGTTGGTCCATATTTTTTTTGCGTGAGGTTTTAGGGTGCTAGGGCCTTGGGGTAAATCCTAAACCCTAAGCCCTAAGCCCTGAACCCTAAACCCTAAACCCTAAAAACCCTAAACCCTAAACCCGCTAAGGCACAAGCAGAACTGGAACATGGGTGATGAGGCCATGCTCAAGAGTCACTAAATGGGGTTCAAGAATCAGAGGGTCTGGGGTTTAGGGTTTAGGGTTTAGGGTTAAGGGTTGAGACGCTTCAGGATGTTCGGGGTGTGTAGGTCAACCACAGCATCTAAGCCCTAAAAGCCGCTAGAGCCCTAAACCCCAAACCCCAAACCCCAAAAATCCTAAACCCCTAACCCCTAAACCCTAAACCCTAAACCCTAAACCCTAAACCCTAAGACCCGAAGTTGAGGCTGCAGGTGTCTTTTTTCATGTCAAGGGTTTGGTGAATTGTGTTACCCGCGAAAACAGGAGTCCATGTTTCGCAGATTCCCACAGTTGAGCTTCAACAGGTACGTAGGGTCGAAACCCGAAACCCTAAACCCTAAACCCTAAACCCTAAACCCTAAACCCTAAACCCTAAACCCTAAACCCTAAACCCTAAACCCTAAACCCTAAATCTGAAGCCTAAACCCTAAACCCCAAATTTAGGGTTCAGGGTTCAGGGCGTCAGGGTTCAGGGTTTAGCCTTCTCGGCTGGCCATGTAGAGGCGTGGAAGAACTCCTGCCCAGAGCCCTTAAACCCTTAAGCCCTAAACCCTTAAACTCTTACACCCTTAAACCCAAAACCCCCTAAGTCCCTGCGACCCTAGACCTCGAAGCCAGAACCCCCAAACCCACCCCTGAAAAGCTCAAACCCCGAACCAGTTTTTCCAGCGGTTTCCCGACCCCTCGGGGGAAGTGGGGTTTCGGGTCGCCCCTGAACCCGAAACCGTAAACCCCAAACCCTAAAAGGTAAACCCTAATCCCTAAGCCCATAACTGGGACCCATTGAACGCTCCTCGCCTCCGGAGCTACCTAAGCCAAAGTTCCACGTCCATGGTGCGGTTCCCAGGTGTGGGTTTAGGGTTGAGGGTTTGGGGTTTGGCGGCTAAGGTTTAGGGTTTGGGTTTCAGGGTTGAGGGTTTAGGCTTTAGGGTTTAGGCTCAGTTTAGGGTTTAGCGGTTCAGTTTTTTCGGCGCTATGTGATCACTTCAAGATCTGCACCTTTGGTAGCCGCTAGGTCTTGGGAGTACGCAAGCTGGCGTTTGGGGCGGTTCTGGCTACGAACCCTAAGCCTCAACCCTAAACCCCAATGTTCCACCCTGTTTAGTGTGGGCCCCCCCCCCCCCCTCCCGCTGAACAGTCGAGGCTGGATTCGCTCCTGTTTAAACGCTCCCACGGGTTTATATGATTTTAATAGGGAGGAGTTTAAAAGGGGCAGCGATGCCCGGCAATTGATTTCAAGGCGCGGCGCGTGGAATTTTCTTATGGAGCGACCTGGTCTTCACCCCCAAACAGTCAGGGTGTCCTGAATAACCCAGCCAAATTGACTTAATCAGGGAGCCCCCACAACACAGGATAGAACATTAAATTTCAGGCCTAGCGGCACGGGCCGGCCCCCGCCCCCCAAAGCACGAAACCTTGAACCTTGGCACTGTCTTCTCTTTCCCGTGTCTTTGTCCTCTCCTTCTCTCTGTCTCTCTTTCTCCTGCCTTCGCCCCCCCTCCCTCCCCCCCCCTCCCCCCCCGGCGCGCGCGCGCGCGCGCGCCGCGCGCGCGCGCGCGCACCCGCATCAGGAGCATCAGTGGGGTTGGTTTGGGGGCCTTAAAAGCATTCTATGCATGCGTTTTGCCTTCGAAAAACCTTCAGAAAACGCTGTAAACACGTGTTTTTGGGCTTGGGAAGCCTTTTGGGACCCAGGAAAGGGAGCATCATGAGCATCAGCGGCCTCCCCCAGGCCATCCAAAACCCCCTTAAACACGCCGATTGTATGTGCTTGAACGCTTGCGTGCCCACGAAACCCCCAAAAGCAAGACCCCGAATGCCCTTAAGGGCATTCGGGGTCCTGCTGTTCGGGTGTTTTGTAGGCACGAAGCCGTTCGGGCGCGTAAAATGAGCGATTTTGGGGGCGTTTTTACGTGGACCCACAAAACACTCGGTATTTACGAGGTTTTCTGCTGTTGGAACACCCCCCCAAGCCGAGCATCATGAGCATCAGCTGGGTCTCTGGGCCGTGGGCCCGGACCCCCCCACGAAGCCCAAGAGAAGCGATGGCTCGATGATGCGCCCGGACCCCGCGCATCAGCAGCATCAGCAGACCCCCCCCCGGACGTGGGTTTCGATGATGCGCACTTTGGGGGCGGGTCAAGGGCAACAGGGGTGGGGGTCGGAGGCACGCGTGAAAAACCTCATAAAAACACGGTATTTACGGTGATTTCAGCGTTTTTCAGCGTTTTTTATTGCCTTGGGCCCGCGGGCCAGGGCTGCTGATGCTCATGATGCTCGCCTGGTTTTGGGCTTCCGGTACCCCCCCCAAACCTTGAAAAACGTGGTTTCGGCCTGGCGCGCGCCCCATGTGAAAAGCTAGGGCCGATGATGCGCGCCCGTGAGGGTTTAATGGGGTGCTGCGGGTGTTTTGTGGCCTCGGTTTTTCGTAAAAACCCATGGTTTTTACGAGGTTTTCGTGCTTTTCGCACCACCGCGTGTTGCGTCCCCTTGGATGCCGTTTTGGAGGCCTCCCGAAGGGCCCCGCGCGAATTTGAAGCAATTTTGGGCGGGGTCGGCGGCTCGGGCGCTCGCCCCTTAAAGCTAGCGCTTTAGTGCGACGCGGGCTCCGCCCTGGACCACGGGCGGCGCGGGGGCCGGATTTAAGAGCCTCCGGCTCAAGCCGCCGACCCCGCTGGAGCATAGTTGAAAGGTTTAAACGCGTTCGTTAGGTCAAAGGATGCCAAAGTTGGTGGGGGGGGGGGGTAGGGGGGTAGGGGGGGGGGGGGTGGGGCTTTTCCCATCCAACACGCCGCCAGGGTCGACGGACTCTGAACAACCCTAAACCCTAGACCCGAAACCCTAGACCCTAGACCCTAAACCCTAAACCCTAAACCCTAAACCCTAAACCCTACGCCCGAAGCCCGAAACCCGAAACCCTAAACCCTTGATGCTTGATTTCCTGAGCCTCCGGCCACAAGCTAGCCAACCTAGGCCCAGAACCCCTTCGGAGTGACCAGATCCCAGCCCATGCCCAAGAAGGACCCTAAAGCAACAGCAGGGTTTAGGGTTTAGGGTTTAGGGTTTGGGTTCAGGGTTGAGAACATTCCAGGTCGAAGAGACCCTCAACCCCAACCCCCCACGCTCAGCGCCTGCTAAACCCGAAGCCCGAAGCCCGAAGCCCGAAGCCCGAAACCCTAAACCCTAAACCCTAAACCCTGCGCAGGCGGAGATAGACAGAATCTTTGGCTTTGCGAGGGAGCGAGGGCTGGACAAGGAGTGGGAGTTCGTCTGCGAGAAAGGCAGGGGTGCCCAGGAGTTGGTACCTTTTTTGGGGGGTTTAGGGTTGGGGGTTTAGGGTTTAGGGTTTAGGGTGCAGGGTTTGGGGTTTAGGGTTTAGGGTTTCGGGTTTGGGGTTTAGGGTTTAGGGTTTGGAGTTTAGGAGGTTAGCTTAAGGAAAAACAAATCCGGTAGGTTAGAAAAGGCGCTCCCTTTGAACTCCTAGGCTTCTGGGCAACCTCGAAGGCCTCCGGGGTCTGTCTTGGGGGTGCTTTTCTTCGTGCTAGGTTTCAGGGGTTTAGGGTTTAGGGTTTAGGGTTTAGGGTTAGGTTCCAGGGGTGTCCTGTTTCTCTTTTGTTATTGAGTGCTTTTTGGGGTGAACTAGGCGGCTGAGCCGCTTACTCCATGGAGTGGATCCCAAAGCCGAGTAACCCAACCTGGAACCCCATCACTCGGAAGCCTAAGCCCGAAACCCTAAACCCCAAAAGCCTAATCCCTAAACCCTAGTAACCCTCAGCAATTTCCCAAGTGACCCTAGAAACCCTAGCAAACTCTAGGTAACCCTAGTCACCTTAGTAGCAACCCCTAGTATCCCTACTATCCCGAGCATCCCGCGTATCCCTAAAACCCAGCAACCCGAAAGACTGGAGCTCTTGAATCGCAGCCTCAAGTTCATGTTTGGGGTTTAGGGTTTAGGGTTTAGGGTTTAGGGTTTAGGGTTTAGGGTTTTGGGTTTAGGGTTGGCTCGAGAGCCCCTTGGCTTGAGTCCCCCCCCCCCCCCCCCCATTGCCCTATTGAAGCCCCACTAAGCAGGGTTTAGGGCTCAGGGTTTAGTGCTCATGGCACAAGAATTCCAAAAAAAAACAGTTGTAGAACCCCCCCCCCCCCCCCTGGTCGCAAATGCATAAAGTCTGCGGCGTCAGTGCGACACCACGAAAGTGCCAGAAGGCAGATCGCCAAGAACGGCCACGCGAGCACGACAGCATCAAGAGGAGGCATCTAAACCCTAAACCCTAAACCCTAATCCCTAATCCCTAAACCCTAAACCGTGACACTGCGGTACTCGCATCTGCCGCTCGCAGAAGGAGGCCAAACGCAAGCAAGCTGCCAAGTGAGCCGGCGCCAGCTGGGGGGTTTGCGAACTTCGGGGTACCTGATTTTTGGAGGTCCCTATGATAAAGTGATAAAGGGGATCTTACTATTTGGGGGTGTGTCTTTGGGGTGCCTTATTATTGTAAACCCTGATTTGTTCTGCTGAATCTGGTCGTTTCCTTAAGATGCCGCCCTGAGCAACTTGGTTCCCGAAGAGACCGTCAACTAAGCTATTTAGGGTTTATAGGGGGTTTATCGAGCAAAAAATGACTCCCAGTTTCCCTCAGCGGGCCTATAGCCAAGGCTACCAACGAAGTCCTTGAGCCCCATTAAAAACATAGGCGAGTAGGGTTTTAGGGTGTGTGTGGTTTGTGGGCTGCAGCTCCGTGTGTTTAGGGTTGGTGAAGCCTTCCGGGGCCTGGAGGATTTCCGAAGCCCTCAAACCCTTAAGCCCTTAAGCCCTTGAACCTTACACCCTTGAACCCTTAACCCCTTGAACCCCTAAACCCCTTAAACCCTTGAACCCTGAAACGCTTAAACCCTTAAACCCTTAAACCCTTGAACCCTAACCCGTGGAATTAGACCCTAAAACCCTCTAACCCTTAAACCCTGAACCCCAAGTCAGCCAGAATAACCCCAAAACCATAAGCCCTAAACCCTAAACCCTAAACCCCAAACCCTGAACCCTGAACCATGAAACCCTGAACCCTGAACCCTGAACCCTGAACCCTGAACCCTGAACCCTGAACCCTAACCCACCTACATGCCACGCACAAGGTCTTGAGGGCGCTAGTGCCATGGAGGAGCTTTGTTTGGCTGAAGGGGAGGGTGTTAAAGACTTGGTTCCTGGGTTTGTGAAGTTAGGGTTCTAGGTTTGCGGTTCCTATACCCTGAGCCCTAAGCCCTAAACCCTAAACCCTGAAATTTAGGATTTGGGTCTTATACAGGGTTTTACAGCAGCTTTGGAGGTTTTGGGGTCGCGGGGGGTTTCGGTTTGGGGTTTCGGGTTTCGGGTTTCGGGGTTTCGGGTTTCGGGTGTCGGGTTTCGGGTTTCGGGTCCCAAACCCTAAACCCTAAACCCTATACCCTAAACCCTAAACCCTAAACCCGTGTGAAGATCTCGTTCTGAGCTTGGTGATACACAAGCAGTGGGTCAGGCTTCTGCTGTTTTGGCAGACGTAACCCAGGCGGATGTTCATACTCTGCATGTTCTGGCTTCGCCTGTTATCCACCCTTGTTGCTGGGTTGTAGCCCTAAACCCCAAACCCTAAACCCGAAACCCTAAACCCTAAACCGTAGACCCTAGACCCTAGACCCTAAACCCTAAAGCCTCTAAATCCTAATGCCAAACCCTACACGCCTGAATTTGCCACTAAGATCAGAATGGACCGGGTTTAGGGTTTAGGGTTTAGGGTTTAGGGTTTAGGGTTTAGGGTTTAGGGTCCAGGGCTTCACCTTCAACCGTCAGGAAGTCGTGTGGACAGCCGAGGTGGCTGCTCTGCCCCAGCCGTTGGGGGTTCGGGGTTTGGGGTTTAGGGTCTAGGGTCTAGGGTTTAGGGTTTAGGGTTAGGGTTTAAGGTTTAGGGTTTAGGGTTTAGGGTTTCGGGTTTAGGGTTTCGGGTTTAGGGTTTAGGGTTTAGGGTTCCCCTGAAGCCCTCAACCCCTGAAGCCTGCAACCCCCACGCCCATGAGGGAACCTGAAGCACTGAAACCAGCGCCGCGATTTTGGGACCCTTCTTGTCACGATCCCTTGAGGGCATCCTTTCGGGGGGTCTAGAAGCCTCAGCCCTAACCCCTAAACCCTAAACCCCAAACCCTAAGCCCTAAACCCCAAACCCCTTGAGTTGGGGGGTTTCGGGTTTCGGGTTCAAGGTTTTGTGGAGGCGGTGGGGGGGGGGGGAGGGAAGGTTTTTAGGCTTTGGGGGCTTCAAGATCCTATGAATGTGTGTAGGGTGCTTGGCATCTGACTAAAGCCGCCAAAAACCCTAAAAAAAACCTCTTAAACCCCAAGACGCCCCAGCCCTGAACCTAAACCCTAAACCCTAAAACCCCCCGAAAGCCCTAAGGCCCTAAACCCGAAACAAGAGTTTGAGAAGGCGGTTTTCAGGCTCAACGGGTTCGCTGTGGTCACTCGCAGGCATGTTGAAGGTTCAGGGCTCAGGGCTTCGGGGGAAATCAAGTGAGGGAGTTACCCGAAACCCTAAACCCTAAACCCTAAACTCTAAACTTCTAAACTTCTAAACTTCTAAACTTCTAAACTTCTAAACTTCTAAACTTCTAACCTTCTAACCTTCTAACCTTCTAACCTTCTAACCTTCTAACCTTCTAACCTTCTAACCTTCTAACCTTCTAACCTTCTAACCTTCTAACCTTCTAACCTTCTAACCTTCTAACCTTCTAACCTTCTAAACCCTAAACCCTAAGACCTTTGGTGGCGCAGGTCTTCAAGGAGCCCGGGACAGTTCTCGCCCGGCGCCCGCAGGGTCAACGTGAAGTGCGCAGTTCTCCAAAGTAGGGTCCCCTTTTTGGGGTACCTTTTTCAGGGTTTAGGATTTAGGGTTTAGGGTTTAGGGCACTAGCGCGAGCGAAGCTGAGACGGGCGAGGGACGCGACTGGGAGGCCAGGCACTCCTGTCTGCCAGCAACACTGACTATCCCTATCAGCCAGCTAACATGCAGAGGCGCATGGCAGGTTTAGGGTTTAGGGTTTAGGGTTTAGGGTTTAGGGTTTAGGGTTTAGGGTTTGGGGTTTGGGGTTTGGGGTTTGGGGTTTGGGGTTTGGGGTTTGGGGTTTAGGGCAAGCACAAAGACTGAAGCCCATGTGAGGTAGGAGGGTGTAGGGTTTGGAAGGAAATGGGGTGCACGTGACGGCTTTGGCCCAAAGGACATGGGTCAGTATGTCTAGCATGTAACAGATTCGTTTACGTTGATGTGGCGTGCGCTTCAGGGCCCAAACTTCGGGAGATGCTAGTAAACCCTAAACCCTAAACCCTAAACCCTAAACCCTAAACCTTAAACCCTAAACCCTAAACCCTAAGCCCTTCTGCAATGGGGCTTGATTAGAAGCGAGAATCGCAAAGTTGCATCCTCAGTCTGCACTTAAAGGGCTCTCAAGTTGGAGCCCTGAACCCTGCACCCTGCACCCTACACTGTTACACCCGAAGCCCCGAAACCTGAACCCTAAACCCTAAAGCCTAAACCCTAAACCCTAAACCCTAAACCCTAAACCCTCAACACCAAACCCTAAACCCTAAACCCTAAACCCTCAACCCTAAGTGCCGAGATCTTGGTCCCGAGAGTTCCCTGACCAGGTCACCCACCCGATTTGCACCGGCCATCGTGCCATACCCAAGGACGTCGGCGGCAAGGTTTAGGGTTTAGGGTTTAGGGTTTAGGGTTTAGGGTTTAGGGTTTAGGGTTTAGGGTTTAGGGTTTAGGGTTTAGGCTTTAGGGTTTAGGCTTTAGGGTTTAGGCTTCTTTAGGGTTTAGGGTTTAGGGTTTAGGGCTTAGGGCTTAGGGCTTAGGGTTTAGGGTTTTTAGGGTCTTTAGGGTTTTGGGTTTAGGGTTAGGGCTTTAGGTTTAAGGGTGGAATTCCTTCAGGGTTTCGGGTTTTGGGTTTTGGGTTTAGGGTCTAGGGCTTTCGGTTTAAGGACACATAGGGCAGGGTGTCTAAAGGGTTTTAGAGGAGGTTGGAAGGCGTGGTCAGAGTCTAGGGGTTATGAGTTCTTTTGGGGTGTTCGGGTTCGGGCTTTGTGTTTGGGGGCAACCCTAAACCCTAAACACTCTAAATCCTAAACCCTTTCTGGGTGGGGTCGTAGGGGTTGAGGGTGTGCACAACATGTAGGAGGGCCTCATCTCCATAACTCAAGGATGGTGCCACCCTAAACCCTAAACCCTAAACCCTACACCTTATAGTCGCCACTCGCCGGATCTCGCAGCTGTGGTTTTTCCAAGCTTTGTGGCTGAACGCTTTCCGGCGCCTGCGCGCCTGCGCAATGGCCAAGATGGAGTATCGCCGGACCTTCATTCACATCAAGGACCCTCGCGGTTTATTGAGAGAGTTTGTCGGGTTTAGGGTTTAGGGTTTAGGGTTTAGGGTTTAGGGTTTAGGGTCTCTGACCCGCTGTTTTCTTTGTGGTGCTTTACTGTAACTTTACATCTTTACCCTTGTTGGTTTTTATTGGGTTTCTTAAGAAGGCAGCTAAACATTGAATTTATAGCTACCCTGCTAAGAGCAGCCAAGTTTTTTCCTGGCCTCCAGCGTGTTTCTAGCTGGTCCCGGGTTTAGGGATTGAGAGAGGTTGGTCGGGTTTAGGGTTTAGGGTTTAGGGTTTAGGGTTTAGTGTTAGGGTTCAGGGTTTAGGGTTTAGGGTTTAGGGTTTAGGGTTTAGGGTTTAGGGTCTAGGGTCTAGGGTCTAGGGTCTAGGGTCTCTGATCTTGAGGGTTTAGGAAGCCTTCGAGCTCCTCTTCTGTTTCCAAGGGCTGACTGGCAGGAGCCCTGCACCTGCTTTGTCTTATTATTATTATTTTTTTTGGGGGGGGGGTTATTATAGTATATTGATAAAGGAACCATAAGGGAATACTATGAGTAACCATTCCGACCCCCCCCCCCCCCCCTCCCCCCCATAGTGCGCAAGTTCTCTCAACCAAAGACTTGATCAGGAGCTGGACATTACCATGCCCGCGCGCTCTCGTAGTGTACCTGCAGGAGCACGGCGTCCTCCAGAGTGATTCTCGAAAGCCCAAAACCGATGTTCCCCGCTTGTACTAGCAGTCCTTAATATGGATTAGAGTCCCCCCTAGTATAATCCTTATTAAGGACTCTTACTTTCAGGGAGAACATCCCAACCTGTAGAGCTCGAATCCCTAAACTCCAGGTTTTGGGTTTCGTCGTGTTTTTGACCAAGACGATGACCTAACACAAGGTTTAGGGTTTAGGGTTTAGGGTTTAGGGTTTAGGGTTTAGGGTTTAGGGTTTAGGGTTTAGGCTGCCTAGGCCCAACCTTGTCAAGGCTTCAAGGAAGTACTAGTTGTCCTGGCAAGAAGCCGGATGCAGAGTCCTGACTTCCTTCAAGGTTTAGGGTTTAGGGTTTAGGGCTTAGGGCTTAGGGCTTAGGGCTTAGGGTTTAGGGCTTGGGGTTTAGGGTTTAGGGTTTAGGGTTTAGGGTTTAGGGCTTCTTTGAGAAGCCTTCGAAGTCTTGCTGAGTCGCGGGAGCTTCGGGAGCCTTGGCAAGGGTGGCTGGAGAGGTTTAGGGTTTAGGGTTTAGGGTTAAGGGTTTAGGGTTTAGGGTTTAGGGTTTAGGGTTTAGGGTTAAGGGTTTAGGGTTTAGGGTTTAGGGTTTAGGGTTTAGGGTTTAGGGTTTAGGGTTTAGGGTTTAGGGTTTAGGGTTTAGGGTTTAGGGTTTGGGGGTATGAGCCCCCAAGCCCGAGCCACTATATAGTTCGATTCAACAGGGTGTGCTTGTTCAGAGTTTGGGTTTAGGGTTTAGGGTTTAGGGTTTAGGGTTTAGGGTTTAGGGTTTAGGGTTTAGGGTTTAGGGTTTAGGGTTTGGGGGTTTGAGGCCCCCAAGCCTTAGCCGCTAGTTGTCTTCAAGAGGGACACTCACAGCGCAGCCTTGCTCGAATTCCTGTGGGGTTTGTGGCTTGCGGGTTCAGGGCTTCGGCTTTGCGCTTAAGGTCTGCCGTGGAGCTCGGAGCCATGAAGATAAATAGGCATGCTGAGACTGGCAGGACGCGGCTACGACGATGAATGTATGAACGAGGATTGTGCGTCTTTGAGTTTCGCCCGGGGTAGAGCAAGTTCTTGAAGCCTACAGGGTTGCTATCTATATGATTGGCCGTTGGGGGGTGTACCTTAAACATAAGGCTCGTACGAAAACGAGAGCGCTATGAGGTACCATCATTTGGAGAGAACCACCAACTGGACCCATGCATGAAGAACCCGAAGCCTTCTTTCCTAAAAACCTTTTTGCGCATCATGCCCTACACCCTAAACCCAAAGCCCTAAGCCCTAAACCCGGAACCCTAAACCCTAAAGCCTAAACCCTAAAGCCTAAACCCTAAACCCTAAACCCTAAACCCTAACTGTGTCAGGGCCAAGGGTTCAGGATCGTTCTCCCAAGAGCCTTAAATCCACTTTCTGACCAGCCCGTGTCCCAAATTCTCGTGAATCCTGAGCCCTGGAACCTTAAACCCCTAGAACCTTAGTCCCCAAGAACCCCCAAACCCGATACCCGAAACCCGAAACTCGAAACCCGAAACCCCCAGCCCGAAACCCGAAACCCGAAACCCTAAACCCTAAACCCGAAACCCTAAACCCTAAACCCCAGAGCCCTGGAGCCCTCCAGCCCCCTCAGCTTCGAGGAGATCGTATCAGGTCTCCTCATCCGTGCCGGCCTCGTGGAATCGAGCCAGTCGTGCAGTGAATTGCATGACGACACTGGGTCTGGTTTAGGGTTTAGGGTTCAGGGTTTAGGGTTTAGGGTTTAGGGTTTAGGGTTTACTGGGTCTTGGAGTAGTATACTTTAATACTTTTTTTGGTGCTGGGTTCCTATTATAGCTACTTATACCTAAAAAGTATATACTTTTTTTTTTCCAGGGTCTACTCCAAAGCTAAGGAGAAGGACGAGGCGGAGGCGGAGGAGGCGGAGGAGGCGGGGGAGGACGCGGAGGCGGAGGAGGCGGGGGAGGACGAGGAGGAGGAAGAGGAGGAGGAAGCGCCAGGCGGGCGGGGGGTTAAACCCACAAGATCTGTGTCTAGGGTGGGGTGCCATGAGCCCGAAACCCTGCCCGCCCCAACCCCTGGTACGTCAAAAGCCCTCAATTGTTCAATTGTTCTCAGTTGCTACTTAAAGGTTTGCAAGAACTGGTAGCCGTTGCCGATTTGTCGAGCTTAACGTGGGTATGGAGAAGCCTCCAATCGGGAATGAGGTACCCTACATAAGCCCTTGAAGGGTATATATATATATATATATGTGTGTGTATACATAGGGGGATATCGGGTACATCGTTCCCAACTGAGAACTTATGTGCAGGTGCGGCGCAGGGCGGCAATCCTGGAAGCCTTGGCCATCCAGCTGCTTGTCAGAGTTAAATCCCTCCCTCCAAGACTTCCTCCAGGCCCCATTGCATGGTAGCCCTAAGCCCTAAGCCCTAAACCCTAAACCCTAAGCCCTAAACCCTAAGCCCTGAACCCTAAACCCCAAGCTCCCAAGCAGCCCCCCCAAAACAGTCAGCTCTGAATGGATGTCAGGGGCATGTGCCAGTGCTGAGGACCTGTGTCAGCTGCCATGCGCGTTTTTTCTAGTTGGGCGCTGCTCACATGATGCTTCCTGTGGCTACTGCCACATCGCGCACCGCCGGGAGGCCAGGTTCGGGTTAGAGTCGGCTTGTCGGGTTTGGGGCTAAACCCTAAACCCTAAACCCTAAACCCTAAACCCTAGACCCTAGACCCTAAACCCTAAACCCTAAACCCTAGACCCTAGACCCTAGACCCTAAGCCCTAAACCCTAAACCCTAAACCCCAAACCGCAAACCCCAAACCCCAAACCCCAAACCCCAAACCCCAAACCCCAAACCCCAAACCCCAAAGCCAACCTCGAGCCCCAAAGTCTCACACCGAAACCGGACGGACCCTAACCCCCCCCCCCCCCCCCCCGCTATGAAGCCGAAGTAATTGAAATCCTAAACCCTAAACCCTGAATTGAGCTGCCCAAAGCCCTTAAAGCAGAGGAGGCACTGTGTCGATGGGGATGTGGCGCCTACACCTTAATTCGGACAAGCTAGACCTCAAGACTTCCCCCCTAAACCCTAAACCCACCCTAAACCCTAAACCCTAAACCCCAAACCCCAAACCCTAAACCCTAAACCCTAAACTGCTTAGCTTCGAGGACTGGTAGAGAGTTTTGGTCTTTGAGCCTCCCCGCTCAGAACCTTCAGTTTCAGAAATTTCAGGTTCTCGGGCCCTCTCAACCCAATGCAGCTTAAGGTTTGGGGTTTAGGGTTTAGGGTTTAGGGTTTAGGGTTTAGGGTTTAGGGTTTAGGGTTTAGGGTTTAGGCATTTCAGACGTTGGGCTTCTTGGCGACAGGGCCTAGAAGCACCTTGAGCCCTAAGCCCAACCTGAACCCCTATGCACCCCAAACGCTGCCCTCCGTGCAGGCGCGTGTCATGTCGCCCAACGTCAAGCAGCGATCGCTACTTCGACGTCTCTCACGACCTCAGCTTCTTCAACTCGTCATTCCTTATCTCCAGGCCCAGCCTGTAGTTCAACACTAAGATCTACACCCTAAACCCTAAACCCTAAACCCTAAACCCTAAACCCTAAACCCTAAACCCTAAACCCTAAACCCTAAACCCTAAACCCTAAACCCTAAACCCTAAACCCTAAACCACTCTCTTTCTCTCTCTCTCTCTCTCTCGCTGTTTTTTTTTTTTTTTGGGGGGGGGGGGGGTGGGGGTGGTACCTTCTTTCAGGAGTCGAAGGCTGCTGGACGCACTGTTTCCGCGAGTTCTTTTTCCCCTGTGGTGATGAAGATGAGTTAGCTGCTGTTCAGACATTCTAAGTAGCATGAAGGGTTTTTCTTTACTCTTGCCGTGAGTTCCGCGGCTATCAGGATGTGATGTGTTTTTCTGAGTTGGGGAAATATATACAGTATACATACATTTTTCTGTCTATTGTTATAGGTGACCCTAATTTCGGAAACCCGCATATACTTGGTAGCCCAGTGGTGCCCTTTGCCCCTTTTTTGGTTTTGGGTTTCTCTTCCCCTTCTACTCCCAGTCCAGAAGAGGGATTCTAGTACCTCCGATTATCATCCCCAGTAGGGACTGTGAAGGGGACATCCCAAGACCCTAAACCCTAAACCCTAAAACCCTAAACCCTAAACCCTAAACCCTAAACCCTAAACCCTAAACCCTAAACCCTAAACCCTAAACCCTAAACCCTAAACCCTAAACCCTAAACCCTAAACCCAAGGTAGAGGCTCGAATTGTTCATAGCCATATGGGGCCCATCTATTGGGCCAAGCAAGAACGGCTGGCTTGTCCCGAGGCTTAGGGTTTAGGGTTTAGGGTTTAGGGTTTAGGGTTTAGGGTTTAGGGTTTAGGGTTTAGGGTTTAGGGTTTAGGGTTTAGGGTTTAGGGTTTAGGGTTTAGGGTTTAGGGGTTTAGGGGTTTGGGGTTTGGGGGTTTCGGGTTAGGGTTTGGCGCTTTAGGGATCCAGGGCTGAGATTGGTGCAGTATCCCGATTTTTATGGGTTCTCCTTCTGCTTTTGCGTGGAGATCCCTTGGGGTCGGACTCTTTTCTTTTCAAGCAAGCTTGAGAAACCCGGAAATCCCCCTAAAGCCCCCAAACCCAACCCTGAACCCCAACACTCTCTACCAATCTCAGCCCTGGATCCCTAAAGCCCCAAACCCTAAACCCTAAACCCTAAACCCTAAACCCTAAACCCTAAACCCTAAACCCTAAACCCTAAACCCCAAACCCTAAACCCTAAACCCTAAACCCTAAACCCTAAACCCTAGACCCTAAACCCTAAACCCTAAACCCTGAACCCTAAACCAAAACTCAGACTCCCTGCAGGAGCGAGCCCGAATCTCTGGGATGGAGTCTCAGGCCACCTGGCATGGTTTTGTTTGTAGGGGTTTGGAGTTTGGGGTTTGGGGTTTAGGGTTTCGGGTTTGGCGTTTAGGGTTTAGCGTTTCGGGTTTGGGTTTAAGGGTTTAGGGTTTAGAGATTAGGGTTTAGGGATTTGGGGTGGGGGGGGGGGGGGGGGGGGGGGGGGCGCTCAAAACAAATGGGTAGTTCGCCAGGCAATTTTTTGTTCTTCAGGCGCTTCGTTGGCGTTTGTGTTTGGGGTTGGTGTTTGAGGGGGTTCAGGTGGGTGGGCAGTTTCAAAGTTTTAGCGGTAATTATAGGGGCCGGGTTGGGGCGGCGGGGGTGGGGGGGGGGGGGGGGGGGTAGGGTTTGGGGTTTAGGGTTTAGGGTTCAGGGCTTTGGTTTTACTTAGGGTGTAGCACTCGTCAGCTGTACGCAATTGTGTGCAGACATGCCCACCCCAAGCCTCCCAAACACTACTTGCAGCGAAACAAACCAGAGCCGAACCAAAGCCAAGCCACATTCAAACACTTCTTCATCCAACGCTGTACTTTCGGACTGAGACCTAGCATGCTTCCTTAGGTCATGGAGCTTGCCTATGAAAATGCCTTGCTGTGTGAAAATGCCTTGCTGCATGGTCACATCTAAGAAGATGCCGATGCCTTGGGAAAGACATTAGAATTAGCTGCATCCGACAAAAAATAGGTTTGCGTCGGGGGACGTATTCGGCCAGAGGGCCTGCTCATTGCTGCTATTCTCTACGTCGGGGTGTCAAAGCGGCGTGGCGAAAGACCTGTTGCTTTAAAGATGCCTTGTGAAAGTCATGTCTAGAAGCTTGCGAGAGAACATCAGGTTTTGCGTTGGGTGGCGCCTTCGGCCGGAGGGCCTTGTTATTGTTTGTCGTCTGTACTAAACCCTAAACCACCGGAGTGTCATGGTACTTATTACCCAACTATAACTGTACTTATAACTGTACCTATAACCAACTTAATGGGCTTACAAGTCACTTTAAGTGGGCTACAAGCGCAGTGACAATTTGAATACGTACCATGAGCCTCCAAGCATGAAGTTGCTTGACACTCCTGCCCGCAAAGAAGAATTGGACCTAGGCCAAGCATGACTGTGCTGGCGCTCCTATGCGTACGTCCCAAGCTCTTTGGACTTAGGGGACGTGAAGTATATCTCCTAGACCCCAAACCCCCTGAAACCCCGAACATTCAAGCCCCAAACCCCTGAGCCCTCAACCCTGAACCCCAAACCCTAAACCCTAAACCCCAAACCCTAAACCCTAAACGTTCTCCTAGGCCGGTGCTTTGTTCCAGATGCTCGAAGAAGAGCTTTCAAGAGATCCCCCGCGGCCCATCAGTTACAAGGAGATCTCGGGGAGGGTTTGGGGTTTAGGGTTTAGGGTTAGGGTTTAGGGGTTAGGTTTTAGGGTTTGGGGGTTGAGGGGTTTAGGGGTTTAGGGGTTAGGGGTTTAGGGGTGTAGGGTTTAGGTGTTTAGGGGTTTGGGAGTTTAGAGATGTAGGGGTTTAGGACTTAGGGTTTAGGGGTTTAGCGGTTTAGCACTGTAGAAACTTACGGTTGATGGTTCGCAATGTGTTCTATGTTATGCTTTTGGGGTTGAAGGCTTTTGGGGTTTGTAGCGTTTAGAGTCTAGAGTTTCAAGGTGGGTCGGTCTGGAGTTGAGAGTCTGTCTAGCGCTGTAGGGCTTGTGGGAGGTAGGCTTGGGTGGCTGGGTTTCGAGGGCTTGAGTTTGGGGTTTAGGGGGTTGCGGCTTGTTGATCTCAACCCTAAACCCTAAACCCTCAAACCCTAAGCCCTAAACCCTAAACCCTAAGCCCTAAACCCTAAACCCTAAACCCTAAACCCGAAACCCTCAGCGTTCGGCCCCATAGAAGAGCAGGAAGGCCCTAAAGCCGAAAACCTCCCGGACAGCCAAGGCCAAGAAGCCCTAGAGGCCCAAAGCCCTAAAAGCCCTAAATCCTAGAAACCCGAAACCCTAAACCCCAAACCGTGAGCCCTAAACCCTAAACCCCAAATCCCAAACCGTAAACCCTAAACCCTAAAGCCTAAACCCTAAACCCGCAACCGTAAACCCCAAACCCCAAACCCTAAACCGAGACCCCAAACCCCAAACCCCGAACCCTAAACCCTAAACCCTAAACCCTGAACCCTAAACCCTAAACCCTAAACCCTAAACCCTAAACCCTAAACCCTAAACCCTAAACCCTAAACCCTAAACCCTAAACCCTAAACCCTAAACCCTAAACCCCAGCTTTTGGCAAGAGGAGAGGCTGCATGAGGCCTTCGTTCCGAGACTCCTCTCGAGGATGCCCCGGGGGCTCTGTGGGCGTTTTAGGGTTTAGGGTTTAGGGTTTAGGGTTTTTGGGGTTTTGGGGTTTAGGGTTTAGGGTTTAGGGTTTAGGGTTTAGGGCACGTGTTGAAGGCTTTGTTTGCTCAAGCTTAGGCTCCATGATAGATGAGTATCCGAAGGCCTGTGAGTTCCAGGGGCAAGCCTGGGCTTCAGGGTGCAGAGTCCCTGCAGCTATGTGGGGGTTTACGAAAGTAGGGGACCCCCAAAATCCTATGATTCTCTTTTAGTAAGGACCCCCAACAAGGTACCCCTAAAGTCGGAAACCCCTATGTGAAACACGAATGGGCTGGTGCTGCGACGAAGCTTCCGAAGACGTCGGCGCTGCCACCAGAAACAGCAGAACCAGCAGCCACGCGCCGGCAGCACCGCCGACACCAGCACCCAGCAGCAGCCGGCCCCTGCGCCAGCAACACCCGCATCACGACGCGAACACCATTGATTACAATAACTACGATGCAGACATGGCCGGCAACGATGCCGAGCACGACAGCAGGCACCATGGAAACCACGTGACGTTCGACGACTCTGACGGAGGGCTGTGACCAAAAAACAGTTTTGGTCTACGTCTACTACCAGTTGGGATGTTGCCCCCTTAGTCCTTAATGTGGATTTCGAAAGGGGGTACTATAATCCCTATTTAGGACTGTTAGGGCCTGAGTAGGGATTATAGTAGGGGGCACTCTAATCCCTATGTAGGACTGTTAGTAACCCTAAGGGTCCATGTACCTACCGAATACTTGGGCCTTAAAGTACTTCCAATATAGGGACTTTGGGGCCCAAGTATATAAGTATTGGGTACATGGACCCTTAGGAAAAGGGGGAAACATCCCAAGGTTACAGGCCTGAGGTTGCACGTGCCGAAGCGACAGCTCGTCCCCCTGACCATCTGCATCTCTGTGTCGCTCTGATTGCGGATTTCGGGTTTAGGGTTTAGGGTTTAGCGCACTTTCAACTCTCCGATGCCGTAGACATGTTCAGGGTTCCTGGCCTCATTGCAAAACTTCAGCAGGGTTCAGGGTGTGGGGTTTGGGGTTTAGGGTTTGGGGCTTAGAGGTGCGTGTGTTGGAGCATGGATCCCTATACCCCCCCAAACCCCCCCAAACCCTACATACACTACATACCCTACATACCATAAAAAACCCTACAAACCCTACAAAACCCTAGAAACCCTAAACCCCATAAAGCTCTAAACCTATTGAAATCGCTGGGCCCTGAGCCGAACCTTGGGGGAAGGGGGGGGGGCATGGATGTCGCATCAGGATGTCCTTTGCCGCGCTGGTGCGCATGGTGGCTACCAAGCGACTTGGAAAGATGGGGGTTTCGGTTTTGTGTTTTGTGTTTAGGGTTTAGGGTTTAGGGTTGGAGGGGGGAGGGGGGCCGGTAGATCCCAAAACTTGAGCCCTTCAACTCCCAAAACCGAAGAAGACCACACAGCTTAGAGAGAGGACCCCGGGGAGTTCCCAAGATTCTACGCCCCCATGAGCCTTGACCCATCAAGCCCTTGACTCAACCCTTCAATGTCCGACTCCCTAAACCCTAAACCCTAAACCCTAAACCCTAAACCCTAAACCCTAAACCCTAAACCCTAAACCCTAAACCCTAAAACCCTCATGCCCTCATGCCCTTATGCCCTAATGCCCTAAGCCCCAGAGAGCTCCAAGATGTTGTAGTATGAGAACACATATATAGATGCAGGTGTAGATGTGGATGGTCACTCCCGTGATCCACAGCCCTAGTCATATGTGTAGAAATATACATATATACATATATATATATATATGTGTGTGTGTAAAGGTATATATAACATTACCCCTAACCCCCCAACCACACCCACACCACAAAAAAAAGGGGGGCGTCCCAACCATGCCCGCACCACGGCGGGGGAGGGGGGGGGGGGCGGGGGGTATTTTCCCTTTCACCCTAACCCCCCAACCACACCCACACCACAGCAAAGGGGTTATTTAACCTTAAACCCTGAAGCCCCCACACCACAGGGGGGGCGCGTGGTTATTAAACCTTAAACCCTGCAGCCCCAACCACACCCACATCACAGGGGGGACGCGGGCGTATTAAACCTTAAACCCTAACCCCCCAACCACACCCACACCACAGGAGGGGCGCGAGGTTATTAAACCTTAACCCCGGAACCCACAACCACACCCACACCACAGGGGGGGCGCGGGGGTGGGCCCTAACCCTTAAAACTTAAACCCTAACCCCCGGGAGGGGGGGTGGGGGTAGGGATACAGGGGGGGTGGGGGGGTGGGCGTGGCAGCCCTGGACCATATATATATATATATGTATAGATATGTGTTCCCCCACCAAAAAAACCTAGCTTGTCATACTTGTAAATATTTCAGGCCTAAGCGCCCCACCCCCACCCGCACTGCTTATAAGCAAACTAAATGCTCGTAAGCAAGATGGTGTGTGACCAAAACTCTTTCCAAACAAAGAAAGAATACGCAGATTTTAGCACCAACACATACATATAAGGGGAATACACAATGCAAGCAAGAACGTGAATATTGTAACTCTGCTACCACACCACCAGGAGTGAAAACATCAAGAGTCAGAGTTCAAACGGATGTTAAACCTTCGTCTTTGTGATATGCACTACCATATATATATATATGCTACCCCCCAAAGATCCACCGTTTTAGAGACTTGCAATAGACAACACAGTTCCCATAGCATATTTTCTCGTTTCTCCTGACGAGACGTACAACCTGAAACATCCTGAAAAACACAAACATATCAGTAAAGTATCTAAACAAAACCTTTAACCTTTGGCGTACGTACCTCTTTCACTACATAGTCTTTCACTCAAAATCACCCTAAACCCTCATTATATTAAGATATAACAGCACACAACCACCTGAAGCACCTTGAAAAACAAAAATGTAACCGTAAAGTATCTAAAAAAAACTTCTGGCGGTCTCAGGGAATAGTGAAAGAGATGTTTGCTCACAGTATTCTCGCGCCCCCGGGACTTACAGCAGATGATTTTGTCGCATCACCTTATGCCTTCTCCAGTATGTGTGTTTGATATACAAGACTTATACCCTATATACATACATGATGTTGGCACTTCTTCTACTTTCTCTTTGCATTTTCACAGGAGGCAAGCCCTGCAAACACAGGCATGACCCTACGGGATTTGAGGTTTAGGGATTTAAGCCTCAAGCCCTCCAGGGTTGTAAGGTTCCACTCCTATAGACAATGCCTATACCTTAAACCCGAAACCTATAAACCCTATAGGGTCTAAACCCTATAGGGCTAACCCCATGACGGTTTTAGAGATAAACCCTGAAAAGACCCTAAACCTTTCAACCCTATAGGGTTCAATGGTTTACAAACCGAAGGTCTGGGCATGTATACTTTCAGCTCCTATAGGGTTAAAGCCTTTGAGCCATTTTGGGCCCTTTAGGGGAATAGGGTTCAGACCCTAAAGAGATTCGGGCCAAGGTTGAAATGCCTGAACCTTAAACCTAGAAAGAGTTTAGGGCCAAGGTTTAAATGCCTAAGCCTTAACTTTACATTGGCTTAGGTTTAAATGCCTAGATCACAGGGTTATAAGGTTCTACTCCTATGTACTGCCTAAACCTTAAGCCTATAGGACTTAAAATCCTACAGGGCTAAGCCCGTGAGGGTTCTATAGATAATCCCTGCAAAAAACTCTAAGCCTTTAAACCCTATAGGCTTTAACGGTTTACAACCCAAAGGTCTGGGCATGTAGACCTTCAGCCTTCATCGCCTATAGGGTTGAAACCTTTGAGCCTTTTTGAGCCTTATAGGGGTTTAGGGTTCAGACCCCAAAAGGTTTAAATGCCTCAACCTTAAAACCCTAAGGTTTGGACTCTATGGGCTTAGGTTTTAATGCCTATAAATCTTAAACCCTGAACCTTTAAACATTGAACCTCTGTGGTTCAAGCTTAAAGGTTTAGGTTTAACTGTCGATTTATGTGCAGATGCCTACATTTTAAACCCTAAACCTTTAAACCTTAACCATATATAGGGTTTAAAAGTTAAGGGTTTGGGTTTAATTGCTTAACCCGAAAGGGTTTCGGGGCTTCTCTTCGAAATCCTAAACCCTTAAACCAATAGGTTTTAGAGAATAAGCCCGCAGGTGGAGCTGAGGGAAGGGGAGGGCGGGGGGGTGTTTAGGGGTCCTGGCTATGTGGAAGACCCCTGGTACCCTCCCCCCCCTGTTCATACGCAAACTTAATGCTTGTGAGCAATGAGTGAGTGAGTCGGTGGTCGAGTGAGTGTGGGTTGATGCGTCAGCGGGTCAGTGAATTTGTGGTGGTGTAAATGAGCCAGGGAATCCTACAGCCAGAGTATGGAGAGGAAATGAGTCCGCGACTCCCAGATTTAAGTACGGAGTGTTTGAAGATGGCGGGCTTAGAGTTTTCCTGCATTTAAACTTTTAAGAATCTACGTTAAATGCGGGCAGACCCCACCAAGAACCGAGAACCAACATGCTCAGGACTCTTGATTCTTGGTTCTTGGTTCCTGGGGCTGCATTTAAAGCTGCATATAAAAATTTAAGTTAAATGCAGACCAGCCCCAGGAACCAGGAACCAAGATGCCCAGGACCCTTGATTCTGGAATCTTGGTTCCTGGGGCTGGGCTGCATTTAAAACTGCATTTAAAAGATTGAGTTAAATGCAGACCAGCCCCAGGAACCAAGAACCAAGAACCAAGATGCTCAGGACTCTTGATTCTGGAATCTTGGTTCCTGGGGCCAGGCTGCATTTAAAGCTGCATTTAAAAATTTAAGTTTAATGCAGACCACCCCCGGGAACCAAGATTACAGAATCAAGGGTCCTGGGCATCTTGGTTCTGGGTTCTTGCTTCCTTGGGCTGGTCTGCATTTAACTTAAATTTTTAATGCGGTCTTAAATGCAGACCACCCCGGAACCAAGATTCCAGAATCAAGAGTCCTGAGCATCTTGGTTCTTGGTTCTTGGTTCCTGGGGCTGGTCTGCATTTAACTTAATTTTAAAGTGCAGTCTTAAATTCACAGGGTCGTGTCCCCATTTAACTTAAATTCTTAAATGCGGTTTAAATTCGCGGGGCCTCGGTCAAGTAAATAAAGGTAATGGTGTCGTGTGTGATCATGGAAAAAGTACAGTAGCACATCAACAACACCGCAACAACACATCAACAGAGGGAAAAACAGGGGAAAACAGGGTGGATCTTTGGGGGGGGGGGGGTACCATATATATATATATATATGTGGTACACGCTACAGCTAGGCCTGAACATATTTGCAAGCCCAACAAATCTAAGTTTTTTTTGGGGGGGCGGGGGCGGGGGGCCTCAGGGTATAGGGCCAACACCCTCTCCAACTACGGCGTCCGACGCTCAACCATGAAAGGGTTTAAGAAGTTTTGATAGAAGTGGCGTGCAAGGTTTATACTTGGAGGTTCATGGTACTTATTAACCCATTATCACTGTACTTATATCTGTACTTATAGCCATATTAGGGCACTTAGGCTGCTTTTCAGTGGGCTGTGAGTACAGTTGCAATTGGTTCGGAAGTACCATGAGCCTCAAAGTACAGGCTACGTCCTATGGGGGCTTAGGGCGTGCTGGTTAAGGATGTTGGGACTGGGGGTTCCACAGTAGAACTTCAGAATTTCAGTTAGTTCTGATGTATTAGCGCCCTATGGGGTTTAGGGTTTAGGGTTTAGGGTTTCGGGTTTAGGGTTACAGGTCTTGAGGCTTGGGGCTTGGGATGTACGTGTTGGGGTTGACGAAACTAGGGGACCCCAAATATGGTCCCCAATTCGTAGGGTTTATCAGAAAATATGGACCCCAAAAAGATAGAACGAATATCGGAAACCCCGTATCGTGTTTGGCTCCATTCTCTTCACAAAACGTGCCCTAAACCCTAAACCCTAAACCCTAAACCCTAAACCCTAAACCCTAAACCCTAAACCCAAAACCCAAAACCCTAAACCCTAAAGGTACAAGACCGCCGAGTTTGCGAAGTGCCTGAGACAGATGCTGACTGATATGAGGGCCCAACAGCTATGAGCACCAAAGTTCGCAACCAACCCCAGAAAAGGTTGAGGGTTTAGGGTTTAGGGTTTAGGGTTTAGGGTTTAGGGTTAGGGCCAAAGTTCGTGAGCGAGAACTACTCTGAGCCCCAAACCCGAAGCCCAGTTTGCTACGCTTTTCCATTTTTGTTGATTCAAGGTTCCCTCATGAAGTAACCAACCTTTTTAGGGTTTAGGGTTATGTGGTTGCCGGGGCTAACAAGAAGCTTCGGTGCCCCCCTTGTTATCAACCTCCAGTACTTTAGAGTCCGAGTCTTGGTGGCCCCTCAACCCAAAACCCTAAACCTAAAACTCCAAACCCTAAGCCGTTGTCTGCGTTCTGTGTGCACAGACGTCCCAACATCCCTTCAATTTTGGAACGCCCTAAACCCTAAAACCCTCAACCCTCAACCCTAAGCCCTAAGCCCTAAACCCTAAACCCTAAACCTTATAAGCCCTAAACCCGAAACCCTAAACCCTAAGCCCCAAACCCTAAACCCTAAACCCTAAACCCTAAACCCTATAAGCCCTAAACCCGAAACCCTAAACCCTAAACCCTTTTTCTTTATCGGGTTTTCATAGTCTCAAAACCCGAAAACCCAAAGCCCGGCGACCCGAAAGGCCCTAAGCCCGCATGGCTCCAACCCGAAAGGCATGCCTCGGCAAAGGGTTTAGGGCTTAGGGTTTCGGATTTAGGGTTTAGGGTTAGTTTTGGGGTAGAGGGTTTAGGGTTTAGGGTTAAGGGTTTAGGGTTTAGGGTTTAGGGATTCAGGGTTTCGAGATTTGGCGTTTAGGGCGTGTGCAGATTGGCATCGGTTTGGTGCCGGCTGATGGGCTTGTTTCTGCGAGACGACAGGCATGCTAAACAGGGAAAGGCAGGAAGCGAAGCTGCGGAGCTGCAAAGCCTTATGTTGGAGCGTCGCGGTCCTTGTGTACCTGGGTGCCCTAAACCCTAAGCACTAAACCCTAAACCCTAAACTCTAAATCCTAACCCTAAACCCTAAACACTAAACCCTAAACCCTAAACTCTAAACCCTAAGCCCTAAACCCTACTTTCTTCTAAACCCTAAATCCCTGATAATCCCTTGGGTTCAGGGTTTAGGGTTTAGGGTGCACCAGGAACCTAATCCCTAAATCCGCTGAACCCTCAGGCTAGGAGGGGGGAGAGATCGCCTTAGCATTTCATGCGTTGAGGGTGGTCTTTTGGGGGTTTAGGGTTCAGGGTGGGTTTTTCTGTGTTTTCGAGCAGGGGTAAGGGGTTTTGTGGATAAGATCTGCGCACTTTGCGATGTTCCCCCTTATACCAACAGTCCTCAATAGGAAATGAGAGAGAGGGTACTAGAATCCGTTATAAGGACTGCTAGTATAAGGGCGAACATCCCAATGTTCATTCTGGTTGAGTAGTTCCGGGGGCGAGGCCTTACCTCAATCACCGGGTTGGGGGCCTATTTGGGGCTTAGGGGTCTAGATGGCCGAGGTAAACCCTTGGGATATTTTGCATATTTTCCCTTCTTTGGGCCGTATGTTTCAGAGGGTTTTTGGGGCCATCCTAGTTGCTTGGGGTGAGACCAGGTCCTACGTAGTCAGCCGCTGGCAGCTTGCTTTCCGCCAAAACCCCCGGGATTTTTGACGCTGGACCCTAAACCTTAAACTCGCAAAAACCGATGGGTCCGACGGGTATGTCTGAACTGGGAATCAAAAAGTCATCACGCAGGCACTCTGGACTCTAGCCCTCCTTTGCCCAAAACCCTGGTTTGGGGTTTAGGGTTTGGGTTTAGGGTTTAGGGTTTAGGGTTTAGGGCTTAGGGCTTAGGGTTTAGGGTTTAGGGTTTAGGGTTTAGGGTTTAGGGTTTAGGGTTTAGGGTTTAGGGTTTGAGTGTTTAGGGTTTAGGGTTTAGGGTTTAGGGTTTAGGGTTTAGGGTTTAGGGTTTGCAGAACGATGAGACACCACAGAGCACTTTCTCCCTGAATTAAGGCTGAGCCGTGTGCCTGTTGCACAGCCTGCGCAGATGTGGGCTCTGAAGTCTCACTGAGCATGATGCTTGAAGCATGTCGGGGGTGCGTCATGAGACATGGTTTAGGGTTTAGGGTTTAGGGTTTAGGGTTTAGGGTTTAGGATTTAGGGTTTAGGGTTTAGGGTTTAGGGGTGTAAGGGTTGCTGCTCTGGCTCCTTTCTTCTGGGAAAAGGGTAGGAGGGCCACAACACTGATCTTCCGGAAGGTTAGTTGCGGTAGGCTGCTGCAAGAAGTGTTGCGGTGGAGGAGGCATATATACATATTGAATATCTATGTATAGATATAGATATAGATATAGACGGAGGTTCAAAGGGGGGGTATGTCACCCAGGTTTAGGGTTTAGGGTTTAGGGTTCAAGGGGGGTATGTAACCCAAGGCTCCCGAATGCTCCCCAAGGCTTCCTAGAGTAAGGCTCCCTAGGAACCTAGTCCAAATGCACTACCTATTGATGGTTCTGGCGACCAAGAACCCTCAGGCTTGTGGTTCTTGGGAACTCATTCCCTCCTTGGCCCGCCAAAACCGAACCCTAAACCCCTAAATCTTAACCCCTAAACCCTAACAAGAATGTGTGTCTGTATAGGGCTTAGGGTTTCGGGTCACCTTGAAGGGTTTTGTTTTTTTGGGTTTAGGCGCTCCTTTCGGCGCCTGAAATTCTTGACGCCCCCCACCAAAATGTGGGACAAGCCCGATGGACTTGCCCTGCGTCAGCCAGCAACGTTCTTTCTCAAGAGGGGGGTTTTGGTTTAGGGTTTGGGGCTTTAGGGTTTAGGGTTTAGGGCTCTTGGAGCAAGGCTTAAGACACTTGCTGGTTTTCAGGCTCGATGATTTTGGGGGGGATCATGAAGTATCGAACGCCGCATTCCTTTTACTACGAAACAGCCCGACCTTCAACCCCCCCCCCCCCCCCCTCCTCCCAAACCCTCAAAGTACGCCGCACAACAGGGCAAGGTGCGCCACAGGCGATGGAGTGGCTGTGACACACTTCCTCTTGAGGTACCTGCTTATCCACGGGAGGGCCCTGCCCATTTCGGTACCTGATTCAAGAATCCCAACTCCTTAAATCCCAAACCCCAAAACAGTAAAGGCCCTCCCACAGAACAGCTTTTCACAAGAGGACGCCACAGTCCTCCAAAAGATTTTTCAAGGTGGACCCTAAACCCTAAACCCTGAACCCTAAACCTTGGACCTTACCAGGGGGACGGCGGGGGAGCCGCGCCAGTCTTTCACTTGAAGCCTAAACGCCTGAACCCCGAACAACCTTAAACCTTGATTCAAACCCTCAACCCTAAACCCCGAAAACCCCGCGTATATGTCAGGGTGTATATAGGGATATAGCAATATACTTGGGGCCTTAAAAGGGGGTTCCTGTATAGTAGCTTGAGGGCCCTAGTATATACCAAAAAACCCTAACTCCAAAAAACCTAAAGCCCTAAACCCGAACCCCAAAACCCCAAGCGGGAAAAACAATGCCACCGCGCATCTGCAATGGACAAAGCTCCCAAAGGCGCCCCGCCCCCCCCCCCCCCCCCCCCAATCTGAACCCCGAATCCGATTTGGGTCAAACGCACGAACTCCATGTGTTTGCCACGACTGGAATAGCGTGCCGGTCCCTCTGTATGCGGTCACTTGGAGTTGCCTGATATAGGTCGGAAGAATTACTAATCATATTCCCGCATCGTCCCTTTGTAAATATACCACGATACCCCCCAAAGCCCTATTCGAATGATGAGGGCCCCTATATTAAGGGCCCAGAGAGCTTCGCTCTTGCTTGTGAGCATCAGTAGGCAAAGCGGCAAAGTGGACTGAGAGCAATGACCGCACGATTGATCAGCGCGCTCCTTTTGGGAAATGTCGCAGGCTACTGCGCCAGGTTCTGAGATTCTGAATGAATCGATGGCCCAAATCTTCAGGCAAATCAATCCATACCTTGGTAGCCCCCCTGGTATCATTTTTCCTGGCTTTGGTTCGAGGCTCCCCTTATAAAGTAGCCAACCCGTGATGATAATATCGTTACCGGGCCGCCCAGAAAATCAGAAGATCCAGGCATTCCGATGTGAGGCCTGTGGGTACTATGCGCAAAAGCGCTGGAGTCTGTTGAGTTTTTTTTCGATGGCAAGCAGGACTATGCTGTCCATCTTTCTGACTAAGGCATGGAGTGCGATCCTTGCACCTCTCGTCAAGGTAGGCCACTTGCGAACGACGACTGAACAGGTGAGCGTTGAAGTTGTTTTCAACCATGAGATTCGCGGCTTGTCCCTTTTGTGGCTTGTCCTTTTGGGGCTCCAAAAGAGAGCCCAATACCCCTTAGTTAAGGAATATACCTTAATTGTAACAGGATCCTTAATATGATTTCAGCAATATTCCTTAATTAAGGGGTATTGGGCTCTTTGGGGTTTAGGGTTTAGGGTTTAGGGTTTAGGGTTTAGGGTTTAGGGTTTAGGGTTTAGGGTTTAGTGCAGGTCACACTGTGATTCATTGGTGCAAGTTGGCACTCCGAGGAGCCGACTACGAGCAAGCCCACTTGGGCTTCATCAGTTGCTGCTTCTGCCGCCAGAGGCGTTCTTGGTGTAGGATGGTATAGGGTTTAGGGTTTAGGGTTTAGGGTTTAGGGTTTAGGGGTTAGAGTTTTTGGGGTAGGATGGTAGGACATTGGGAGAGAATCTATTCGCCTTTGTCGGTGGCTTTTCAGTAGTTGGGCTTTTGGCGGTTTTTTTTTGACGTCTTGCCACTTGACGGCCAGAGGAAGCCGTGTGAGAATACGAGTTGGGCTTGCGGGCGCAGCGGGCCCCTGTTTAGGGTTTAGGGTTTAGGGTTCAGGGTTCAGGGTTCAGGGTTTAGGGTTTAGGGTTTAGGGTTTAGGGTGTAGGGTTTCAACCTTAGACTCTAAGTGCCAAACTTGAACTCTCCAAACCGTAAACCTACGCTCGTGACCTGCTTCCGTGTCTCGTGGCAGCAGGCAGCAACTAATTTCGATGGGATTCACCCTTTTCCGTGGTGTTTCAATTCGTCCTGCCAACCCGGAGACGCAGATTTTTGACTGGCCTACAAACGCTCGAAAGTGCTGAATCCTTCACCTTGCCCCCCCCCCCCCCTCCCCCCCCTCGCCCTACGCCAATATGAACCACCACGCCCCAAGAACCCAAAACCACCAAAACCCTAAACCCCAAACCCAAAAAACCTAAACCCAAACCCTAAACCCTAAACCCTGAACCATCAAAGCTGGTTCAGGGTCTACGAGGGGCTGCTTGGGGTTTTGGAGGGCTTGGGAGGGTTTAGGGTTTAGGAATTTACTTAGGGTTTAGGGTTTAGGGTCTAGGGTTTAGGGTTTAGGGTCTAGGGTTTAGGGTTTAGGGTTTAGGGTTTAGGGTTTGGCGACCCCTAAACCCTAAACCCTAAACCCTAAACCCTAAACCCTAAACCCTAAACCCTAGACCCTAGACCCTAGACCCTAAACCCTGCACCCTAAACCCCGTTTATTCCCGGGTTTCGTCTTGGGCCTAGTAGTAAGCCCCGCCAACCCAGGCTATCCCACTTGCTGACTAGTAGTTGTCGGAGTGGAGACCCTGGTGGAGGGAGGTGGGGGACACCTAGGGTTGAGTTTGGGAAGGGGGAAAGGGGGGGAGGGGAGGTCTTTAAAAAGGAAAGGTGCCCCCAAACTCAAGAGTAGAACCCTTCAGGAGCCAAGACCGGACCCCTAGCGGCCCGAGTTTCGATCACCTATCCGAACCCCAAAAGTGTTGCTTACCCCCCAAACCCTAAACCCCAAAACCACGAACCCTAAAGGCGCGAGGCGACGAAGCCCTACCCAACTCTACTAAAACGCCCTCAGCTGCTTCGTGCACGAGCAAAGGTCAGAGCGGCATTTTCTGCACAAGTGTGTGGGGGCCGGGCTTAGGCGGTTCTGCCCCACGCCAAGACACAACTCAGACAGCGAGAGCGGTCTCCGAAACCCTTTGTTCGCTTGCAGCTCTTAGGGTTTAGGGTTTAGGGTTTAGGGTTTAGGGTTTAGGGTTTAGGGTTCATGATGTTCGACTGCGCTGCATCAGGATTCGGGAACATCTTTGCCATTGAGGGCCTAGGCTTAGGGTTCAGGGTAGCTGGCAACGCCCGAAACCTCAGGCTCCCTCGAAAAAGAGAATGCCTTTGCATGTAGAGAAGCATACTGGAAAAGGTTCCCTCCCCCCCCCCCCCCCCCCCCCCTCCTCGACCCCTACCTCGCAACATAAACCCTAGACCCTAGACCCCCCCCCCCCCCCCCCCCCCCCCTTCACTTCCACTTCAAGACATAGTTTAAGGTTCAGGGTTTTAGGGTTCAGGGCGTAGGTTTAGGGTCTGGGGGTAAGCCCTAAGCCCCAAACCCCAAACCCAAACCCCAAACCCCAAACCCCAAACCCCAAACCCCAAACCCCAAACCCCAAACCCCAAACCCCAAACCCCAA
>CAJNDS010000458.1:936484-952294 GCA_905221605.1 Symbiodinium natans | reverse complement strand
AACTTCCACAGAAACACCATTTTCTGGACGCCGAACCTTTCCACATCATACGAATGATGAGTCCTGGTATATCCATCAGCGTCCTTCCCGGACATGGCCTCCTGAACCGCTCGGTCTCCACCAGGGCCCTGTTTGATATACTGCTCGAAGTCAGGATCAGTAGCAAATGCCTGCTCAACCCTCAGATGTTTCAATGCACTGATTCCCTCCAGGTTCCCTTCTAGTAGAAGCTGAGATTTGGGTGGAGGACGCCTGCCCTGAGTATTCTCTTCCATATCAGTATCACTTTCATCCCGCCTCGATCTGGAAGACGATCTCGCTTTCTGATCCTTTGAGTCAGAAATAGTCTTGGTACCTGCTCTCACGCCATACCCAAGGTAGTGCGTGGGCTTGCTAGCTATCTTCCTTATGAAATTGAAGATCGTCATCAGCATGCTATTCCTGTATTTCGCAGGTTTGTATTCATCGGCATCCCTTGGGCGAACCCAAGTATTCGGGGCGGGATATTCATCACTTTCCACGGCACCTGTCTCTGGTATTGGTGTATCGTCCATCCTCGCTATTATCCCAGCCGCGCTGGCCGCCGATCCGGATCCAACCATGTCTGCCACGCTGCGCTTCGCCATGGCTCTGGTCTGGGCCGCTATTAACCCCTATGCCACAGCACACAAAGGGCAAGAATATGGCTAGCAGCCCTCGGATGTCTCAGCAATGCTATTTGAATCCTTCAGGCGTACCATATTATCATGCTCTTCGCACCATCGTCGGATATTCATCCTGGGACTAATGCCCTTGCGAAATATTGGTTTGGTGTTGTGTGGTGTCATGATCATGTAGCTGTCTTCGTGCAAGTCTTCGATGACTACACGTCCCGGTATTCGAACCAAATGTATGCGACCGCCCACAAATCTCGTCACACTGTCAGACACAAAAGACTGCGACCCACATAACAGCATGCATTCATGCTTTTGTGCTCCGCACCAGTATGCAATATTAGCAAACATATCAGCGAGAACCTGTTCTTTATCATTCATTTTGAACTCCATGCCGTGAGCTCCGCGACGAGGCATTTCCCTCGCCCTAGGTGCAACTATGATAGATTTTCCTCTAAGACAATTCTTCGCCTCGTCGATGCCAAAGACAGGAGATTCTTCGCTTGAAGTATCAACCTCAATGAGGTCCCAACATCCTATATGAAAGACTCTTAGCCCAGGAGTATCATTATTCAGAGCATTCGAATCTCCAGTATTTTGGGATACCCCCCGGCTCACCGGCATGGCGTTCAATCCCTCTGATATTGACTTAAAGGTATCAGGGTGGAAGTGTCCGGTAGTATACATGTCTCTAAGCCATTCGCGGGATTCGTGAATAGCCTTAGTCATCATGTTAGCGGCTTGATATTCGGTAGGACAGTTGATGAATTTGAACAATCTAGCTTCGTAGAACTGATTGAGCCGAGCGATATCAACGCGCTGAGTTCGTGAGAGATACCTCATATTAGGGTTCTTTCCTGATATGATGATGCGAACAGCAGCCTCATTGTCTTCGGCAACAACAACAGGTTCAGCAACTCCCTTAATCATTTCCCAAAGCGCAAGACCCGGAATACCCTGTTTGGTAATCCCATCGTGGAGAGCAACGATTTCAGCTTCAGGGGTGCTTTTGGAACATGATGTTTGTTTCTTGCAGTACGCCGCAACAGGCATGAAGGTATGCCGCCCCTGTATGCAAAGGTATACACCCGAAGTAGATCTATGATCGTTCCTATCGCTGGCCAAGTCAGCATCACAGTAAAGCACCAGATTCATGTCACGGATATCATCTCCCACCCATCCGTATAGGCTGACGTCGGTCGTCTCGTTGATGTATGATATTAGCCGGTGAAGCTTCTTATCACACAACTTTGACCATCTCGTGAGTCTCGATGCAAGTGTCTGCACAGGTCGAAGAAGATCATACCTTCCTATGCGTGCCCCATACAAAATTTTCATCAAGACAGCCGGAGCATGTTCCTTTAATATTCCGTTATCATCATCTTCAACGCTGTATTCTCCCACACCGAACAGCGCGTTAACCTTGGGATCGACAGGATTCTCGTCAAATTCAGGTTTACCCTCGTCCAGATATGGGGTTTTCGCTTTCTCGAGCTTTTTCGGGTACAGGGAACTGCAGAGCTCGAGATATTTGTCAACGCATTGCTTCATGAAGTCGGTCACGTCATATCTGAGAACCTTTATCTCTTTCGGTCTCTGGCTATTACCATCATTCATCCCAGGAGTAAGATCAGGCGGATCCTTCTTGGGTTCTATTATCTCCCTCCATGCATGTCGGGGCTCGAACTCATCGGTGTACGGTATTGTATGCATAGTATGCAAGCATCCCAGATATCGCCCAAGCTCTCTAGGCTCCTCAAGCTTTATTTTCTTTGCAAGCAATTCCCAACCCTTTGGTACGTTCTCGGCCGGTCCTGCGAGCTTGAAGTCGTCAACGTATATTACCAGCATAAGCTTCATCTCTCTATGAAAGAACACGCTTGGCCAATCGGGCAGAAACTCAAATCCAACGTCCGTCACTGCCTCCTCGCAATGTTTCTCCCAGAAACCCCCCGCGTCAGGGTGTCCGTACAAGGCCAGCTTCAGCGGAACAACAGGATCTTCAATATTATGCCAATGTTCTGGCCATCTTTCCTTCGGTATTCTTACCCAAGTTCGAGGTCCGCCGAGACGTGCCTGCGTATAAGCTGACTCTCCGTCAGACATCTGTATTATGTGCCCGGGAAGCATTCCATAGGCGTCAGCCATTTTCCCGGCCTCTAGAGTTGCGGGACATGACGTAATCTCCTGGAATATTGCCCATCTGCTGTCCTGGTCTTTGACATTGCATCCTTCAAATACCACGGGACCTTTGTATTTGCGCAATGGGTCATTTTCGGGAAGCTCCCAGTTCTTTTCTACGCATATATCAAATATTCTTCCAACGTGAGTAACTTCACCGGTAGACTGCGCCTCCCGAGAGACGTCCTTCCATGATCGAACAAGGTCCATCTCCCATACTTCCTGGAGCATGAGCTTATTCCATTCCTTATCAAGAGATGCACGTGCCTTCGGATTTACCGCTCTTTCCGCCTTGGTGACCGGTCTTGCCACCAATGCCATGACGTGCTCACTTTCATCCTCGTCGTCCTCTATTATGATTGCCGCAGCTTCCTGATATAACCTGTCCTCTCCATCGCTTATGCTCGCCGTATCCGTGTCCTCTTCGGAGCACATTGCCGCAGGAACTGCAGCTATTCCATCGCCATACATCTCAGTTGTCAACTTGTGTCCCTTCCTTATTAAATCATCCACAGGGGTGACATGTTTCTCTATGAAGCAACTCATGCACAAAGTGGCAGTCATAAGAAGCAGACTAGGTACAATAGTCCCGCGCGCGACATCCTTCTTGCACGATCGACAACGTTGCCTGCGGAGAGTAACAATAGCCTGCTTGAGTCTCACCCTAGGACTGTCAGCCAGTATTAGCTCCTTATTCTTCTCATTGGTTCTCTTCCTTGCCTTTCGAGCAATATTAGCCTTCTTTTCATTTGCGGGGACCCTATAGTGTTTTCTAACATCAATGCTGACCATTTCATGATTATTCGCGATCTCAGGTCTTATCTCAGCCTTCGCAGTAAACTGCACTCTCGCAATAGGAAGATCTTTCGGCAGGACAATGTCGCTGTTTCCCTTGTTGATAATGAGAACCATGACGCTGGAATGCTCTCTGGTATATTCATAACCCTCAATACTGCAGCTAAACTCAGCTATTAGATGAGGCAGCATAGTGATCTCGGCGATCCTGATCTCGCTGTCATCTATTCGCATTCCAGTGTCAAGCCACGTATACTTTCCGGAAACAATATTAACAGGAATATTAGGGGAAAGGATCAGGCTCTCTCTGCCGGTTTCCCAGCAATTTGCGTAGCACTCTGCAGTCTTTGCGAACTGGATATTAATTGAACGCTTTCCTAGCATGGAAAGAGCGCCGTCATAGCCGTCTTCTTCTTCATTATCGGAAGCAAACAAGATAATGTCATCGTCGTCAGAGGCTATGCTTCCCACATCATTCTCGCTACCAGTGGGTCCGTCGTCCTCGATTTCCTCGCATTCCTCGAGATTGTCATGCGTTTGGATAACAGACGAGTTCCCATTATTATCCTTGCAGTCAGCACAAAAAGTGAGAATGATGACGTTATCATCTTGCTCTTCAATCAGATATCTTTTGCCCTCCGGCACGATGAGAAACTGATCACTAAGATTCTTCCAAGATCCGCTATGCTTCTCAAGGGCGACACAATCCTCCTGAATGGAGAACATATGCTCTGGGCCATCGCATTCCTGTATCCATATCTTCGGTTTTGATCCCTTTCCAAAGGCAGCCACAGCCCTCGTGCCATTTGAATACTCAGAAGCTCTTCCGGCTATACGGTCATAAACCTCAGCAGTAGGAGTTCTACAGAATACCACACGCTTCCATTGCTCGCAAGGGTCGATGCTCTTTCCTATTCCATCAAGAATCCGGGCTGGCGCACAATCCTCGCTAAGCTCTTTCGTATTCTCAGATTTCTCGAGGGAAATCGTCCAGAAGCCTCCTGCAGGCCTGGTATTCTTGTATGCCTCAATAATGACAGTCTCAATTTCGCCTAAACGCTTCATGCTCTCTCTCTCCGCTTCATCAAGAGGTATGATGAGACCAGGAGCAGCGTTGATGCAATCAAGAGTGTTATTCGTAGACAACCGGCCTGTGCCTATATTATCGTACTCCCCGGGTTCACCTATATCATTGCAATCGATGTCGCATACTTCCTCAGGTTGGAGAATGTCTTGGTATGTTTTGTATGCAACATTGGCCAGAGGTTCTAACGCTTTGACGTCGAGGTCTCTCTGCCGTTCCTGTGAGACGTTCTTTTGATCAAGCATCTCGTGTATTCTTGGCGTATGATCACATACCATGAATTCCGATATAATGGCCAATACGTCACAATTTGTTATTATCATGTATGCTTCATCGCCCTTTCCTTCTATTTCTTCATGTATTACACATCCATCGACCCTTGACACCCAAAGGTCATATTCGAGAGAGAAACGAAACATAGCTTTATCAAGCCTGCTATTTTCGCCTAATTTCCATAGGATACTACAGAGACTATTCGCCTTTATTATCCTCACAGCACAGTCAAGGATGGCCTCAATGATCCGCGTCAATGCATCTTCTGTAGCGTCAGGCCCCGTGCCCGCGGTCCATTGACTCGATGCCAGTTCAATCTCATGCATAATACCGCCAGCGTCAGAAGATACAGCGAAAATCGCATGGCCGCCAACACTAGTGTATTTATCATCTTTCTCGAGTAGCCAAGCAACACGATCATGCCCTGCTGTATCATTACTCATCCAGTGACGATCTGAACCTGCCCATGCTCTTATTATATTAGCTTGTTCTTGAGGTACAACTAAGTCAGAGTCGTCAATCGCATAGTATTCTCTCCCTTTTCGCACGACACCCCCCGAGGAATACGCTTTACGTCGTATATCGTCAACTCCTGTATTAGCTTTCAGGAAAACTGCGGCAGCGGCATCTTTGCCTTTATTATCCTCGCTCGGAAGAGAATTTTCTGGAGAGCCTTCCTCAGGTTCCTGAGCTTCAGGGAGGTACCAATATTCAGTAATAATATCCCTCGCAACAGGAAACTTCCTATTCCCCTTCTCCTTTCTTATCTCATCCTGGATATACTTGTCATACACGATGGATTCAAGAACCTCATTAGTTCTTAAGCACCTCGTAGTTCTCCACCAAAGACCTTCCAAGGGCTTTTCTCGCTTGTAGCATATTCTCAAGCCACTCGCCTTATCTGTCCTAACAGCCCATACTAAAATTCCAATGGGGGCACCAGGAGGAGCCTCAGATGAATACCCAATCCCTTCATATTCGTAACCTGTTCTTCCGTACGGTTTCCATACCACATTCTGGTCCGCGCTTTCATTCAGGTTCTTATTATTTGCTCCAAGTATTCGGTCGCGATCAGCCTTCGTATATTCTCTTCTTTGCCTGGCACTCATTTTTGTCCAGGCCTCAGAGCTGATGGAGTTGGGTTTGTAGGATCTGGCATAAGGCCGTTCTATTCTGGGTTTGTCTTGCTCATAATCAAGCCCTACTCCCCTCATGCCCGTCTTTCTGTGAGCACCCTCAATCTGATCAGCAGCGGAATCTTCGCCCATATCAACATCCTTCTCCCAGAATATTGTGCAGCCAGTCCACTTCTTGATCATACTTTCTCGACCTGTCAGTCTATCATCAACGAGGGTCTCTGAGTTTCCATCCTTGAACGTCATATGAGTTTTCCGCGTATGATGAAGTTCGAGATCGCCCGGACCTCCCGTCCCGTATCTTTCGTTTCCAGGAACGCATAACTTTCGTCTTGGAAGAATATGATGCAAAATCCACTCCTTTGAGTCGTCCTCGTGTTCCCAGAAGTCGCCGTTGTCCATCATCTTATTATCATGCTCAATTTCTCTCTGAATATCGGCTCTCAACCTATCTCTATTATGGAAGACGGCATCCTCAAGCTCCCCTTCTCGTTCTCTGGCAATTTGCAAGCGCGCCAATTCATCAGCTCGTTTGGCAGTCATGATTCTAGTCTTTCTTTCGGCGACAGCCTGCATGGGAAACTGAAGTTCGCCATCCTTATCAAGTACAACTCTCTTCACCTGGTGAATGGTGGGGATCTTCCATCCATTGAACAAGTTCGACAGCTCAACCACAATATAATCTCCATTAGGAATCCCTCCCGGCTGTAATGAATAACCAAGGAAAAGTCCGGGTAACGTAGACGGTTCAAACTTCGCCCTTGCAGCAGCAGCGGGAAATATGCTCGATTCGATCCAGTCATCTTTATTATCAGGAAGCTCATGAGACCTTCGTTCCTCTCCGAACGGTTCTTCCTCGGATTGTTCCCCTGGCACAGCCTCCGATTCAATCGCAATCCTTTCAGAGCCAAACGTCTCTCCCAGATTGAACCCAAGCTGCTTGAGCATCACATAATGTTCCTCGCTTCCCCTCTTGCCAGCAGTAAGGGTGTAGGCAATTAAAAGAATTCTCTCGTCCAAATTCCCGCCTTCTTCCGAGGCGTGCCATCTCCTTGGATTGAAACTTATTACCTCTCCCATCGGTATTATGAAACCTTCAACCTTCTTCTCCGGGGCAACCTCAAGAGTCTGTATGATCGTTTCGTCTCGAACGACATCGTCAGGCATTCTCTCGACCCATATGCCCTTCATTTTCTTTGGATCACGAAGAGGAATGATCACATTATTAGTGGTTCCATCATTGAACTTGTCCTTATGAGGTCCCATTTTCACGCCGATGGATATCAGGACGGTTGTAAACGTGGTGTCAGGAGACATTCTTCTGACCAGAGAGCAGCATAAACTCGTAATGCCTGGGTAATTCTTCATCGTGCTCGTTATTCCGACCACTCCTCCATGGGCATAGAAACCCATTATGAAATATCCTTTTCCTTGCGCAACTTTAGTTCTTTTATTTGTTCTAATGACGCTGGCCTTTTCCGCGAATGCAGACAATATTCTCTTCGCCTCGTCAATATTGTAGTTTTCAACACTGACGATTTTGAGTGCCTCCACGTCAATATTATCGAGATCCTTGAGCTGTCGTGCCTTATCAAGTGTTCTACCTGCGTTTGATTTTTGGGTGCCCCCCATATTACCTGAGTTTGTCTCATCTATGGCAGGCGCTGCCCTGCTCGAATCATCCTCATCTTCTCTGAGAATATCCTCAATATCATCATCATCCCCCCGTTCGAGCTGGTCTGCGTCTGCTATATTCTTTTCACCTTTTCTTGGTTTTGGTGCAATAGGAAGAAAGTCAACAAGACACCCAAAAGGTATTAGCTTGACCTTATTCATGTCATTACCGTAGCGTTTCTGATATGCGGAGAGCCCATTGACTTCCATATTATTCTTGTGGAAACAGTAAGTCTGTACAGCATATGGCCACCATTTCGGCTCAAGACCAGCCTGCTTAAGGAGTGCTCGGGCTCCATTTATCACTTCTTTCACCTTCAATTCGGCAATACTATTAGTCCGTGGAACACCGGGAGTAGATTTAGCCCTACAAGTTCCGATTCTATCACAAGCCTTAGTGAATTCGCCGGCCTGGTCCGCATATAAATTGATGATCGCGCCAGGTCCCCGAAACTCATTGATGGCCCTGACAGTCTCGTCGGTATTACGTGCGTGCACCGGAGAACAATGTATCCATCCTGTCTTGAAGTCGAACATGACTATTGCATTATTCTCCCCACCAATGCCTTTGTCTTTATTATTTCTGAGTACTATTGTGTCCGCGGTGACTTTTTCGCCAAATTTCTCTGTTTCACGTTCAGTGATGCCATCCCCTTTCTTATATGGAACGTTATTAACTTTAGCCTGCCTGCAAGCTATGCAGTGCATGTTCTTCGGCATGTGAGTAAGTAGATGATCAAGAGTGATAGCATAATCGGGAGAATATCTGGCTATCTTGGCCACAACTTTGTGACGCGGATCTCCTTCTGCTTCACGATACACGCCCTCCTCGTGTTGGATCTCCATTTCCAGAACATCTGCGATGCCTCCCACGTGTTCAGCTTCTTCCTCGGGAGCAATATTCTCTCTAACTTCTTCCCCCTGTTCCACTGCCTCTCCCTGAATATGATCTTCATCGGCCACCTCTTCCCCGTTTTCAGCAGGCAAGGCATCTCTGGTATTATCTTTTGCACCTATGCTCTCATTTTGTCGCATAGCAATCGACTGTGTCACCGGATATTCTAAGATTTCCTGAGGTGATAATCTTCGCTCACACCTCGCGCATATTCCTGACGGATCAGCCCCACACGCAGCGCACTGCGTCGTAGGAGCATTATCGGCTTTACCCTTATTCTTAATCCATGTCTCCAATATCATACTACCTATTATTTCAATCATTCCATCAGCCCATCTTGCCCATTTAGCGGAATTATTATCGTCTTCACTCGAGCTATCTGAGTTGGTCCCAAAACCTCTGAGATCTGTAGCCCATCCTGGCCATTGAAATGTGATAGCAACGCTAGTAGGCTTCTTCTTCACATGCCCCATAGGCCCTTGATCGAAACTGACCATATTAAGTCCAAGCACTCCTTTCATTCTGATCCACTCCGGCGTAGCCCAGAAAGATGCATAACCATGCTCAGGTTCATTATCTTGCGCGATATTCATGAACGTTTCAGGATCCTGAGGTTGCTCGAAGAGAGCATGCGCAGCATTATTCTCGGCCTCGCATACGCACTGACTAATGGCCACAAGAATGATATTACGCAAGATTAATATGTCATCATCAGCGCATTCCGCCTTATGATTTGCCTGAATATGATCAAAGCACCACCTGTGTGGGCCTATTCTACTTCTCAGAGGTATTGGATCGGGGGACCTATATCGTAGAGCTGATCTTGTTCTACATGGTGGCCCTGATAGCCATAGCTTAGCTTTCCCGCTAGCCGCAAGTTTAAGCATCAAGTACCATGTATCCTCGGCCAACATATTTTCTTGAAGGTCGATTTCAACCATCCTCATACAGACCTTTTGTTTTCTTTGGTCTTTTTTATATATTTTTTTTTTAATTTTATATTTTTTTCTAGGTTATATTCTTTGTTATGTTAACGGCACTGTGCCTCTTTTTAGGGAAATGCCTATTTGGTTCTACGTCATGCACTATGGGGTTGGGATCCGGGTCTTCTACCGTCCATGACCACGATGATGCTCACTTTGCGTTGGCACTTGTTTAGTACTTCCGAGCTGCTTTTGTACAAGCACGGCCTCGTGACTGGTGTCACTAGGCAGAGCCAGGCACAGCAAGCTTCAAGAAGCTACTGCATAAGTGCCGAGGCTTGAGGGCAGAACGGCGCAGTACACCCCAAACCATTTGTTGGGATGTTCGGCATTCATCTGTGCCGCACTCTGGCAATACAAGGAAAACAAGGCCTTCCGTGTGGGCTCACTACGCGAGCATAGGCTACGTTGTTCTTGAGTATGCAGCGCTTCATGCTGTAACATGGTACACTTCTTCGCGGCGTCGACAGCTACTCTTGAGAAAAGAGTTGAATGTGGTGCTGCTGCTGCCCAAATCCACAGTATGGGCACAGCAACCCAAGCAACAGGTCAGGAAAGGTCTCTTGTTGACCTGCTCCCGAGCAGCAAAGTGGGCACCATCATTCTCAGAGCCTTTTGGCTGATACCCTCTGGAAGACCTTAGTATCCGCATTTTCCGGGAGCAATAAGGATGAGAGTATCTGGGGGTATGTTAACGGTACTGTGACCCTTTTTAGGGACATGCCTATTTGGGTCCTACGTCATGCACTATAGGGTTGGGATCCGGGTCTTCTACCGTCCATGACCACGATGATGCTGTTGATTTATGTGGAGCTTGGAGCAGCTTGGGTGAGGTGCTCACTTTGCGTTGGCACTTGTTTAGTACTTCCGAGCTGCTTTTGTACAAGCTAGGCAGAGCCAGCCACAGCAAGCTTCAAGAAGCTACTGCATAAGTGCCGAAGCTTGAGCGCTTCAAGGGCAACCGGCAAGGGAAGCCGCGAATCTGACCCTGACCATCAACAGCTCAGGTTAAAACGAAGGCAAAACGTCCGGAAGCAGTTCCGGATCAGGATTCGGGTTGGAGGCAGCACCTAACCCTAAACCCTAAACCCTAAACCATAAACCCTAAACCCTAAACCCCAAACCCCAAACCCCAACCCCCAAACCCTAAGCCCTAGATGCTGCCTTCCTGGGTGGCATCTTGTGAACTCCGCTTCTTGTGCCTCTCAAGCGCTTGCAGGGCTCAGGGCGGAGCTCTTTGGGATTGCAGGGCAAAGGAGCCCTAAACCTTAAACCCTAAACCCTAAACCCTAAACCCTAAACCCTAAACCCTAAACCCTAAACCCTAAACCCTAACAGCTCCAAGGGTGCACAGGGCTGAGGCTCAGGGGTTAGGGCTTAGGGCTTCAGGCTCAGGGCTCAGCTTGGGGCTTAGGGCTTCAGGCTCAGGGCCTAGGGCTTAGGGCTAGGGTTTAGGGGTAGGGTTTAGGGAGTGGGTATTCATAGCAAGGTTTGCAGGGAAACAGGTTTCAGATTTGTTCAGGTTCGAGGCTGGGCAAGATCGTTTATCGTTGGCTGGCTTAGGGTTTAGGGTTCAGGGTTCAGGGTTTAGGGTTTCGGGTTTCGGGTTTCGACTGTAGGTGTTGGGATTGGCTGGGAATTGCCACCAGTACCTCTACCACTACTTGCCGTTGCTGCTGCGATAGCGACAGCGACCACGATGACGTTGGCGACTGTTATGACGGTGCAGCCGCTGGTTTCCCCTCCTCCTCGTACAACTACTACCCACCTTCTACCCCCATAATCAACCCTGTGGCCCTCTTTTAGGGGTTAGAGGGCATAATCGCCCCCCTACCACCCTCTCCCCGCCTACCCCCCTACCCCTCCCCCCTGTCGCTCCCCCCTCTGTCCCTTTGCGCGGAGACGTACGGGCCTGGAGCGTATCAACTTCAGAACCTCCGGCATCGAGAAGAGGAGGAACCTAAGAAGCTTTATGGTTTAGGGTTTAGGGTTCAGAGAAATTGTATAGGGCAAACGCTTTTGGGCATCTCCCAGGCGGGATCTTGGGGGTTTAAGTCGTTGGGCTTTTTGAAGTTTTTCAGAGTCTCCCGGAGCCTTTCGGGGCAACTTTTGGTCTTTTTCTCCTTTGGATAACCCTAAACCCTAAACCCTAAACCCTAAACCCTAAACCCTTTTTGGGGCCTCCTAGGGCTTTGGGGGGCCTTTCGGGTGGAGGCCTCAAAACGCCTTCCGCCCGGGAGCACCAGAGGGCCGGGAACCCCATTGGCCTGACCCTTGGGAGGTCTTTGGAACTCTAAAAGCTACACAGTCCCTAATCCCTAAAACCCTATAAACTATAAACCCTGAACCCTGAACCCTGAACCCTGAACCCTAAACCCTAAACCCTAAACCCTAAACCCGAAACCCGAAACCCGAAACCCTAATCAATGAAAGGGCCCTCTCGCCCAAATGTCACCGCGCAACGCTAAGGGGTGGGGATGCTTCGCCTTTTGGCCCAAAGTGACCCCGCCCGGCTACCCCAGCAGAGGTGCGTTCGAGATTTAGGGTTTAGGGTTTAGGGTTTAGGGTTGAGGGTTTAGGGTTTAGGGTTTTGGGTTGCAGGCGCGAGCCTCCCGCCAAGGGTTTAGGGGTCAGGCGCCCTGCTTCTACTGCGACGATCGTGCGATTCCTTCGGCAAGGCCAGGGCACGCTGGCAGGCACCAGGTGACAAACATCAGAATGGCTCGAGCCGTCCTCGGAATTGAGCTTTCCATGTCAGACGATTTGCGGACCACAATGTTGCTGGTTCTGCTTTCTCTTAGAATGATGCCCAGGGAAGCACGAACAATTACCATGCAACTATTCTTGCATTTGGAAGCGAGTGCTGGATTCTCAAAACCACTTCTCGTTCAACGGGCACTCATTCAAGCAGTTCCATGTAATTTCCCAAGATAAGCCTCTCGGAATCCCGGCGGGACACAAACCTGAAACAAAAAAAGTGATGATTCCCTTGACAATCCTGTATCTAGATCCACTTCGACTGAAATCTGCTATCGTTCACAGTGTATGCTGGTCACTGTACCTTGCCTCGCCAAGAACCAAGGGGAAGAAAGTGAAACTTTAATATTCCTACTAAATAAGGAAACCCAAAAAGTCTAAAGTTCAACTAAAGGCGAAGGAAGGTACTGCATGCATGCGCAGTAGAGCAAGAAATGAACAATGTAGCGTAGCTAGTAGGAAGTACCTCAAGCACACCCATGGTCTCCAACAAAAAATGGGAGGCCGAGACGCATGCTGATGTCCAGGTCGTTCAATGGGCTGTTATGCTTGTCATTGAAGAACCGCGTGGTGTGGAGGAAGAGGTAGAAGCAGAAGTTCAGCAAGGACACAATCATGACGTTCAGGAGCACATCGCAGATCAAGTAGCGACGCGGCGCACAGAAGCACTGGGTGAGGTAGAGAGCCTCTCTGGCAAAACAGATTAGAGCTCTAAGAGCCCTGCGTTGTCCGTTTTAACACCTTGCAGCAAGCCCATCTTAGGCCCACAGAAGCTCTAATATCACATCGTTTGAACTTGAAGAGTCCGCGTTTGTCTGAGCCCGAGGCCAGTTTGGATATGCTGGGCATAGTCCCGAGCCAGATCCCCAAGAGCTGGAAAAACCAGAACACAGACCAGTAGTCTTTCTCATACCGGGCGATGTACCCTCAGCTCATCGAGGTTTCCAGAAGGAACAGGTTGTCGTTTGGGTTTTCAGGCTTTGTACTCACTGTTGGCTAGCAGGGCATGTTGAACTTATTGTTCCACATTTCACTCCCTACTAACCAACAGTAGTGGTAAGACTAAAGGAAAGCCGACTTGCCTGGTTCTGCTGCGCCCACGCTCAGGTCCATCGCAAGCCAGGCAGCAGGGCAAAAGATCACGAGGAAGTAGCCTCGACCGGTTTGGGATAAGGGTTGACGTGGCACCTTTAAGCCCTCTGAGAAATATTTTTAAGATTACCCGAAGACCAATTAGTACCATGAGAAACCTTGGAATAGAAAGAGTTTTTGGCTTAACGGGGATATTTTTTGCTAAGCCCTAACAAAAGTGAATAAGGGCCTACTCTGGGCCCTGGATGAGGGAGATCATGATATGCTCAAGGGTCTGCCTGGCAGCTGTAGGGAAACTGGTGTTGTCCAAGCTGGTTCTCGAAAGTGGAGCGCAGGAGAGGTGCGATGAACTCCTCAAACTTCTGCACGCTTCCGAACCAGTTGCAAATACATCCCTCCACAATCTCACGGTCACAAGGCATCCGGGAGCCATCCTCTGAAATGTGTCCTCTTGTGCAGCAGTGGCACTTCGTATCCTGAAGCCGGAAGTTGAGCAACTGGTGATAAAAGGTCTGAATGGAGCGGTAGTAGGAGCGAAAGGTCGCGACGCCCCAGTAGAAGGCCAAGAAGAAGGCCGCAAACATCGCGCAGATGTTGAAGTCCACCCCAAAGAGCAAGTCATCATCAAAGTCATGGACGAAGATCCACAGCAGCATCATGCTGGGAGTTCCTCGGTAGCCCAGCAACCACCTTAATTACAATAAGGAGGCACCCTTCTTTTGGGTTGGTTACCTTATTAAGGAAACCTTGAGCCAAAAAGGGAAAAGGGTTTAGGGGTGTAGCTGGCCAGGTAGGGTTTAGGGTTTAGGGTTTAGGGTTTAGGGTTTAGGGTTTAGGGTTTAGGGTTTAGGGTTTAGGGTTTAGGGTTTAGGGTTTAGGGTTTAGGGTTTAGGGTTTAGGCGACCAAGGTTCCCACGTAGGTCGCCAAGGCCGTAGGGCCCAGGAGCGTTGGGCGCACCACGGTGCGCGGCCGAGCGCCGCAGCCGTGCAAGAATGCGGCAATCTCGAAGACGCACCAGGTCCTGTGTCGGCTACGGCCTCTACAACGGTTTAGGGTTTAGGGTTTAGGGGTCTAGGGTTTAGGGTCTCTAGGGCAGCCCTGAATCGTTTAGGGGTGCAAGGGGTGTCAGGCAACTGCGGGATGTAGGGATTTAGGGTCTATAGGGTTCAGCCTGACATCGCAGACCCGAGTCGTGCAGTTGTACCTTGCACGCGGTCGTTTAGGGTTTAGGGTTTAGGGTTTAGGGTTTAGGGTTTAGGGTTTAGGGTTTAGGGTTTAGGGTTTAGGGGTCCTCTCGATGTAGCTCGGGTCCCAGAGAATGAACAACGACTTGGATCGCTTCAAGATGCCTCCTTGGCAGCCCAGCAACCATTGATAGAATCAAGGGTGCGCCCTTTTCTTAGGGTTGGTTCCTTCATAAGGGAACCTGCTTGAGACCTAAGCCCTAAGCCCTAACCCCTAAACCCTAAACTCTAAACCCTAAACCCTAGCCCTAAACCCTAAACCCTAAACCCTAAACAAACCCTAACCCTAAACCCTAAACCCTAAACCCTAAAACAAAAAGGCGAAAGGGTACCACTGGGCGACGAAGCCTCCGAGGCTGACGATCCCTTCGGCCTTCTTCTTCGAGTCGACTTGGTTGATGCAACAGACGTCCAGAAAGACCTTCGCCTCGCCATGTGGTTTAGGGTTTAGGGTTTAGGGTTAGGGTTTAGGGTTTAGGGTTTAGGGTTTAGGGTTTAGGGTTTAGGGTTTAGGGTTTAGGGTTTAGGGTTTAGGGTTTAGGGTTTAGGGTTTAGGGTTTAGGGTTTAGGGTTTAGGGCCTTAGGGCCTTAGGGCCTTTGGGGGAAGCTACCGTGTATTTATACAAGGACCATAAGGGAATATGATCAGTGTGTATTCCATCCTTTCTATTACGGCGTTTTAGCAGCAGGTTAGAAGGCAAGCAAAAACATGGCGAAGAGCCCCCCTCCCCTCCCAATCCACTCGTCAGGGGGGAGCAAAGGTTCAGAATTCTGGGGGGTGGTGGGTGGGGACTCCTAAACCCTAAGCCCGAAGCCCTAAACCCTAAACCCTAAACCCTAAACCCTAAACCCTAAACCCTAAACCCTAAACCCTAAACCCTAAACCCTAAACCCTGAACCCTAAACTGCTCAGGTGATGTCAGCTGCTTCTGATGGCTCTTTTTTCGTGCCTCCCAGTGCAGGCAAGCATCCTGGGGGCGCCAAAGGAAGAGTGCCGCCGCCGAGAAGATGACTCCAAAGACAGTGCCTTAGTTTTAGGGTT
>CAJNDS010000458.1:843984-931484 GCA_905221605.1 Symbiodinium natans | reverse complement strand
AATGCCACCTGCATGATGCATCCACAAACATCCGTGGTCATACTTGTGCTGTCTTGTATAAATCCACACTGTAGCAACCTCGTTGAAAGCCCTTCGAATGTTGCATGCAAGGAGCACAAAGGGCCAAAACCCGAAAGGTTTGGGGTTTGGGGTTCGTTTAGGGTTTCGGGCTTCTCGGGAAGCTGTAAACCTCAAACCCTGATCCCAACCCCTAAAGAATTGAGCGCGCGGCGCCCGGTGTGCCAGCGCTCGAGACCTGAGCTACAGACCCCAAAGCCCTTAAGGTTCAGGGGTTTAGGGTTTAGGGGTTCAGAGTTTAGGGTTTAGGGTTTAGGTGTTGGGGTCGGTTTGGGGGGTTTGGTGGTTTGGGATTGTGGGGTCTTCCCCTCTGGCTGGTTGGCTGTGTGCCTTGTTGGATCCGAGTGGAACCAGGATGCCCAAAAAGGACTCCTAACCACCTGCCCCCCCCAAGAGAAATGAGGCTATTCCTGGGCACGAAACCCTAAGCTCTGGGCGCTAAAATCTCCCCTCCCCCCCCCCAGTCCAGAAAACAAGCAGGGCAACAAGGGTACTACTTTAAGGGCACTGCAAGATGTGCACTGCTTAGCTAAGGGCACTTACCCCAAGCCACGGAGTCCCAACACAGGAGAATAAGCCGGGAATAAAAGTTCTGCCCAGGGCCTCTCTGGGCAAACCCTAAACCCTAAACCCTAAACCCTAAACCCTAAACCCTAAAACCCCCCTGAACCCTCAACCCCACGGTCTTCAATCCATCAAGTCCGGGCGGCTCCAGTGTGACGCTCTCCAGGATTTCGCCACCTTTGCTGCAAGGAGTCCCCAAGCTCGAAGAGCCGAAAGGGGGCCCTACACCCTAAACCCTAAACCCCAAACCCTAAACCCTAACGCCGAAAGCATCACGCCTATACCCTAAACCCACCTCCTAGACGGCCATTATTTAGGGCGTCATAGGGTTTAGGGTTGCCAGAACTTCAGGACATGGCTCCCTGAGGCACCGAACTCTTGCACCCCCATGGGGATCGAGGGGGTTTCGATGCCATGTTGGCTTTTGTGGCCTTTAGGGTCCTGCCTGGGTTTAGGGTTTAGGGTTTAGGGTTTAGGGTTTAGGGTTTAGGGTTGGACGGCGCTTGGTGGTGCACAGCTGCTAGCCTGCAGAAGCGGTCCAAACACTAAACTCCTCGACCTACCCAAAACACAAAACCCTGCTAATATACGGGCCTTTAAAATAAGGATAGTTTTTTTTTGGTGGGTTGTTTTTGTACTATAATTGCATGGGGACCGTAAGGGAATACTGTTAGTACTTCCGACCCCTAGATTAACACCTCAACAGCAGGCAGTTTCGGATTAGAGTCCGGGTCACTGGGCTCTGGGATTTGAGGCGCTCCTCTCTCCGCGGCTAGAGTCTTCGGCGGTCTTTAGATGATGCCATACACTTGATAGGCTATGTGTGTGCAGCGTTATCAAATTGTAAATGTAAGACAAACAAACAAACAAACAAACAAACAAACAAACAAACAAACAAACAAACAAACAACCAAACAAACAAACAAGCATGCACACATACATACATACATACATACATACATACATACATACATACATACATACATACATACATACATACATACATACATACATACATACATACATACATACATACATACATACATACATACATACATACATTATACATACATACATACATACATACATACATACATACATGCATGCATGCATGCATGCATACATACATACATACACACATACGTACATACGTACATACGTACATACGTACATACGTACATACGTACATACGTACGTACGTACATACATACATACATACATACATGTCTAAATGCAGATCTATATATATATATATATATACAAATATATATATATGTATGTATGTATGTGCATGTATATATGTATATATACATGTATATATGTACACACAGAAGGCGTTTTAGTTTCGAAACAAAGCACGCAGCTTGAGGCACCACGTTTTGAAGCCAACACGCCTTGACCGGTGCACTTAACTCCTCCACCCCCTGGGTCTAAAGTTTGGGTTTACAGGTTTATAGGCTTATAGTCCTCTAGGGGTGTGGGGGTTAAAAAAGGTTTTGGTTCCAAGGATACAGGTTCGAGGGGCTAGGGGGTTTCAATATGGGTATCAGGGATATCAGGGCACCCGAAGCCAAACGCGGTGTGGACCGTGGCTCTCTCACGCCAAGCCGCTTCGGAGTAGATAACGCTCCAGGGGGCCAAGGACGGCCTCCTTCCCACTGGACACGGTGCATAGGTTTAAACGGACAGCTCTCGGGAGCTTCGAGGTTGGGGTTTGAGGTTTGGGATTCGGGTTTTGGGGGTTTAGGTTTAGGGGTTTTGGGGGGGCGGCTTTGGGGGTTTCGGGTTTAGGGGCAGCTTAGTGGGAGCTTGTGCTTTCATTCCTTCTACTGCTTTGCAGGGAGCAAAGAGAACAAACAGTAAGAATGGCACTGCAAGTTAGGGAGTTCACAGTTTCGTTCGCAGGAACAGCAAGGCTACGCGTCTACTACCACCGGTTTTGGTCCTAGATGCCGGGACAGCTTTGGTGGTAAACATCGAGCGTGGAACGTTCCTTGTGGGCATCCTAGTATAGGGGCCTCAATAGTCAGAATAGGGTTTTGGGGGGTTCTTATCGGATAAGTCTAAAGGGACCATAAGGGAATACTGTATTGCTGACCTCCTTGAGCCCCAAGGGCCAAATCCTAAACCCTAAACCCTAAACCCTAAACCCTAAACCCTAAACCCTAAACCCTAAACCCTAAACCCTAAACCCTAAACCCTCAAGGCCAGGATAAATAGAAATTGTAGGTGTTTCATTACGAGCAGCTCGTGCAATAATCCTTCATCCTTCACAGTGCAAAAATATTAGCCAAACCCTTCAGCCAGCCCCCCTCAGCCCACTTGCCAGCCCCAACGCCCTGCCCCCACCCCCTCCAGCCCCCCCAACCAGCCCCTCCAGCCCCTCCAGCCCCTCCAGCCCCTTAGGCGCCTCCAGCCCCTCCAGCCCCTCCAGCCCTTCCAGCCCCTCCAGCCCCTCCAGCCCCTCCAGCCGCTGCAAAACCCGACAAAACTCCGGACACAAACCCTTTACAATTTCTATAAACCCTAAACCAGCCGTGGGCCTCAGTCCGGCGCGGCGCTGTGCGTCCTGCGAGGTTCTCCACCAACCCCAGCACCAGTTTAGGGTTTAGGGTTTAGGGTTTAGGGTTTAGGGTTTAGGGTTTAGGGTTTAGGGTTTAGGGTTTAGGGTTTAGGGTTTAGGGTTTAGGGTTTAGGGTTTAGGGCAACCCTGACCAGCCATCTGGGGGTTGACGATATCAGGGGTACGTTTATTCGGGTCCTTATCATAGGGTTTAGGGTTTAGGATTTAGGGTGTAGGGCTTAGGTTTTCATAGCAGGGGAGTCCAGTACTTGGGGGATCAATTTTTGGGGCCCCCTATCTTCGTAAACCCCCCATCTTGGCCTTAAATAATATATTTTGTCGGAAAGCGAATCGGCGCTCTTTCCTCGGTCCCGGTGTATTCTCCGCCCGAAGTGCAAAACAAAACCTCAGAACCACAAACACGAACAACATTGACTTGAAACATACTATTCTTTGGGCATGTTCCCCCTTCGACTAACAGGTCTGAAGCATAGGGATTTCTGTACACCCCTTTTTACAATCCCTTTTAAGAGCTGTAAGGATAATGGGAACATCCCAACTCATTGTCGTAAATTGACGCCCTCGCCCTGTGTCCTAAGCCCAACAAGAAGGAAAGCAACATCTCAGACCAGGGTGCCCCGCGGCCCTCAGACCTTCTTCCGCACTGTTCAGTTTAGGGTTTAGGGTTTAGGGTTTAGGGTTTAGGGTTTAGGGTTTAAGGTTTAGGGTTTAGGGTTTAGGGTTTAGGGTTTAGGGTTTATGTTGATTATGAGACAGTGTCCCAGCTCTTCGGCTGTTCAGAATCACGCACAAACATGGTGGGTTCACGGAAAAGTCGGCAGATCCCTGTGGCCTGGCATTCACCTTTAAGGGATTCTATAGGGATCCCTAACCTCTGCAAATCCCGAGGCTCAACCGCCTGAATTGGGTTTAGGGTTTAGGGTTTTGGGGTTTTGGGGTTTTGGGTTTGGGGTTTTGGGGTTTGGGGTTTCGGGATTAGGGTTTAGGGTTTCGGGATTAGGGCTGAGGGATTGGGATTTAGGGTTTAGAGTTCAGGGTTTAGGGTTTAGGGTTTAGGGGGCTTAGTTTATTTGGGGCTGAGAGGTCTTGTGATCACCGGAGAGGGCGACAGCGAGGACGAGGGAGTCGACGAAGAAGAGCTGGGAGGCCTTGCAAGCGGCCGCCGTTGAAGGGTTCATAGCATAGGGGTTTAGGGTTTAGGGCTAGGGTTTAGGGTTTAGGGATTAGGGTTTAGAGTTTAGGGTTTAGGGTTTAGGGTTTAGGGTTTATAGGGCTTAGGGTTAGGGTGCGGGGTGTATGGTGTGGGGTGTAGGGTTAGGGGTTAGGGGTTAGGTGTTAGGGTTTAGGGTTTAGGGTTTAGGGCCCTAATCCCAGCCCTTACAGGTTTTTAGTGGGTTAGTGGGATTCAGGATCTGAGGTTTAAGGTGTTTGGGTTCCCGATCCGGGGCTTATAAAGTCCTGAACCTCGAGAATCAACACAGTGCTGTTTCCGTATACTCGCATAAAGGAGGTTTAGGGTTTAGGGTTCAGGGTTCAGGGTTCAGGGTTTAGGGTTTAGGGTTTAGGGCGAGAAGAATCATTGCACTATAAAACTTTGTTTCGGCTTTGGCATTTGTAGTCATTGTCGTGGCCGTGCGGGAGGCTTCTGTAGGGGTTTAAGTGCTCAAGTCAAACGAGTGAGTTTCTCGTGGGTAGCTTATATTGGGATGATGTGAGATATTGGCGGGTGCTCGCGTGTGGGATGCTCTGAGACGTTAAAGCTTATACATAGCATGAGAGTACCCACCAACAGTTCCTCAAGAAGTCTCTTCTCCAGTCCCCCTGTCAGAGTGGAGTCAACCTTGAAACTACTTGGCAGGGTGACCCCAAAACCCAAACCCCCTAAACCCATAAACCCCCAAACCCTGAACGCCTAAACCCCTAAACCTCTAAACCCCTAAACCCTACACCCCGTGCCTTACTTCCTTTTCGGCCAGCAGTGGTATCGACACCTGGCGGCAGCTACTACTTGCTCAAGAAACACGCCCAAAAATGATAAACATTCTTCGCAAATAGCAGATTCAGGGCTACTACCGTCTGGGCTGACTCCTCCCAATAATGATTTCATTGTTTTTGGGGGTCTGCTGAGCAAATGGGGGCACCCTTGTCTTGGGGAGCGGCCGCATGCCTTGAAAGGCTACTTTGCGGCTTTGGCCGGACATCTTCCCGTAGCTGCCCGCTTTCTAGCGCAAGGAGAGCTCTGCTTCTTTGGAGGCCGGCTGAGGGGGGTAGGGCGGGGATGTAGGGTAGGGTTTAGGGCTTCTAGGGCTTAGGGTTTGTGGCTTGGGGTTGTTTGGCCTAGCGACAATGTCTCCACAGGATACGGGAACATGGCCTTTCGGGAGTGCGCAGAGGTTTTGGGGCTTGGGGTGTCGGACGTCCGGGGGGGACAGGATCACTGCATTTTGGGGTTTAGGCCTTCAGGTTGAGGACTTAGTAAGAATTTAGGGTTCAGGGTTCAGTCTTAGGGTTTAGGGTTTAGGGTTGAGGGTTTAGGGTTAGGGTTTAAAGCTTAGGGTTTAGAACTTAGGGTTCAGGGTTCAGTCGGTTTACGGTAGGCTTGTGAGCTGCTTCTGGCTGGAGGTACCGTTGTTTGGGCCATGGGCCTTCGGACTGGCCCAAAAACCGAAACCTGAAATCCCTGAGCTGAGCTCGAAACCCTACGCCCTGAACCCTAAACCCCAAAAAAAACCCTAAACCCTAAACCCTCAACCAAGAATCCTAAGCCGTAAGCTCTAAACACAAAAACCCCTAAACCCCGAGCCCTATAAAGCCAGTGGGGGGCCCACCGTCTGCACGGCCGCCACCCTGGGCAGCGTGACTGCCACCGGCATCGACTCTGGTGCCTGGTTATGGGCGAGCAACTTTTGGGGTCCATAGGGTTCTATAGGGTTTTGGTCTATATGGGCTTTTTGAGAGTTGGGTTCAAGCCTATATAGCCCTAAACCCTGAACCCCCCTGCACCTTGAACCCTAAACCCTAAACCCTAAACCCTAAACCCTAAACCCTAAACCCTAAACCTCATCTGGGTTTTTCTGAGCTTTGGGTTTGGAGGCTTCGAAGCCGTAGCCCGCCGGGGCCTTAAGGGGTCTTGGGGATTCCTCTAAGCACCCTGTACTCCCAAACTTTACACCCTGACCCCCCTAAAACCCTAACCCTAAACCCGAAACATGAACATCATTAAGGGCAAGGTCATAAAAAAACAAAAAAAGAAAACACATTTGGGCAAGGTCAAGGGGGCCTTAGCCTTTAGGGTCTATAGGGTCTAGGGTCTAGGGTTCAGGGCATCGGGTTTAGTGTTCAAGGCTTAGGCTTCCAAGGGTTCCAAGGGTTTAGGGTTTAGGGTTTAGGGTTTAGGGTTTAGGGTTTAGGGTTTAGGGTTTAGGGATCAAGGTGTGGGTTGCGTGTGAAACGTTTCAGTACCTGATATGATATGGGAGTCTCTGGGTGGGTGGGTATTTTTCGAGCGCCCGAAAAGCCGCTAGACTAGTTCATGCTTGAACTTGAGATGCCGAACCCTAATCTGCAAGGCCCTAAACCACAAGCCCTAAACCCTTAACTAAACCCTAAGCCCTAAGCCCTAAGCCCTACGCCCTCAGCCCTATATAAGCCCACCCCCAAACTCCTCCTTAGAAGCCCCGGTGCTGGGCCTCCGATGCCGCTGTGGGAGGCTCGACGGCCGCTTCGGGTTCGGCTTCGGCTTCCGGTGGCAGTGCGCCGATGTCGCAAGCAGCCTGGGGGGGGGTTAGGGTTTAGGGTTTAGGGTTTCGAGTTTAGGGGTTCGGGGTTGGGGGTTTAGGGTTTAGGGTTTAAGGTTTAGAGTTTAGGGCGTTTCGCCGCGCAGCGGCCGTAAGTACAACGTGCACTTGGCGCCCCGACACTCCCCGGGGTGTGGGGCGGCATGTCACGCGAAGGCACACATTCTCAATGCAGTCCAACAATTTTCATTGGTGCTAGGTTTCTTTCTCCTCACAGTCTACCACCCAAACCACTGCCTTTTGGGGTTTAGGCCTCAATTTCCACCAAGCAAAACATTTCAAAGTTCGAAAAACTTTAGGGGGGTTGTATGGGAGCTTCTCGCAAGAAGGAGCTCTCCCAGGCCAGCGTAAACCCTAAACCCTAAACCCTAAACCCTGAACCCCAAACCCTAAACCCTAAGTCCTAAACCCGAACCAGGGGGACTCCTTCTAGGGCTTTGGCTTTCGGTTCAGGGTACCCGGATAGGGCTGAAGTTGACCTCTTCAATGGCGCCATCCATTATGCAGGCACCCTAGAAACGGGTTGGGGTACGGCCGAGGGGAGTTGGGGGCGGTTCTAAGAGAAGTAATTCGGCCCTGTAGGGTTTAAGGGGCTTACATTGGGTTTTTGATGGTGCGTACTGGGGGTAGAGGCTTAGGGTATAGGGGATTAGGGGCTTAAGGGTCTAGCCTAAACCCTACTGAGCCCTAAACCCCACCCCCCAAGCCCAAAGAAACGCTCAACAACCCCTCCTCAAGTTCCCCCGCGCTGCTTCGAATCGCTACGAGTGAGGCCCTAAACCGGAGTAGAGTCTTATGTTATCGGATGCGGGGTTTAGGGGCATATGTAGGGAGCTTCATGGGCTTTAGGGTACGTAGCTTCCAGCACGCCGCATGCCTCACGCTGCTAAGACCCGACCGGCCTCGAGCATTGCCATGGGGTCCTTGGCAGGCGGTTTAGGGTTTAGGGGTTAGGGTTTAGGGTGTCGTCTACGAAAGAAAGGATGCCCCCTATGGACTTGTCTGCGGCTCCCGGATGGGAAGAGTAAAAGCCTCTTTGATTTATTTTTTCGGGGCAGAAGTCTCTCTTTCAATTTTTGTTCTGAATTCCTGTGGGGGATTCATAATTGGTGCTTTTGGGCGCAGAAGTCGCATGCACTGAACTCAGAAAGGCTCTGAATTGGTGCTTTTGGGCGCAGAAGTCGCTTGCGCTGGTTTCACCCAAAGGAGAATTCAAATTCTTATATTGTTTTGATTATCAAATTCTTTTATCAATTGGAATGGACTCGTATAGTGAATAGAAGAAAAATTCAGATATATCTTTCGATGGAATGAGAAGGAAACGAAATCTTATTCTGACAGGCGATAGGATAAATAAGCTCTTATAATGAAATAGGAAGAATCTGAAAATATATTGAATCGATCTATTCGATAATTGAAATATTGAGACGCGACATTTATATATTCAAAAATATGAATCTCAAAATATAATACAACCATTGGCGAAATCTCTATATGATATCAATCATGATGAGATAATATATAGAGAAGAGAAATGAGATAAAATGAGGATGAAGGATCTCTTAAATCTAGAAAATCAAGGATAAAAGATATTCAAGATTTCAATCTTGAATTCCTAAAAATGGTGCGAGAGATTTCTTCTCCCGAAAGCACCAATTAATCCTAAATCGTGTCCCAATATAAGATCGAAAAGAAAGAGGGGATTTATGCTCCAAGAATAGTTCAAGATCGGATGCCAGAAATCCAAAATAATTAAAAGATCCACGCGTTCACGATCAAAGGACCTGGGGCAATCGAAAAGCCCGCCACCCCCACCCCGAATTAGATCCCCCAGGTCCCACGATCGCCGGAGACGATAAGAAATCAAAATTTCCACACGTCTCGTCGAGAAAACCTTTACAAATGAGGAATGATAAGGCATCACGACTGGCGGCAGTGCGCCACTGACGGCAGCAAACGCCCACGTATGACCACCTCAGAAGAAGAAATAATCTGGCTCCAGATAATCCAGATTCATCACCTCCAATATCCATGAAAGAATCTCCTAATATGTCCCTCCATATCATCCTCAACGAATTGGGTAATCCGACAATATTCAAGAATATGGGATAGACCACATTTTGAGATCATAGATCAAAATTGCTCAATTTGTAGAAAGAATAGATATTAGCGTAAATTCTTAATATGTATATATAGATATATATATGATATTGGACGTCGACCGAAATTTGAAATATGAATCATAAATGAATATGACCCAAAAACTCTCGAATTTCGTGATCAACCATTGAATATGAAGATTACCATATTCGAATCATCTCCGATTCTAAATAATCTAATTATTTCAGATCAAATAGATGAAATGGAGATCCCGAATGACTTAATACTCAAATCATTCAAATTTTCGGTTTTATTTTCAAAAAAAGCATATATTGAGAATAACCTTGATAAATTCATATTTTCTTCAAGCACATAGTAAATTCTGCAAACAACTATCTCGGAATCCCGGCAATGAGCAATACGATGGCGCTCAAGATATATGTATATGTATCAATAACAATATGGAAATGAGTTCCTACAAAAGGTGCCCAATATGACCTGACGGCCTCCCGGACTCGTCTATTTCTTTGAATATCGAATCCCAAATATGATATCCCTCTTGATATAGATCGTCAAAATCTAATCCCTATTGATTAGAATGATTATAATATTATTATTTTTGATGATTCATATCTTTCTAGATACTATATCATTGAATCATCGATCCAATATCATCAATTATGAATTGAGATATCATCGTAGAATCGTGAGCAATATGAATCATGAAATTATATGAAGATTGGAGGCATAGAGGGATCGGGATGATGAGGATATTAAATGACCGATATTCGGATATCGTTGATAAATTTTGGGGGAATCGTAAAAGGAAGATTATAATTATTGGAGAATGCTATGAAATATTTGATTCCCGATTGAAGAGACGAATAGGGGATTCTCGAAGGGTTTATTTGAATAGATTGGCATCCGATTTGTAAAGGGGATTCTATGAAGCTCTCAATATCCTTCAATATTCATTTCTGGGCTTTAGATTTCTGAGCAGATTGAAATTAAAAAAGAAATATTCGGACTTTTTTTGTTTTCTTGATATCGTCTTATTATACTATTAATATCGTCGTGATCTCGACGATTATCATTCATATCCCTATATACTTGATATTTTGAAGAATGGATGAAGATTTGCCTTCTACCTATAACTAATATTTATTGGAATTGGATTGGACTTCAGATCTTGAGCTCGAACACATATTTGCATATCTTTATGAATTTAATATCTTCCATCATGAATTCGATTTTATTTCGTATCAAATTTCTTCGTATTCACGACGAAATATCGGACGAGCTCAGAACGTCAATGCACAAGACGGGCTCAGAAGTGCCTATATATGATTGGACAAGTCAATATGATAAAGATTTCATATCCCAAAATCTTTTCGATCATTTTTTTAAGATATGTTCCCGAGATGTATTTTGCCATATAGGCCCGTAAAGATTACATAAAATCTTGAATATATTCAATTAGTCTTGGACCTCAATCAAGATTGAAATATATGAGAGATATCAATATAAAAATCAACAATGAGGGAACGATATGAAATCTATGATATATATATAACCCAACTAGAAGAGGGATGGCCCGAAAGTATCGATTTGTCGTGCGTTGACTCCATGCACTTGACTCCTTGCACTCGAATTGTATGCACTTGGACAAGTGTATGCACTTATATGGTTGCATACTCATTTGTATACTGCATTGGTATACTGGACTACTTGGACGTGTATGCACTTGAACTGCATGGCATTCAAGTGTGTGTTGAGTTGAATGCCATGCACTTGTGGTCAACTCTATGCACTTCATTGGAATTCTCTACATATGAGGTTTACGGACTTGAATTCGACACTGTTGAACTCTATGCACTTGAGCAAGTGCATTCGACCAGAACTGTCCAAGAGGCTGATATGCACTTGAACTGAATGCACTTGGACAACTGTATGCACTTATATGGTTCTAGACTCTGTGCACTGCACTTCTATGCACTTCCACTGCATGGCATTCACATTCGAGCCCCACGATATTTCCCAGGTTTTCGACGCCCCGGAATTTGGCGAGGTTTTCGAGGCCCCGGAATTCGAGTCCCACGATATTTGCGAGGGTTTCGACATCCCGGAATTCGAGTCCCACGCTATTTGCGTGGTTTTCGACGGCTGTCGAGTCCCACGATATTTGCGATGGTTTCGACATCCCGGAATTCGAGTCCCACGATAGTTGCGAGGATTTCGAGACCCCGGCATTCTAGTCCCACGAAATTTTGCGAGGTTTTCGAGGAATTCGAGTTCTACGATATTTGCGATGGTTTCGATATTCCGCAATTCGAGTCCCACGATATTTGCAAGTTTTTCGAGGCCCCGGAATTCGAGTCCCGCGATATTTGGGAGGGTTTCGACATCCCGGAAATCGAGTCCCACGATATTTGCGAGATTTTCGACGAGAAAAGACAAAAACATCCCCGTGTCTTCACGTGCGCGGAAGTCCGTTACCATGCTATTTGCGGTGTTTTCAAGCGCCCAGATGTCCGTTTTCATGCTATTTGCGGTGTTTTCAAGCACCCAGATGTCCGTTACCATGCTATTCTCCACGTGTCCGCGGCGTACTACGTCTGTACTACGAAAGTCGACTTTCCAGCTACAGAAGTTCCGCGTGTCCGCGGCGTACTACATCTGTACTACAAAATCGACTTTCCAGCCACGGAAGCTCCGTGTGTCCGCGGCGTACTACGTCTGTACTACAAAAGTCGACTTTCCAGCCACGCCAGCTCCGGGCGTCCCCGGCGTACTAGATTTGTACCAACAAAGTCGACTTTCCAGCCACGGCAGTCCCCGGCGTACTACGTCTGTACTACAAGAGTCAAAAAAACCAGCCACGGCAATCCCCGGCGTACTACGTCTGTACTACTAAAGTCGTAAAAAAACAACCACGGAAGTCCCCGGCGTACTACCACATCTGTATTACAAAAGTCGAAAAAACGCAAAAACACGACGGTTTTGGCACCGCGACCACGCGAAAGCCCGCAGAGGGGTTACATTTGTATATCAAGAAACGCACAAACACGACGGTTCTGGGACCGCGCCAGCGCCGAAACCCGCAGAGGGATTACGTTTGTATGTCAAAAAATGCAAAAACACGACAGTTTTGGCACCGCGCCAACGCCGAAACCCGCAGAGGGTGTCTGCGCGCGCGAAAAAAAGTACCAAACACGACGATTTTAGCGCCGCTACTCGGCGATCACCCACAGAGGGCTGTCCGCAGACAGAAAGAAATGTAAAAAAAAAACCGACGGTTTTAGCGCCGCGACCCGGCGATCACCCGCAGAGGGTTGTCCACGGACAGAAAGAAAAATAAAAAAACGACGGTTTTAGCACCACGACCATGGTGAAACCCGCAGAGGGTTGTCCGCGTACAGAAAGAAACGTAAAAAAAACGACGGTTTTAGCACCACGACCACGCCGAAACCCGTAGAGGGGAGCAATCCAGATTGGCGATGTCAACCCAACCCGCCGCCTTAGAAAGAATAATTTTAGTCAAGAAATCTAGGACTGGATACGAAGGTCTACTAAATTCTATATAAATCTCGTAATTTCTATTAATTTGAATTAAATTCTATACAATTCACTCTATGCACAATGCACTCTATACACTTGACACTATGCACTTTATACTATACAATTCACTCTATACACTTGATTCTATACACTTAACTCTATACACTTCACTCTATGCACTTGATTCTATACACTTCACTCTGTGTTTCATTCTATATACTTCACTCTATGCACTTCATTCTATACACTTCATTATGCACTTCACTATACATTTCATTCTGTGCACTTGACTCTATACACTTCATTCTATACACTTCACTATATACTTCATTCGATATACTTGACTCTATGCACTTCACTCTATACACTTCAATCTATAATGATGAATCAGAGGGCTCCATATGGAAGAACCCTTCGCGATACTTTCGGAAAATTTCCAGATTAAATTTGAAAAAAATTGATATTCTCCATGATATGAACAGGAAATATTTTCGATGAAAAAGAAATAAACAAAAATTATTCTGAACATATTTTCCCGAAATATTTTTTAGAATGTTTATTCTACTTTTTTAGATATTCTATTCATTGATCCGAGACAATAACCCAATAAGAACCAGAGACCAGAAATCAGAGATCCCAAATCCAAATTCAGAGACCAGAAACCAGAGATCCCAAATCCAAGTTCAGAGACCAGAAGGCAGAGACCCCAAATCCAAGTTCGGAGACCAGAAGGCAGGGACCCCAAATCCAAATTCAGAGACCAGAAGGCAGAGACCCCAAATCCAAATTCAGAGACCAGAAAACAGAGACCCCAAATCCAAGTTCAGAGACCAGAAGACAGAGACCCCAAATCCAAGTTCAGAGATTAGAAAGAAGAGATCCCAAATCCAAGTTCAGAGACCAGAAGGCAGAGACCCCAAATCCAAATTCAGAGATCAGAAGGCAGGGACCCCAAATCCAAGTTCAGAGACCAGAAGACAGAGATCCCAAATCCAAATTCAGAGATCAGAAGGCAGAGACCCCAAACCCAAATTCAAAAGATTAGAAGAAAGAGATCCCAAATCCAAACTCAAAAGCCAGAAAGTAAAGATCCCAAATCCGACCTCAAAGGGCAGATAAGAACCAGAAACGAGAAGATAGAGATCCCAAATCCGAATCCTAAGACCAAATAAGAATCAGAGTCCAGAAAACAGAGATCATAAATCCAAAATCAAAGGCCAAATCAAAATCAGAGACCAGAAAATAAAGATCACAAATCCAAAATCAAAGGCCAAATCAAAATCAAGAATCAAAAATCAAAAAACAGAAATCATAAATCCGAATCCAAAGACCAAATAATAACCGGAGACAAGAAGATAACCAATATAATCCAGATAGTCCCAATCGTAATTTCGGCCACGAATCCAAATACGAACCAGACCCAGAACAAATCCATTATACGAAACGAACCAGACACGAACCGAACACGAAACAGACACGAACCGAACACGAACCAGACACGAACCAAACACGAACCAGACACGAAAACCAAACATCAACGCAGACAAGATCCCAAAATCCAAACCAGACACGAACCCAGACACAAACCGAACACGAACCAGACACGAACCAGACACGAACCAAACACGAACCGGACACGAATCGGAATAAAAAAAGATCATCACTCTTATTTCTTGCCAAATTCTATAAAATCTTATTTTTATATGAAAATTCATTATATGATGTGAATAAAATAAAGAATAACTCAAGAAATATTCATATTTAATATATAATAAGGTATCGATATTCAGATTATTTTTCTCCTATATTTAATTATAAGAATAAACCGAGATCATAGCTCTGGACAGTTTTTCTCAAAGCGTTGCCTTAGGCAATCCATGTGGCTTTGCGAAAGCTGGAGACAAGTAGTATGGCCCCCCTTGCAGTTGTCTGGCCACGACGTCATGAGATAAACGCATCTAACCGCCGCGGCGAAACAACAAAATGGTATTGGATATCTTCAAGATTTCCGCTACAGGATCTTGTGCTTGCACTGGTAGGCTCTGGAACGTGCCGCTTGCTTGGAACATCACTGCCTTCAGCATGTAATCATCCTGAATCGCTTCTGCAGGCACTCCAAAACTTGCAAACAGAAGCGCCAGCTGCGATCCCAGTGACGCCTGCGTGTCCAGCACACGAATGGTGTTGATAGGATCCAGGCTTCCGAGCACTGGTTGCGCGGCTTCGTTGCACTTGTAGATGATGCGCACATTCAAAGTTGACCCTTCCTCGATGTCGTCCTGGGTATGAGCAATTGCCCTAGGGATCTGCTGGTCCTCGGGAACCGGCTGAAAAGGGTCCATAAAGTGCAAGTCATACATAACCACCTCATCAGGCTCGCTACTTGCACGATCTTCCAGCTCCTGTCAACATGCCAAGAACCACAGAAAAATACAACCCTCAGGTCCTTGAAATTAGGGCTCTGCGCAGCATGCTCTCCTGGTCTTCTGGGTCCAGAGCTGATCCGGGCGCTTGCGACCTGGACCATGTCTTCGGCCACGACCACGGGCCCGAGGCCCGGCTTCACTTCGACCAGTGCGCGGCCTACCCCGGCCCCGGGGCTTGCCGCCGCCCGGCGGCCTGCCAAGCGGCCGGCCGCTGGAAGGCTTCAGTTGCGACAGTGGCTGGCGGTATGCGCGCTGTAGACTTTTCATTCAAGTAGAGACTGTGTTCCGCGCATGAGCACAGACAAAAGTCCTTGTGGGTTTCTTCAAAGGCCCAGCTTTCACAAACAAGACTGTGTACTCTTTCAGGAGGTTGTGCAGGATTTTCGGATGAAAAGAGCCACCAGCGTCGTACACTGACAGGTCCTGGAGGCCTTGTCGCACCTTCGCTTCGACAGCAGATGTAATCACCCAGGCGAGAGCGCGCGTCCGCTCCTCATTGTAGGAGGCGGGCTCATACTTGCAGTAAACATACACAGTGCCAATGTCAGTCTCCACCTCCGTGCCGACAGGAACTTTTGCCTCTTCCAGTCTCTCCAATCCTTTTGCCGTGAAACGACGCACTTTCTTTCCGCCGGAGTTGTAAGCCGTCGTGTTTGCTCCAGCAATGCCCAGAAGCCGTGCTGTCCACAACTGTTCTTTCTGCAACAGTAGCTCGCTCCAAACATCTTCATTCCAAAAGATCTTCGTGCAACACCTAGATGAAAGGTTCCACTTCGGAGTTTTGGGTTTCCTTTTGAGGATTTTGGGTTTAGTGCTTCAGGTTGAGCCTGCCGGGTTCTCGATTTCGGATTTAGGGTTCAAGGTTTACGCTTTACCCGGAACCCTAAACCCCTGACAGAGAATACCTATTGGACAAGTGGCTCATAAGTTTTGAAGAGGTCACAAAGCTCATGTTCCCCTCCTCGGCCACCATTTGGTCAATGACCGACCAGAAAGAGTCGAGTGCGTTGAGGCTGTACCCCTTGCCGCGCCAGGGAGCATCCCACAATCCTGAAGACGAGGTGAAGTGTTCGTTTTGAAGGTACGATAAGAAGGTTTCCTCCTTGTGCTTCCTGAGGATATAAAAATCTCGATCCAGTACATGTGGAACAGCATGTCCGACGAGATCCGTGCTGAAAAATCGAGCCATGTGCGAACGCTGCTGACAAAGTTCCACTTATGAAGTTTGTCTTTCTCTTTGGCGATGTTCCGTTTCACGTGCTCTCTTGTCTTCGCCGAGGTGATCACGCGCGGCTTTGAGCAGCGCGGGGCCGCCGTCCATGTGAAGTTGGGCTTGCCCATGTGTGAACAGATTGGCGATGCTGGGCAGAGACTCTGACTCCAGGAAGGCATCCGTGTCTTGCAAAAGCTGCTGGACGTGCTCAGCCTTCTCCGTAGGCGCCACTGCGAAGGACACCGGAACAAATGTCATCGCCAAGTCCAATGTGGGTTCAGGGTTTAGAGTTTATAGGTCTACGCCTTCCTTAAGCCTGAGGGTCGAGGGTTGGCTTTTCTTATGTTTCCTTGCTTCGCTGTGGGATTTGGCAACATGTTTGGCACGTTTCTTTCTTTTGAAATTTATTTGTCACTTTCCGACAGTTCCTAAACCCCCTTGAAACCCTATTTCGAGATTGGATTTCCAATATTCATGCTTTTCTTCTGTTTGCTTGTTTCGCTGTCGGGTTTTTTTCAACATTTTTGGCACGTTTCGTTCTTTGAGATCCATTTCTCACTTTGAGACAGTTCCTGAACCCCCTTGAAACCTTATTTCAAGATTGTATTTTCAATATTCATGCTTTTCTTATATTTGCTTGTTTCGCTTTGGGAATTTCCAACAGTTTTAGCACGTTTCGTTCTTGCAGGTCCATTTGTCACTTTCAGACAGTTCCTAAACCCCCTTGAAACCCTATTTCAAGACTGCATTTCCAATATTCATGCTTTTCTTATTTTTGCTTGTTTGGCTGTGGGTTTTTCAACATTTCTGGCACGTTTCGTTCTTTGAGATCCATGTCTCACTTTGAAACAGTTCCTAAACCCGCTTGAAACCCTATTTCAAGACTGCATTTTCAATATTCATGCTTGTCTTCTGTTTGCTTGTTTCGCTGTGGGAATTTCCAACATTTTGGGCACGTTTCCTTCTTTCAGATCTATTTGTCACTTTCAGACACTTCCTAAACCCCCTTGAAACCCTATTTCGAGATTGGATTTTCAATATTCATGCTTGTCTTCTGTTTGCTTGTTTCGCTGTGGGAATTTCCAACATGTTCGGCACGTTTCGTTGTCTTAAAATTGAAACCATCATCCCAAAAAACATCGTGCAAATACAAAACACAACAACTTCCACAGCTGCCAAGCCGCCGAACGGGCCGGGGCGCACGCTTCGAAGAAAGAGCCCACTCCAGGAAGAGGAGACAGGCGAGACGGGCGAGACACCTGAGACAAAAAGGAGACTAAGAGCCAATATGTCTCAGGAGGGTCTCGGGTGTCTCATGCTCGCTCTTTCAGCGTTTTTAGCCTGAAAGAATACCTGAGGCAACATGACAACATGAGACTGTTCTGAGACATCCGTAGTCTAGTTATCCTCTGTCTCATCTGGGTGGGTGTCTCAACTCCGATGGCCGAGCCCCCTGCCGAATAAGCTAATTGGAGCGCCGAGCCTGGGCCGACGAAAGAAATGGTTGTTCCGGAGAGGGCTTCATGACTTCAGCACTGCAAGCCCGACGCACCTACCGGGCCTACCTGCACTCTAAGACATGCCTACCACTTACAAAAACTGACTCCGCACTCTGAGGGCCCCGGCCGAGTGAGGTGCAGCTCCCAACTCCCCCAACTCCCCCTACCGTGCTGTGCTGCCTGCTGCTGCGACACTGCCGTCTGCTGCTACTGCACTGCTGTCTGCTCCGCAGCTGTCTGCTACACTTCTGTCTGCTACACTGCTGTCAGCTGCTCCACTGCTGTCTGCTCCATTGTTGTCTGCTACACTGCTGTCAGCTGCTCCATTGCTGTCTGCTCCATTGTTGTCTGCTACACTGCTGCCAGCTGCAATACTGCTGCCTGCTACACTGCTGTCAGCTACACTGCTGACAGCTGCTACACTGCTGTCTGTTGCAGGCCGGTCGGCTTCTACGTGAACCGCGAACCGCGAGCGAGGGACATACATTTCAGAGCAGGGTCGCGGGGAGGAAGACACGTGGGTTAAGACTCTCTGGCTCTTATTGGGCCTTTGACCTCGGAATTGTGATCTCTCCCTTCTGGTCTCTGGCTCCTATTTGGCCTTTGACCTCTGAAACACCGGGGGGGGGGGGGGCCGGGGGGGGGGGGGGGGCTCCGCCCCCTGTTCTGAAAATTTTTTTCAACAAAAATATTTTCAGAACCATTTTTATCCCATTTCAGGGATGATGGAGGATATCGAGGCCCACGGCATATAACAAAAGCTCACCATCATCCCCAATTCTCGGCAGAATTCAATTTTCAAATCAACCAAATACAAATGAGAATCGAAAACTATTCGTCATCAATGAAATATACAAATTCAACGTCCCAATCAGAATTCATTCCCATCATTCCATGAAAATATTTCCGATAGAGAAGATATCCTGATAAATCATATATAAATCGAGATATCGTAAAAAAAGAAATATATAGAAATACTTATAGAAATATTTTTTACCCCATCGGGGCCAGCGACGTATCCGCACTGGAGTGTTCGATGAACCTAAATTGCTGCCTGCAAGCCTCATTATAAATCGAACTTCAACCATCCAAGACACTCACATAATGAATCCCCACCACCTTTTTCTTGAGACGATTTACGACTAAGGAACAAGAATTATTCAAGAACGCATAACCTCCTTTCTCGAATCCTCCTATATTCTCGAATACGAGGGATTTATATCGAAGATTCATAATCTTATATTTATTAATCAAGAACTGACATTAATATTTTCATTCCATATATCTTATAATACTAGACAATACGTTGGCCATAGGTAGATCTATCCTATTCGATATAGAATCTAGATGTAATTAGGTAGGGGGTTAGGTGGCAGAAATGACCCCCTATTTTTGAAATTTAGATTGGGATTTAGGATTAGGATTTAGGATTTAGGGTTCAAGGCCCTCTCTGGGGCCTTTAGGAGTTAGTACTAGGATTTAAGATGAGGATTCTGGATTGGTGGGGTCTTTCGGGATTAATATTAGGATTCAGGATTAGGATGTAGGATTTAAGATTCAAAATTAGGAGTTAAGATTAGGATTTAGGATTTATGGGGCCTTTAGGAGTTAGGACTAGGAGCTAGGAGTCGGATTTAGGATTAGGAATTAGGATTTAGGGTTCAGGGCCCTCGCTGGGGCCTGTATATAAGAGTTAGGATGAGGATTTAGCATTAGGATGTTGGATTTGGATTTCGATTGAGGGTTTAGGATTTCGGATTTAGGATTAGGGTTTAGGATTTAGGGCCCTCTCTGGGGCCTTTAGGAGTTAGGATTAGGATTTAGGATTGGGATTGAGGATGAGGTTTTAGGATTAAGATTTAGAACTTACTTTCGGATTTAGGATTAGGAGTTAGGATTAGGATTTAGGATTCCAGGCCCTCTCTGGTGCCTTTAGGAGTTAGGAGTAGGACTTAGGATTTCTCGCAGAGGGTTAGAGTTTAGGATTTCGGATCCTTGAATCCTTGCATCTGCAGGAGGCCGGGCCCTAAGCTTTTGGATGGGGTTTAGGGTTTAGGGTTTAGGGTTTAGGGTTTAGGGTTTAGGGTTTAGGGTTTAGGGTTTAGGGTTTAGGGTTTAGGGTTTAGGGTTTAGGGTTTAGGGTTCAGGGTTTAGGGTTTAGGGTTTGCTGTATAGGGCGTAGATGCTGTGAAGGTTAGGATGCAGCAGCGGCTCGAATGCCTCGTCAGGTGCGAAGAGCAGCTCTGGCCCGCTCCGGGTTTAGGGTAATGACCTTAAGGGACCAGTACTGGTCCTGGGAGAACGTGCTCCGGTACCGGGCCCATCGTGGGTGCTACCGACCTCCGAGCTGTTGGAGGCGGGCGAACGACCTGGGTCGGCTTGCGCCATAGAGGTCGAAGGGCTTAAGCGCCGCCCCCTTTCTGTAGGGGGGCGGCCTACGCCCTGAGTTTAGGGTTTAGGGTTTAGGGTTTAGGGTTTAGGGTTTAGGGTTTAGATGGCGAAACCTATACAGGAAAGCGACAGCCCAACAACTATATCAAAACCCTAAACCCGCCAAGGTTGAGATGTAAGTGGGCGGGTTGGGAGAGAGCGTTGGACCTGCGCACACCACAACACACGTCCCGCGTGGTGGTGTGTGCGGAGCATGACAAACACTTAAACCCTAAACTCTAAACCTTAAACCCTAAACCCTAAATCCTAAATCCTAAGCCCTAACCCTAACCCTAAACCTTTGCTCAGCCAACAGGGCGACCATTGTGAGGATGATTGATGTTCAGGAGCTGGTGTGCGTGTGTGTGTGTTGAAGATTGGAATGGTGGGAAAATGATGTGGAGATTTGTAGTGGCTGTGGCGAGACAGTAACTTCCGACAGGGGTATACTTGGAAATCTTCGAGAGTCTGGCGTGGCAGTGGAGCAGTGAGCGGCTAGCAGCTCATAGTGAGCAGTAGCAATCCAACGTCATCGTGAAGAAGCTCCATGATTCACTCTTTCACATGTGTAGCACACGCATTCAGAGTAGGCTTGAGGGCAGAACAGCGCAGTACACCCCAAACCATTTGTTGGGATGTTCGGCATTCATCTGTGCCGCACTCTGGCAAGACAAGGAAAACAAGGCCTTCCGTGTGGGCTTCGAAGCCTAGGCTACGTTGTTCTTGAGTATGCAATATCTTTAGCGCTTCATGCTGTAACATGGTACACTTCTTAGCGGCATCGACAGCTGCACTTGAGGAAAGAGTTGAATGTGGTGCGGCTGCCCATATCCACAGTATGGGCACAGCAACCCAAGCAACGGGTCAGGAGAGGGCTCTTGTGCACCTGCCCCCGCGCAGCAAGGTGGGCACCATCATTCTCAGAGCCTTTGGCTGATACCCTTGGAAGACCTTAGCATCCCCATATTCCGGGAGCAATCTTGTGGGGGGTGTGGGGGGGGGAGGGGTGCCTGTCATAAGGATGAGAGTATTTGGGGGTATGTTAACGGCACTGTGCCGCTTTTAGGGAAATGCCTCTTTGAGTCCTACGTCATGCACTATAGGGTTGGGATCCGGGTCTTCTACCGTCCATGACCACGATGATGCTGTTGATTTATGTGGAGCTTGGAGCAGCTTGGGATCTGGGTGAGGTGCTCACTTTGCGTTGGCACTTGTTTAGTACTTCCGAGCTGCTTTTGTACAAGCACGGCCTCGTGACTGGTGTTGCTAGGCAGAGCCAGGCACAGCAAGCTTCAAGAAGCTACTGCATAAGTGCCGAGGCTTGAGGGCAGAACGGCGCAGTACACCCCAAACCATTTGTTGGGATGTTCGGCATTCATCTGTGCCGCACTCTGGCAAAACAAGGAAATCAAGGCCTTCCGTGTGGGCTCACTACGCGAGCATAGGCTACGTTGTTCTTGAGTATGCAGCGCTTCATGCTGTAACATGGTACACTTCTTCGCGGCATCGACAGCTACTCTTGAGAAAAGAGTTGAATGTGGTGCTGCTGCTGCCCAAATCCACAGTATGGGCACAGCAACCCAAGCAACAGGTCAGGAAAGGTCTTTTGTTGACCTGCTCCCGAGCAGCAAAGTGGGCACCATCATTCTCAGAGCCTTTTGGCTGATACCCTCTGGAAGACCTTAGTATCCGCATTTTCCGGGAGCAATAAGGATGAGAGTATCTGGGGGTATGTTAACGGTACTGTGACCCTTTTTAGGGACATGCCTATTTGGGTCCTACGTCATGCACTATAGGGTTGGGATCCGGGTCTTCTACCGTCCATGACCACGATGATGCTGTTGATTTATGTGGAGCTTGGAGCAGCTTGGGATCTGGGTGAGGTGCTCACTTTGCGTTGGCACTTGTTTAGTACTTCCGAGCTGCTTTTGTACAAGCACGGCCTCGTGACTGGTGTTACTAGGCAGAGCCAGGCACAGCAAGCTTCAAGAAGCTACTGCATAAGTGCCGAGGCTTGAGGGCAGAACGGCGCAGTACACCCCAAACCATTTGTTGGGATGTTCGGCATTCATCTGTGCCGCACTCTGGCAAAACAAGGAAATCAAGGCCTTCCGTGTGGGCTCACTACGCGAGCATAGGCTACGTTGTTCTTGAGTATGCAGCGCTTCATGCTGTAACATGGTACACTTCTTCGCGGCATCGACAGCTACTCTTGAGAAAAGAGTTGAATGTGGTGCTGCTGCTGCCCAAATCCACAGTATGGGCACAGCAACCCAAGCAACAGGTCAGGAAAGGTCTTTTGTTGACCTGCTCCCGAGCAGCAAAGTGGGCACCATCATTCTCAGAGCCTTTTGGCTGATACCCTCTGGAAGACCTTAGTATCCGCATTTTCCGGGAGCAATAAGGATGAGAGTATTTGGGGGTATGTTAACGGTACTGTGCCCCTTTTGAGGGACATGCCTATTTGGTTCTACGTCATGCACTATAGGGTTGGGATCCGGGTCTTCTACCGTCCATGACCACGATGATGCTGTTGATTTATGTGGAGCTTGGAGCAGCTTGGGATCTGGGTGAGGTGCTCACTTTGCGTTGGCACTTGTTTAGTACTTCCGAGCTGCTTTTGTACAAGCACGGCCTCGTGACTGGTGTTACTAGGCAGAGCCAGGCACAGCAAGCTTCAAGAAGCTACTGCATAAGTGCCGAGGCTTGAGGGCAGAACGGCGCAGTACACCCCAAACCATTTGTTGGGATGTTCGGCATTCATCTGTGCCGCACTCTGGCAAAACAAGGAAAACAAGGCCTTCCGTGTGGGCTCACTACGCGAGCATAGGCTACGTTGTTCTTGAGTATGCAGCGCTTCATGCTGTAACATGGTACACTTCTTCGCGGCATCGACAGCTACTCTTGAGAAAAGAGTTGAATGTGGTGCTGCTGCTGCCCAAATCCACAGTATGGGCACAGCAACCCAAGCAACAGGTCAGGAAAGGGCTTTTGTTGACCTGCTCCCGAGCAGCAAAGTGGGCACCATCATTCTCAGAGCCTTTTGGCTGATACCCTCTGGAAGACCTTAGTATCCCCATTTTCCGGGAGCAATAAGGATGAGAGTATTTGGGGGTATGTTAACGGTACTGTGCCCCTTTTGAGGGACATGCCTATTTGGTTCTACGTCATGCACTATAGGGTTGGGATCCGGGTCTTCTACCGTCCATGACCACGATGATGCTGTTGATTTATGTGGAGCTTGGAGCAGCTTGGGATCTGGGTGAGGTGCTCACTTTGCGTTGGCACTTGTTTAGTACTTCCGAGCTGCTTTTGTACAAGCACGGCCTCGTGACTGGTGTTACTAGGCAGAGCCAGGCACAGCAAGCTTCAAGAAGCTACTGCATAAGTGCCGAGGCTTGAGGGCAGAACGGCGCAGTACACCCCAAACCATTTGTTGGGATGTTCGGCATTCATCTGTGCCGCACTCTGGCAAAACAAGGAAAACAAGGCCTTCCGTGTGGGCTCACTACGCGAGCATAGGCTACGTTGTTCTTGAGTATGCAGCGCTTCATGCTGTAACATGGTACACTTCTTCGCGGCATCGACAGCTGCTCTTGAGAAAAGAGTTGAATGTGGTGCTGCTGCCCAAATCCACAGCATGGGCACAGCAACCCAAGCAACAGGTCAGGAAAGGGCTTTTGTTGACCTGCTCCCGAGCAGCAAAGTGGGCACCATCATTCTCAGAGCCTTTTGGCTGATACCCTCTGGAAGACCTTAGTATCCCCATTTTCCGGGAGCAATAAGGATGAGAGTATTTGGGGGTATGTTAACGGTACTGTGCCCCTTTTGAGGGACATGCCTATTTGGTTCTACGTCATGCACTATAGGGTTGGGATCCGGGTCTTCTACCGTCCATGACCACGATGATGTGGAGCTTGGAGCAGCTTGGGATCTGGGTGAGGTGCTCACTTTGCGTTGGCACTTGTTTAGTACTTCCGAGCTGCTTTTGTACAAGCACGGCCTCGCGACTGGTGTTACTAGGCAGAGCAAGGCACAGCAAGCTTCAAGAAGCTACTGCATAAGTGCCGAGGCTTGAGCGCTTTAAGGTCAACCGGCAAGGAAAGACACGAATCTGACCCTGACCATCAACAGCTCAGGTTAAAACGAAGGCAAACCGTCCGGAAGCAGTTCCGGATCCGGATTCGGCTTGGAGGCAGCACCTAACCCTAAACCCTAAACCCTAAACCCTAAACCCTAAACCCTAAACCCTAAACCCTAAACCCTAAACCCTAAGCCCTAGATGCTGCCTTCCTGGGTGGCATCTTGTGAACTCCGCTTCTTGTGCCTCTCAAGCGCTTGCAGGGCTCAGGGCGGAGCTCTTTGGGATTGCAGGGCAAAGGAGCCCTAAACCCCAAACCCCAAACCCCAAACCCTAAACCCTAAACCCTAAACCCTAAACCCTAAACCCTAAACCCTAACAGCTCCAAGGGTGTGCAGGGCTGAGGCTTTGGGTTTAGGGCTTAGGGCTTCAGGCTCAGGGCTTAGGGCTAGGGTTTAGAGAGTGGGTATTCATAGCAAGGTTTGCAGGGAAACAGGTTTCAGATTTGTTCAGGTTCAAGGCTGGGCAAGATCGTTTATCGTTGACGGGCTTAGGGTTTAGGGTTCAGGGTTCAGGGTTTAGGGTTTAAAGTTTAGGGTTTCGGGTTTAGGGTTTCGGGTTTCGGGTTTCGACTGTAGGTGTTGGGATTGGCTGGGAATTACCACCAGTACCTCTACCACTACTTGCCGTTGCTGCTGCGATAGCGACAGCGACCACGATGACGTTGGCGACTGTTATGACGGTGCAGCCGCTGGTTTCCCCTCCTCCTCGTACAACTACTACCCACCTTCTACCCCCATAATCAACCCTATGGCCCTCTTTTAGGGGTTAGAGGGCATAATCGCCCCCCTACCACCCTCTCCCCGCCTACCCCCCTACCCCTCCCCCCTGTCCCTCCCCCCTCTGTCCCTTTGCGCGGAGACGTACGGGCCTGGAGCGTATCAACTTCAGAACCTCCGGCATCGAGAAGAGGAGGAACCTAAGAAGCTTTATGGTTTAGGGTTTAGGGTTCAGAGAAATTGTATAGGGCAAACGCTTTTGGGCATCTCCCAGGCGGGATCTTGGGGTTTTAAGTCGTTGGGCTTTTTGAAGTTTTTCAGAGTCTCCCGGAGCCTTTCGGGGCAACTTTTGGTCTTTTTCTCCTTTGGGTAACCCTAAACCCTAAACCCTAAACCCTAAACCCTAAACCCTAAACCCTAAACCCTAAACCCTAAACCCTTTTTGGGGCCTCCTAGGGCTTTGGGGGGCCTTTCGGGTGGAGGCCTCAAAACGCCTTCCGCCCGGGAGCACCAGAGGGCCGGGAACCCCATTGGCCTGACCCTTGGGAGGTCTTTGGAACTCTGAAAGCTACACAATCCCTAATCCCTAAAACCTAAACCCTGAACCCTAAACCCTAAACCCTAAACCCTAAACCCGAAACCCTAATCAATGAAAGGGCCCTCGCGCCCAAATGTCACCGCGCAACGCTAAGGGGTGGGGATGCTTCGCCTTTTGGCCCAAAGTGACCCCAGAAGTTCCCACCTATGGTGGTCTCGCTGAATGCTCCACTGCGCCCGGCTACCCCAGCAGAGGTGCGTTCGAGATTTAGGGTTTAGGGTTTAGGGTTTTGGGTTGCAGGCGCGAGCCTCCCGCCAAGGGTTTAGGGGTCAGGCGCCCTGCTTCTACTGCGACGATCGTGCGATTCCTTCGGCAAGGCCAGGGCACGCTGGCAGGCACCAGGTGACAAACATCAGAATGGCTCGAGCCGTCCTCAGAATTGAGCTTTCCATGTCAGACGATTTGCGGACCACAATGTTGCTGGTTCTGCTTTCTCTTAGAATTATGCCCAGGGAAGCACGAACAATTACCATGCAACTATTCTTGCATTTGGAAGTGAGTGCTGGATTTTCAAAACCACTTCTCTTTCAACGGGCACTCATTCAAGCAGTTCCATGTAATTTCACAAGATAAGCCTCTCGGAATCCCGGCGGGACGCAAACCTGAAACAAAAAAAGTGATGATTCCCTTGACAATCCTGTATCTAGATCCACTTCGACTGAAATCTGCTATCGTTCACAGCATATGCTGGTCACTGTACCTTGCTTCGCCAATAACCAAGGGGAAGAAAGTGAAACTGTAATATTCCTACTAAATAAGGAAACCCAAAAAGTCTAAAGTTCAACTAAAGGCGAAGGAAGGTACTGCATGCGCAGTAGAGCAAGAAATGAACAATGTAGCGTAGCTAGTAGGAAGTACCTCAAGCACACCCATGGACTCCAACAAAAAATGGGAGGCCGAGACGCATGCTGATGTCCAGGTCGTTCAATGGGCTGTTATGCTTGTCATTGAAGAACCGCGTGGTGTGGAGGAAGAGGTAGAAGCAGAAGTTCAGCAGGGACACAATCATGACGTTCAGGAACACATCGCAGATCAAGTAGCGACGCGGCGCACAGAAGCACTGGGTGAGGTAGAGAGCCTCTCTGGCAAAACAGATTAGAGCTCTAAGAGCCCTGCGTTGTCCGTTTTAACACCTTACACAAAGCAAGCCCATCTTAGGCCCACAGAAGCTCTAATATCACCTCGTTTGAACTTGAAGAGTCCGCGTTTGTCTGAGCCCGAGGCCAGTTTGGATATGCTGGGCATAGTCCCGAGCCAGATCCCCAAGAGCTGGAAAAACCAGAACACAGACCAGTAGTCTTTCTCATACCGGGCGATGTATCCTCAGCTCATCGAGGTTTCCAGAAGGAACAGGTTGTCGTTTGGATTTTCAGGCTTTGTACTCACTGTTGGCTAGCAGGGCATGTTGCTCGAACTTATTGTTCCACATTTCACTCCCTACTAACCAACAGTAGTGGTAAGACTACAGGAAAGCCGACTTGCCTGGTTCTGCTGCGCCCACGCTCAGGTCCATCGCAAGCCAGGCAGCAGGGCAAAAGATCACGAGGAAGTAGCCTAGACCGGCTTGGGATAAGGGTTGACGTGGCACCTTTAAGCCCTCTGAGAAATAATTTTAAGATTACCCGAAGCCCAATTGGACCCATGAGTAACCTTGGAATAGAAAGATTTTTTGGCTTAAAGGGGATGTTTTTTGCTAAACCCTAACAAAAGTGAATAAGGGCCTACGTACTCTGGACGCCAAATGAGGGAGATCATGATGTGCTCAAGGGTCTACCTGGCAGCTGTAGGGAAACTGGTGTTGTCCAAGCTGGTTCTCGAAAGTGGAGCGCAGGAGGGGTGCGATGAACTCCTCAAACTTCTGCACGCTTCCGAACCAGTTGCAAATACATCCCTCCACAATCTCACGGTCACAAGGCATCCGGGAGCCATCCTCTGCAATGTGTCCTCTTGTGCAGCAGTGGCACTTCGTATCCTGAAGCCGGAAGTTGAGCAACTGGTGATAAAAGGTCTGAATGGAGCGGTAGTAGGAGCGAAAGGTCGCGACGCCCCAGTAGAAGGCCAAGAAGAAGGCCGCAAACATCGCGCAGATGTTGAAGTCCACCCCAAGGAGCAAGTCATCATCAAAGTCATGGACGAAGATCCACAGCAGCATCATGCTGGGAGTTCCTCGGTAGCCCAGCAACCATCTTGATTACAATGAGGGGCACCCTTCTTTTGGGTTGGTTACCTTCTGAAGGAAACCTTGAGCCAACAAAGGGAAAAGGGTTTAGGGGTGTAGCTGGCCAGGTAGGGTTTAGGGTTTAGGGTTTAGGGTTTAGGGTTTAGGGTTTAGGGTTTAGGGTTTAGGGTTTAGGGTTTAGGGTTTAGGCGACCAAGGTTCCCACGTAGGTCGCCAAGGCCGCAGGGCCCAGGAGCGTGGGGCGCACCACGGTGCGCGGCCGAGCGCCGCAGCCATGCAAGAAGGCGGCAATCTCGAAGATGCACCAGGTCCTGTGTGGGCTACGGCCTCTACAACGGTTTAGGGTTTAGGGTTTAGGGTCTCTAGGGCAGCCCTGAATCGTTTAGGGGTGTAGGGGTGTCAGGAACTGCGGGATGTAGGGATTTAGGGTCTATAGGGTTCAGCCGGACATCGCAGACCCGAGTCGTGCAGTTGTACCTTGCACGCGGTCGTTTAGGGTTTAGGGTTTAGGGTTTAGGGTTTAGGGTTTAGGGTTTAGGGTTTAGGGTTTAGGGTTTAGGGGTCCTCTCGATGTAGCTCGGGTCCCAGAGAATGAACAACGACTTGGATCGCTTCAAGATGCCTCCTTGGCAGGCCAGCAACCAAACCCTAAACTCTACCCAAAACCCTAAACCCTAAACCCTAAAACAAAAAGGCGAAAGGGTACCACTGGGCGACGAAGCCTCCGAGGCTGACGATCCCTTCGGCCTTCTTCTTCGAGTCGACTTGGTTGATGCAACAGACGTCCAGAAAGACCTTCGCCTCGCCATGTGGTTTAGGGTTTAGGGTTTAGGGTTTAGGGTTTAGGGTTTAGGGTTTAGGGTTTAGGGTTTAGGGTTTAGGGTTTAGGGTTTAGGGTTTAGGGTTTTTAGGGTTTAGGGTTTAGGGTTTAGGGTTTAGGGTTTAGGGTTTAGGGTTTAGGGTTTAGGGTTTAGGGTTTAGGGTTTAGGGTTTAGGGTTTAGGGTTTAGGGTTTAGGGTTTAGGGTTTAGGGTCTAGGGTTTAGGGTTTAGGGCTTTAGGGCCTTTGGGGGGAAGCTACCGTGTATTTATACAAGGACCATAAGGGAATATTATCAGTGTGTATTCCATCCTTTCTATGACGGCATTTTAGCAGCAGGTTAGAAGGCAAACAAAAACATGGCGACACTCGTCAGAGGGAGCAAAGGTTCAGAATTCTGGGGGGTGGTGGGTGGGGACTCCTAAACCCTTAGCCCGAAGCCCTAAACCCTAAACCCTAAACCCTAAACCCTAAACCCTAAACCCTAAACCCTAAGCCCTAAACCCTAAACCCTAAACCCTGAACCCCAAACTGTTCAGGTGATGTCAGCTGCTTCTGATGGCTCTTTTTTCGTGCCTCCCAGTGCAGGCAAGCATCCTGGGGGCGCCAAAGGAAGAGCGCCGCCGCCGAGAAGATGACTCCAAAGACAGTGCCTTAGTTTTAGGGTTTAGGGTTTAGGGTTTAGGGTTTAGGGTTTAGGGTTTAGGGTTCAGGGTTTAGGGTTTGGGGTTTAGGGTTTAGGGTTTAGGGTTCAGGGGTTCTTAGTTGCTGAGTTCATAAGCCCCCCCCCCCCCGAAAGTGTACTCTGTCAATTCTATAGGGGGCTAAAGTATCCCAAAAAGCGTAAAGTGTGCTCACTCAGCTACTAAGGTGCACCAGAAGGGGATGTGGGAGAAAGGGAGGACTTTGATCGGGAGGACGCCCGCTCGCATCAGAAAAGCAGCCAGAAGAGCTCCCAACGTACCTTGAGGCACGCGGCCGGGCGTGAAGAAGAAAGAGCTTTTTTGAGGGAGAAATGAGCCTAAACCCAAATTCATTTCACCCCCTAAACCCTAAACCCTAAACCCCAAACCCTAAACCCTGAACCCTAAACCCTAAACCCCAAACCCTAACCCTAAACCGTAAGCCCTAAGCCCTAAACCCAAATTCATTTCACCCTTGCGAGATCCAAGTCCCTAAACCCTGAACTCAACCCTGAGCTCTGCATCGCAAGGTGCCCAGATGCTCTACTAGTCCATCTCAGGGTTTAGGGTTTAGGGTTTAGGGCTTAGGGTTTAGGGTTTAGGGTTCACAAACCTCACAAAACCAGCAAGTATACAAGGCAGCAAGACCACCCCGTCCGAGCCTGCGATGCTGCTTGCCAAGCCGTTCTTCAAGAAAAGCAGGCAAAAAACCTTCCTCAGCACAAAGGCCCTAAACCCTAACCCTAAACCCTAAACCCTAAACCCTAAATCCTAAACCCTACCCCCTAAACATGCATTTTCGGCGGTGGGCATCTTCGATTCTGCATTCTCGGTACAGTACCACAATTTAGGGCTACAAGAACTAGGTCTATCTAATGAAAATCATCATTTCCTTGTCGTCCCTAGACAACTTGCCGCGGACTCCAATACCCCATAAGTTTTCTTTAAGTTATGTTAGCATCCCAGGTACACATTTTCGAGAAGTTTGCAATTACTACAGAACACTGACCTTAGCATTCCTAGACCCCAATCGCTACATATAACCAACCTCGGCTGTACATGTGTTTCCTAAGTAAGGGGCCCCTGAGACACTACTGGAGTCTTGAGCTCCTCAAAGTCCGAAGCCAAAGCTTCCGATATGGTTTCAGCTGCCAGGAGTGGGACCAGAACTCATCAATCTTCTCCGTCACCTGGACTTCTAAGATTCTCAGCCCTGGCGGGAACTCTAAACCGTAAACCCTAAAACCTTAACCTGAAAGCCTTAGGACTGATTCGCAGAACGCCTCAGAAGAGGGCGACTGCCGCTTAGTCTTATCTAGGGGGCTAGACGAACCCCCAAGAAGGGTTATTATTATAACTATTATTACTACTATTATAATTATTGTGATTATTATGATTATTACTATTATTATTAGTAGAAGTAGTAGTAGTAGAAGTAGCAGTAGCGGTAGCAGTAGCAGTAGCATAGCAGTACGAGTAGTAGTAGTAGTAGTAGTAGTAGTAGTAGTAGTAGTAGTAGTAGTAGTAGTAGTAGTAGTAGTAGTAGTAGTAGTAGTAGTAGTAGTAGTAGTCGTAGTAGTCGTAGTCGTAGTAGTAGTAGTAGCAGGAGTAGCAGGAGTAGCAGTAGGAGTAGCAGCAGCAGCAGCAGCAGCAGCAGCAGGAGGAGGAGGAGGAGGAGGAGGAGGAGGAGGAGGAGGAGGAGGAGGAGGAGGAGGAGTAGTAGTAGTAGTAGTGGTAGTAGTAGTAGTAGTAGTAGTAGTAGTAGTAGTAGTAGTAGTAGTAGTAGTAGTCGTAGTAGTAGCAGTAGCAGTAGCAGTAGCAGTAGCAGTAGCAGTAGCAGTAGCAGTAGCAGTAGCAGCAGCAGTAGCGGTAGGAGTAGCAGTAGCAGCAGCAATAGCAGCAGCAGCAATAGTAGCAGCAGCAATAGAAGCAGCAGCAGCAGCAGCGGCGGCGGCAGCGGCGGCGGCAGTGGTGGCCGGTGGCGGCGGCGGCGGGCGGCGGCGGGCGGCGGCAGGCGTCGTCGTCGTCGTGGTCGTCGTCGTCGTCGTCGCAGTCATAGTAGTAGTGGTTCATGTTGCGTCCCCAAGCCCAAGGCCGGCTTGTACCGACACTTGCAGCCAGGCCCCTTAACACCAAGGGAACCGAATCCCTAAGCCCTAAACCCTAGACCCTGAACCTTCAACCGCAATCCTAAACCCTAACCTTGAACCCTAAACCTAAACCCTAAACCCTAGACCCTAAACCCTAAACCCTAGCCCTAAACCCTAAACCCTAGCCCTAAACCCTAAACCTGAACCCTAAACCCTAGGCCCTAAACCCTAAACCCTAAACCCTGGCACCTTGCTCTTCACGTGGAGTCTTCGCAGCCTTCCAACATCGGATCCGCCACGGAGTGCAGCGCCCAGGTACTGTGCGCGGCGTGCGCTGTTACACAACACCCTGGTATGAACTGAACAAGGATTTCGGGTTTAAGGTTTAGGGTTTAGGTTTAGGGTTTAGGGCTTAGGGTCTAGGGTTTTGGGTACCCTGCTGTGAAAATGAACCTGCTGCTACATGGGGACCTAAACAAGATTCTTACTTTCCGCAGTTTGGAGAGATTCTGCACAGACAATTTCTACTTTGCGGGGCAATCCCCAAAGCCCACACCATAAACCAAGAGCCCTAAACCGGAGCCCGAAAACCGGGGATTCCAAGAATTAGACCCCCCAACCCAAAAAAACACAACACCGAACAAAAAACCAAACAAGCAAAACCCTAAGGAACATCCCTAAACCCTAAATCCTATACCCTAAACCCTAAACCCTAAACCCAAGGTCGTCCTGCAGGGCCTGGTATGCTGCGATGGCTCTCACCAAATCAGGATGTATCTGTCAGAGTCTCACGGGCCTAAACCCTAAACCCTAAACCCTAAACCCTAAACCCTAAACCCTAAACCCTAAACCCTAAACCCTAAACCCTGACAGCGTTTCGGACTTAGGAAGCCTAGGGTTTGGAATTTTGTGGTTTAGGTTTAGGGCTTTGAGTTGGGGGCTTAGAAAGGGTTTAACGGTTTAGGGTTTAGGGTTTGGGGTTTGGGGTTTGGGGTTTGGGGCTTGGGGTCTAGGGTGAGCCACTCTCAACTGTTCAGGGCGGTCAGTGCTGCTGCCTCAGCGTGGATTCGCAAAGAAGGCTGTTGTCTTCACAAGCGCCCAGGCAAGCCCCCACCCCCCACCCCCCACAACAAAAAAGAACCTACCCCTCGAAACTCTTCTACCGCAAAAGCCCTAAGCAGCCTAACTTGAAAAAAAACAGAAAGACCCATCAAAGCCACTCTGAATCCTGAACCCTGAACCCTGAACCCTGAACCCTGAACCCTGAACCCTAAACCCTAAACCCTAAACCCTAAACCCTAAACCCTCGCAAGTCCCAAGCACCACTCTCATGTCCGTCACGTATCTCGTGAGTGTTCGGACGTAAGCATCCTGGGGGTCTTCCTGCCACTGGCAACATGGGGCTTTGGGATTAGGGGTTTAGGGTTTAGGGTTTAGGGTTGTTTAGGTACTTTAAAGGAATCCTACTGTTTGGGGGACTCTACTAGGGGTCTTTTACTATCGTAAGCCTCCACATCAGCTTACTTCAGAGCTTAAGGGGGGGGGGTTCTTGGGGGTGTGGGGGTTTAGGGCTCAAGGCATTCCCTTCGAGGGTTCACAGGTGTTCGGGTTGTTTTCGGGCTTTCGGGTTTGGGGTTGAAAGGGAACTACCCCCCTTTCGGGTCATGTGGGCCCGAAGAGCGGTTCTGCTAGACCAAAAGCAGTTGAAAGTTTATTTACCCATTCGACCGAGAGGTAAGAACAACAATTAAATCTAACAAGGTACAAGATTGACAAACAACTTGAAGGCACAGGAGGGACTCACTAGAAAGCCTTAGGGGGGGTTGATTCCTTCGGCGGCTTTCTTGTTGTGTGCGAGGTACTCTTGCTCCTGACCCGCGGTCCCAAGAGAAGGGCCCGCAACGTATGGTGATCGGGCCCATTTCAAGTTCCAAGGGTGTCCTGAGCATCTTCCGCGACAGTCCTTAGTAGCCCAGCAACCATATCATAATAAGGGCAGCCTTTCTGGGGTTGGTGACTTTCTTAAGAAACCTTGAACCCTCAAAAAGGGAAAAGGGTGTACCACTGGACTACCAAGAGTCTCTTCAGCGACAGCCTCTTCAGCGACAGCCTCATTGGGGTCCTCCTCTGCATCCAGCGCAACGCCGTTGGCAGAAGCAGCCATGGCCAACACACCAAACCAGCAGGCCGTCAGGCTTCACTTGAGGATCAGTGGGCGGGTCGTGTTGTTCAAGCATGCCAACATGGTGTGACGCAAAGACAAAGGAAAAGCAGAGACCAACCCCAAAACCCCCTTATAGGCCCCCTAGCCAACCACCGAAACCCTAAATCCCCGAAGACCCCCCATAAACTCCCTGAGCGCCCACATCCCAAAAAGAAACCCTCAGCCCTAAATGACCATTGCAATGCCTCCGACATCTTGGGCATTTTCTGATTTATTTCTGGGAGCCAAAAGCTCCCTAGGCCCCACAAGGATTCAGAAAGCAGAGGGGCTCTACAAGCCCTTGGCACCTGATGATCACTCGATACGGTTTTCGTGATCCTTCCTCGGGTACCCTACACCCTTAACCCTGGACCCTGAACCCCAACAACTACATCCATTTCACACAGCTCAAAGGGTTCTGGATTTTTGGCCAAACGCCGCACTCTGCACTGCTCTGCGGGATCAGCCGGAGTTTCTCCTCAAGGGCGGCAAGGAGGTTTAGGGTTTAGAAAGGAAGTGCTTGGGGGTCCTACGGCTGTTCGCGGCTTCGGGCTTTCGTGGATTTTGCGATGACGCGCTGTTGATAGTGGTTTCGGGTTCAGGGCCATCGACCTCCAATAATTCCACCTGCATGATGCATCCACAAACATCCGTGGTCATACTTGTGCTGTCTTGTATAAATCCACACTGTAGCAACCTCGTTGAAAGCCCTTCGAATGTTGCATGCAAGCAGCACAAAGGGCCAAAACCCGAAAGGTTTTGGGTTTGGGGTTGGTTTAGGGTTTCGGGATTCTCGGGAAGCTGTAAACCTCAAACCCTGATCCCAAGCCCTAAAGAATTGAGCGCGCGGCGCCCGGTGTGCCAGCGCTCGAGACCTGAGCTACAGACCCCAAAGCCCTGAAGGTTCAGGGGTTCAGGGTTTAGGGGTTCAGAGTTTAGGGTTTAGGGTTTAGGTGTTGGGGTCGGTTTGGGGGGTTTGGTGGTTTGGGATTGTGGGGTCTTCCCCTCTGGCTGGTTGGCTGTGTGCCTTGTTGGATCCGAGTGGAACCAGGTTGCCCAAAAAGGACTCCTAACCACCTGCCCCGCCCAAGAGAAATGAGGCTATTCCTGGGCACGAAACCCTAAGCTCTGGGCGCTAAAATCTGCCCTCCCCCACCCCATTCCAGAAAACAAGCAGGGCAACAAGGGTACTACTTTAAGGGCACTGCAAGATGTGCGCTGCTTAGCTAAGGGCACTTACCCCAAGCCACGTAGTCCCAACACAGGAGAAGAAGCTGGGAATAAAAGTTCTGCCCAGGGCCTCTCTGGGCTAAACCCTAAACCCTAAACCCCAAACCCCAAACCCTAAACCCTAAACCCTAAACCCTAAAACCTCCCAGCCCTCAACCCCAAGGTCTTCAATCCATCAAGTCCGGGCGGCTCCAGTGTGACGCTCTCCAGGATTTCGCCACCTTTGCTGCAAGGAGTCCCCAAACTCGAAGACCCGAAAGGGGGCCCTACGCCCTAAACCCTAAACCCCAAACCCTAAACCCTAACGCCGAAAGCATCACGCCTATACCCTAAACCCACCTCCTAGACGGCCATTATTTAGGGCGTCATAGGGTTTAGGGCAGAACTTCAGGACATGGCTCCCTGAGGCACCGAACTCTTGCACCCCCATGGGGATCGAGGGGGTTTCGATGCCATGTTGGCTTTTGTGGCCTTTAGGGTCCTCCCTGGGTTTAGGGTTTAGGGTTTAGGGTTTAGGGTTTAGGGTTTAGGGTTTAGGGTTTAGGGTTGGACGGCGCTTGGTGGTGCACAGCTGCTAGCCTGCAGAAGCGGTCCAAACACCAAACTCCTCGACCTACCCAAAACACAAAACCCTGCTAATATACGGGCCTTTAAAATTAGAATCGTTTTTTTTTTGGTGGGTTGTTTTTGTACGATAATTGCATGGGGACCGTAAGGGAATACTGTTAGTACTTCCGACTCCTAGATTAACACCTCAACAGCAGGCAGTTTCGGATTAGAGTCCGGGTCACTGGGCTCTGGGATTTGAGGCGCTCCTCTCTGCGCGGCTAGAGTCTTCGGCGGTCTTTAGATGATGCCATACACTTGATAGGCTATGTGTGTACAGCGTTATCAAATTGTAAATGTAAGACAAACAAACAAACAAAATAACAAACAAACAAACAAACAAGCAAGCATGCACACATAAATACATGCATACATACATACATACATACATACATACATACATACATACATACATACATACATACATACATCATACATACATACATACATGCATACGTACGTACGTACGTACATACGTACATACGTACATACGTACATACGTACATACGTACATACGTACGTACGTACATACATACATAAAAACACATACATACATACATACATACATACATGTCTAAATGAAGATCTATATATATATATATATATATATATATATATACATATATATATATGTATGTGCATGTACATATGTATATATACATGTATATATGTACACACAGAAGGCGTTTTAGTTTCGAAACAAAGCACGCAGCTTGAGGCACCACGTTTTGAAGCCAACACGCCTTGACCGGTGCACTTAAATCCTCCACCCCCTGGGTCTAGGGCTTGGGTTTACAGGTTTATAGGCTTATAGTCCTCTAGGGGTGTGGGGGTTAAAGCAGGTTTTGGTTCCAAGGATACAGGTTCGAGGGGCTAGGGGGTTTCAATATGGGTATCAGGGGTATCAGGTCACCCGAAGCCAAAACGCGGTGTGGACCGTGGCTCTCTCACGCCAAGCCGCTTCGGAGTAGATAACGCTCCAGGGGACCAAGAACGGCCTCCTTCCCACTTGACACGGTGCATAGGTTTAAACGGACAGCTCTCGGGAGCTTAGAGGGTGGGGTTTGAGGTTTGGGATTCGGGTTTTGGGGGTTTAGGTTTAGGGGTTTTGGGGGGGGCGGCTTTGGGGGTTTCGGGTTTAGGGGCAGCTTAGTGGGAGCTTGTGCTTTCATTCCTCCTACTGCTTTGCAGGGAGCAAAGAGAACAAAAAGTAAGAATGGCACTGCAAGTTAGGGAGTTCACAGTTTCGTTCGCAGGAACAGCAAGGCTACGCGTCTACTACCACCGGTTTTGGTCCTAGATGCCGGGACAGCTTTGGTGGGAAATATCGAGCGTGGAACGTTCCTTGTGGGCATCCTAGTATAGGGGCCTCAATAGTCAGAATAGGGTTTTGGGGGGTTCTTATCGGATAAGTCTAAAGGACCATAAGGGAAGACTGTATTGCTGACCTCCTTGAGCCCCAAGGGCCAAATCCTAAACCCTAAACCCTAAACCCTAAACCCTAAACCCTAAACCCTAAACCCTAAATCCTAAACCCTAAACCCTAAACCCTAAACCCTAAACCCTAAACCAGCCGTGGGCCTCAGTCCGGCGCGGCGCTGTGCGTCCTGCGAGGTTCTCCACCAACCCCAGCACCAGTTTAGGGTTTAGGGTTTAGGGTTTAGGGTTTAGGGTTTCGGGTTTAGGGTTTAGGGCAACCCTGACCAGCCATCTGGGGGTTGACGATATCAGGGGTACTTTTATTCGGGTCCTTATCATAGGGTTTAGGGTTTAGGATTTAGGGTGTAGGGCTTAGGTTTTTATAGCAGGGAGTCCTAGTACTTGGGGGATCAATTTTGGGGGGCCCCTATCTTCGTAAACCCCCCATCTTGGCCTTAAATATATTTTGTCGGAAAGCGAATCGGCGCTCTTTCCTCGGTCCCGGTGTATTCTCCGTCCGAAGTGCAAAACAAAACCTCAGAACCACAAACACGAACAACATTGACTTGAAGCATACTATTCTTTGGGGATGTTCCCCCTTAGACTACGAGGTCTGAAGCATAGGGATTTCTGTACCCCCCCCTTTTTACAATCCCTATTAAGAGCTGTTAGGATAATGGGGCACATCCCAACTCACTCCTCGCCCTGTGTCCTAAGCCCAGCAAGAAGGAAAGCAACATCTCAGACCAGGGTGCCCCTCGGCCCTCAGACCTTCTTCCGCACTGTTCAGTTTAGGGTTTAGGGTTTAGGGTTTAGGGTTTAGGGTTTAGGGTTTAGGGTTTAGGGTTTAGGGTTTAGGGTTTAGGGTTTAGGGTTTAGGGTTTAGGGTTTAGGGTTTAGGTTTATGTTGATTATGAGACAGTGTCCCAGCTCTTCGGCTGTTCAGATTCACGCACAAACATGGTGGGTTCGCGGAAAAGTCGGGGGATCCCTGTGGCCTGCCATTCACCTGTAAGGGATTCTATAGGGATCCCTAACCTCTGCAAATCCCGAGGCTCAACCCCCTGAATTGGGTTTAGGATTTAGGGTTTTGGGGTTTTGGGGTTTTGGGTTTTGGGGTTTTGGGGTTTTGGGTTTTTGGGTTTTGGGGTTTTGGGGTTTCGGGTTTAGGGGTTTCGGGTTTAGGGGTTTAGGGTTTCGGGATTAGGGGTGAGGGATTGGGGTTTAAAGGTTTAGAGTTCAGGGTTTAGGGGGCTTAGTTTATTTGGGGCTGAGAGGTCTTGTGATGACCGGAGAGGGCGACAGCGAGGACGAGGGAGTCGACGAAGAAGAGCTTGGAGGCCTTGCTAGCGGCCGCCGTTGAAGGGTTCATAGCATAGGGGTTTAGGGTTTAGGGTTTAGGGCTAGGGTTTAGGGTTTAGGGTTTCGGGTTTAGGGCTTAGGGTTTAGGGCTTGGGGGGCAGGGTGTAGGGTTTTGGGTTTAGGGTTTAGTGCCCTATGCCCTAAACCCTTACACGCTTTAGTGGGTTTAGTGGGATTCAGGTGCTTGGGTTCCAGATCCGGGGCTTTTAAAGTCCTGAACCTCGAGAATCAACACATGTGCTGTTTCCGTATACCCTAAACCCTAAACCCTAAACCCTAAACCCTAAACCCTAAACCCTAAACCCTAAACCCTAAACCCTAAACCCGCACAAAGGAGAAGAAACATTGCACTATAAAACTTTGTTTCGGCTTTGGCATCTGTGGTCATTGTTGTGGCCGAGCGGGAGGCTTCTGTAGGGGTTTTAGTGCTCAAGTCAAACGAGAGCTTTTTCTCGTGGGTAGCTTTATATTGGGATGATGTGGGATGCTGGCAGGTGCTCGCGTGTTTCGAAATAACAGGAATCCTGTGTGGGATGCTCTGAGACGTTAAAGCTTATACATAGCATGAGAGTACCCACCAACGATTCCTCAAGAAGTCTCTTCTCCAGTCCCCCTGTCGGAGCGGAGTCAACCCTGAAGCTACTTGGTAAGGTGACCCCAAAACCCCAAACCGTAAAACCCTAAACCCCTATACCCCTGAACCCCTGAACCCCTGAACCCCTGAACCCCTGAACCCCTAAACCCCTAAACCCCTAAACCTCGCGCCTCACTTCCTTTTCGGCCAGCAGTGGTATCGACACCTGGCGGCAAGAGTCGCACGGGAACTTGGGTTCCCCTCTTTCGGGTTTAGGGTTTAGGGTTTAGGGTTTAGGGTTTAGGGTTTAGGTTTCGAGCTGAGGGTCGGCCCCTCCCCCAAAATCCCAGAGGCCTGCTTCCATGGGTCTTTCTGTCCGAATTCCTACCATTTGCTCAAGAAACACCCCCAAAAAATGAGAAATATTCTTCGCTATAGATGCTGTTTAGGGATTATTGTTCATTTTGTGTGTGTGTGCTTCTTATCTTTTATTTTTTTTGGGGGGGGGGTCCTTATGCAAACTGCAAATGGTAGATTCAGGGCGGCTGCCGTCTGGGCGGACTCCTCCTACTAATGATTTCATTGTCTTGGGGGGGTCTGCTGAGCAAAGAGGAGCACCCTCATCTTGCGGAACGGCCGCATGCCTTGAAGGGTTTAGGGTTTAGGGTTTAGGGTTTTTGGGTTTTTGGGTTTTTGGGTTTACGGTTTAAGTGTTTAGGGCAGCTGCCCACTTTCTAGCGCAATGCGGGTTGGAGGCCGGCTGGGAGGGATGGGGGGGTGGAGGGGGGCAGGGCGGGGATGTAGGGCAGGGTTAGGGCTTCTGGGGCTTGGGGTTTTCCAAAAATCCTAAGCCGTAAGCTCTAAACTCAAAAACCCCTAAACCCCGAACCCTAAAGCCAGTGGGGGGCCCACCGTCTGCACGGCCGCCACCCTGGGCAGCCTGACTGCCACTGGCATCGGCTCTGGTGCCTGGTTATGGGCGAGGAACTTTGTTTTAGGGTTTAGGGTTTAGGGTTTAGGGTTCCTAGGGTTTTGGTCTATATGGGATTTTTGAGAGTTGGGTTCAAGCCTATATAGCCCTAAACCCTGAACCCCCCTGCACCTTGAACCCTAAACCTCATCTGGGTTTTTTTGAGCTTTGGGATTGGAGGCTTCGAAGCCGTAGCCCTCCGGGGCCTTAAGGGGCCTCGGGGATTCCTCTAAACACCCTGGAAGCCCCGTCGTCCCGTACCCCCAAATTTTACACCCTGACCCCCCTAAAACCCTAACCCTAAACCCGAAACATTAACAACATTAAGGGCAAGGCCATTAAAAGACATTGGGCAAGGTCAATGGGCCTTAGCCTTTAGGGTCTAGGGTCTCGGGTTCAGGGCATCGGGTTTTGGTGTTCAAGGCTTAGGCTTCCAAGGGTTCCAAGGGTTCCAAGGGTTCCAAGGGTTCCAATGGTTCCAAGGGTTTAGGGTTTAGGGTTTAGGGTTTAGGGCTCAAGGTGTGGGTTGTGTGTGAAACGTTTCAGTACCTTATATGATATGGGAGTCTCTGGGTGGGTGGGTATTTTTCGAGCGCCCGCAAAGCCGCTAGACGAGTTCATGCTTGAACTTGAGATGCCGAACCCTAATCTGCAAGGCCCTAAACCATAAGCCCTAAACCCTTAACTAAGCCCTTCGCCCTAAGCCCTAAGCCCTACGCCCTCAGCCCTATATGAGCCCACCCCCAAACTCCTCCTTAGAAGCCCCGGTGCTGGGCCTCCGATGCCGCTGTGGGAGGCTCGACGGCCGCTTCGGGTTCGGCTTCGGCTTCCGGTGGCAGTGCGCCGATGTCGCAAGCAGCCTGGGGGGGGGGTTAGGGTTTAGGGTTTAGGGTTTAGGGGTTCGGGTTTAGGGGTTCGGGTTTAGGGGTTCGGGGTTGGGGGTTTAGGGTTTAGGGTTTAGAGTTTAGGGCGTTTCGCCGCGCAGCGGCCGTAAGTACAACGTGCACTTGGCGCCCCGACACTCCCCGGGGTGTGGGGCGGCATGTCACGCGAAGGCACATATTTCCAATGCAGTCCAGCAATTTTCGTTGGTGCTAGGTTTCTTTCTCCTCACAGTCTACCACCCAAACCACTGCCTTTTGGGTTTAGGGTTGCCGCCCTCAATTTCCACCAAGCAAAACATTTCAAAGTTCGAAACACTTTAGGGGGGGTTGTATGGGAGCTTCTCGCAAGAAGGAGCTCTCCCAGGCCAGCGTAAACCCTAAACCCTATACCCTATACCCTAAACCCGAAACCCAAAACCCTAAAACCCTAAACCCTAAACCCTAAGTCCTAAACCCGAACCAGGGGGACTCCTTCTAGGGCTTTGGCTTTCGGTTCAGGGTACCCGGATAGGGCTGAAGTTGACCTCTTCAATCGTGCCATCCATTATGCAGGCACCCCAGAAACGGGTTGGGGTACGGCCTAGGGGAGTTGGGGGCGGTTCTAAGAGAAGTAATTCGGCCCTGTAGGGTTTAAGGGGCTTACATTGGGTTTTTGATGGTGCGTACTGGGGGTAGAGGCTTAGGGTATAGGGGATTAGGGGCTTAAGGGTTTAGCCTAAACCCTACTGAGCCCTAAACCCCACCCCCAAGCCCAAAGAAACGCTCAAAAACCCCTCCTCAAGATTTCCCCCGCGCTGCTTCGAATCGCTACGAGTGAGGCCCTAAACCGGAGTAGAGTCTTTATGTTAACGGATGCGGGGCTTAGGGGCAGATGTAGGGAGCTTCATGGGCTTTAGGGTACGTAGGCTCCAGCACGCCGCAAGTCTCACGCTGCTAAGACCCGACCGGCCTCGAGCATTGCCATGGGGTCCTTGGCAGGCGGCTTAGGGTTTAGGGGTTAGGGCTTAGGGTGTCTACGAAAGAAAGGATGCCCCCTATTGTGTTTCGTGGAGTCATGGGGAACCTACAACCCCCCAAAAAAAGGGGAAGAGCAGGCGACTGCTGGGCAACCCTAAACCCTAAACCCTAAACCCTAAACCCTAAACCCTAAACCCTAAACCCCTAAACCCTAAACCCTAAACCCTAAACCCTTAAACCCTTAAACCCTTAAACCCTTAAACCCTAAACCCTAAACCCTAAACCCTAGGAGAGACGCCCCCCCCCCTGAGGCGCGAGCAACACCCGCGGCAGCCAAACGCGCGCCTGCGTGCCATGCTCCGCGACGTTTTTAAGTTTAGGGTTTAGGGTTTAGGGTTTAGGGTTTAGGGTTTAGGGTTTAGGGTTTAGGGTTGAGGGTTTAGGGTTTAGGGTTTAGGGTTTAGGGTTTAGGGTTTGTAGGTGGAAGGTCTGTAACCACTGAATTGAGGTTCTTGGGGTTCTTAGGGTTCTTAATGTTCGTGGGGTTCTAAGGGGAACTCCAAGTCTTTTGCTCAAACTTCAGCTGTGAGGCGGATGGCAGGTTTGTGCGCTTGCGGCTTCGGGGATTTAGGGTTTAGGGTTTAGTGTTACTGTTTAGGGTTTGGGGTTTGGGGTTTAGGGTTCGGGGTTTGGGGTTTAGGGTTCAGGGCTTCGAGGTGTTTTTGAGGGGAATTCGGCGCTGGTTTCTGTGCCTGGGCACATGGAGTCGGCGGAGGAGCTTCGCTTGCGGTCGCCTGCATTGGGCTGTCTCTTCAAAAAGCTGTGTTAAGTGTAAGTGACATATGTGCTTCTTCTGAAACTCAAAAGAAGTACTTAAACAATAACAATGAAAACAAATGTAGTAAACAAAACTAATAAGTATGCAAATCAGTAAGTAAATAAATAAATCAAGAAACATAAAAAATATGTACACACACATATATACTTGCTCGGCCCCCCCGTGGACCAACTGCGAAGTACAAAATGCACGGTAGTCAAAACTCAAACTTCCGTCTTGTCAAAAGGTGTGTGTGTGTGTGTGTTGTGCTTTTGTTGTCTTGCTTGCACCCCCCCTCCCGTAGTTGGGCTTGAATTGATGGGGCTGTTTCATTCAAGCCAGCTTCAGCTCCTGTTTGGGTCCTGGTGCTACCCCCTACCCCCCCCCCCCCCCCCCCCCCCCCCCCAAAAAGTTTCACAGAGGCTCAAGCAAATCAACTTTTGGCATGCTTTGAGCTGACGAGCGCGTTCAAACCTTTCAACTATGCTCCAGCAGCGTCGGCGGCTTGAGCCGGAGGCTCTTAAATTTAGGGGTCAGTCAGATCTGGCTGGCATCAGTCAGATCCATCCTGGGGCCTCGGGAAGCGGCTCTAGTCGGCCAGTGTTCGGTCCCGATGCCCGAAACGGAACCTGCCTCGATGTTCGCTGCGCCGCTTCTCACTTCGCCGCCTTCCGGCGCCCTGCTTTTGGGCAGGGTTAGGGGTTTGGGGTTTGGGGTTTGGGGTTTGGGGTTTGGGGTTTAGGTTTAGGGTTTAGGGTGTGGGGTTTAGGGTTAAGGGTTTCGGGTTTAGGGTTTGCACAGCAAGCTTTTCGGGTTTAGCAAGGGTTTAGGCGACTTTTGCGAACATGAAAGAGATCTCGGGCTTCGATGCAGGGAGCAGGCTTCAGCGTGCAAGCTCTGCACTTGCCAGTAGGGTCAAAGGAAGCGCTTCAGGTTAGGGTTTAGGGTTTAGGTTTTGGGGTTTCAGAGGTTCAGGGTTTAGGGATGCAATGTGTGCCCTGCAGCTTGACAACTGATCTCCGTTCCAGTGTCATTTAGCATCGTCCATTGCCAACCGGCTACACATCAACCTTGAGATGTGACGCTTCAAGCCGATTTCAGCACTGTCGAGATTCTCGGTGCTAAGTTGAAGATCCTACTCAGCATGCAACCTTAAGTTGGGGCAGTCTTTCCTAAACCCTAAACCCTACACCCTAAACCACTCGTCGGCAAGGGTAATCAAAGCCATCACTACTCAAGGCCCGGGAGTAACCTAGGCATAAAAAAGGGTGCCCTTTTTTGGGCTTTAAAGGGATTAAAGGTTATAAGGGAACCCCCAACCCTAACAAAAACGAAGTAAGGGCCTACTCCGGGTCCTAGCTTCCGAGGTTTACGGTATAGGGTATAGGCGGTATAGGGTTTAGGGTTTAGGGCTTCCCACTACCGTCAGCACCCTACCAAGGGGGGGGGCCTCCTTGCCATCCCTGCGGTCGCGGTCTGCATGTGGCGGATCCCTGTTTAGGGTTTAGGGTTCAGGGTTCAGGGTTTAGGGGTTTAGGGGGTTGGGGGGTTTAGGGGTTTAGGGGTTTAGGGGTTTAGAGGTTTAGGGGTTTAGGGGTTTAGGCATCATGAACCAGTTATAGAAAAGTTCACAAGAACGTGGATCCAAGCCCTTGCAGCCCCTAGCTGTAGATGCTGAAAGTTTGGTGTACAAGCATGGCGGGGTAGGGCTTAGGTTTTAAGGGTTATAAAGGGTTAAGCGTTAAGGATTAAGGCTTTAGGTTTAGGACGTCCGACGAAGGGAAGGCTTGAAGCGTTCACTGGGTGAATCACACCGTGATATCGCCAAGTTGGCGATCCAAGATGTCGATTTTTAGGGTTTAGGCTAGGCTTAGGGTTTAGGGCTTTCGGGACTGGGGCCTCCGGCTAGCGACATCGGAGTTCCAGGCCGTACAATTTCAGGCCAAAACCAGAAATGGGGCAGTTCAGTCTGATGTTGATTCTAGCCCTGACCAAAGCAACATGTCGAAAGACACTCACGAGGTCTCAAAGAGGTGTAAGAGGGGGTTCCTATATCCCGGTCTATTTGAGCTCAAGGCTTCATCTGCCGAAGTTCCCTTCACCCCAAACCCTAAACCCTAAACCCTAAACCCTAAACCCTAAACCCTCATGGAATCAAGGTGCCTTTCCACTTCGCGTTGCTCCCGCCCCCGCCGCTTCTCACGCGAAGTGCGCCTCAGAAGTGGCCGGCACTCATGGAGCCCAAGGCTATGTGAAAAGCTCATCGCGTTGCGGCGTAAGGCCATGTATACCCTAAACCCTAAACCCTAAACCCTAAACCCTAAACCCTAAACCCTAAACCCTAAACCCTAAACTGCTTCTGGTCTCATAACCCCCTGAGGCGCTGAAACTCATCCGCACCATCATGATCGACGTTCCTCAACACATGCCAATCTTGTCGAACAAAAGCTCTACGTGAACATCAGAGGGCAGGTCTCGTTCACGTCAGGCCTATTTGGAAAGCCGCTGCGTTGTGCATGGGAACTACAAAGCTTGTAGTATGGCCCAGATTCAAGGTGTATAGTTATAGGGTACTTATGGAGGGATCAAGGGGGCACTACTCTCTAAGGCTCCCTGAGGCAACTTCCCTAAGCCACCCCCCCCCCCCCCCCCCCCCAAACCCTAAACCCGAAACCCCAAACCCCCTTTGAACCGCCCTCCCCTAAGAACCCTTATAAAGGCTCCGTCAAAACATGCAGATCCTCAGAGGTGCGGCTGCTTATGCATGGTCCAGTGAGCCCGAACGCGTTTTTGCAGCAACGCTCCTGATAATGGAGTATGCGGTATGTGTGAAAAGGCATCCCTATAACTAAATGCCGAACCCTAGACCCTAAACCCTAAATCCTAAACCCTAAGCCCTAGACTACTTCCGACAGAGCCAGCAGGCCAGCTCTCGAAATTCCAACTTTTCATCCTTGTCCCTAACCGTTGGGCTCTTGTTCTGAAGGTTCGCCTGCGCATCCCTCCGAAGAATGATTCAGTGTGGTCAGGGGTGAAGAGCAAGACGTCCACACAGGATGCTTAGGGCGGGGTAGATGCGGGGGGTTTAGGTTTTAGGATTAAAGGTTCAGGGTGTAGGATTAAGGGTTTAGGGTTTAGGATTAAGGGTTTAGGGTTATCATGAGCAGCCAGAAAACCCGGGAAAAGATAAGTATCCACCCGCCCATCGAACCACCCCCCACCCCCCCAACCTTAACGGTCAAATGTAACACTTCTTTTGAAAATCCCTAAGCCCCAAGCCCTAAACCCTAAATCCTGAACCCTAAACCCTAAACCCTAAACCCTAAACCCTAAACCCTAAACCCTAAACCCTAAACCCTAAACCCCTTTTGTAGCACTTCTTTCTCAGAACCCTCCTCATGCTGTACCTCCTTGCAGAGGAGGAGCGTTTGTTCTTTGGAGCCTCTCCCCGACATTCTACACAAAAAAGAAGGCTTGAGAAGGCCCTCATACATCCCAAAGACCCCGAAAAGACCCTAGAGAGGAACCCTATAGAAGAACCTGGAAGTAACCCAAAAGGAAGCACCTAGATGAACGCTAAAGACACATTGTATAGAAGTAACCCACAACCCTACACCACAAGGGAATAAAGCCAGAAGATGCACTCACAGAGGAAGGATTCCATGAGTGCCTGTGCTGCCTCAACCCAAAACCCCTAAACCCCTAACACCCAAAACCCCAAACCCCAGCCCCAAGCCGCCCCAAGCCACCCCAAGCCACCCCAAGCCACCCCAAGCCACCCCAAGCCACCCCAAGCCACCCCAAGCCACCCCAAGCCGCCCCAAGCCACCCCAAGCCACCCCAAGCCACCCCAAACCACCCCAAACCACCCCAAACCACCCCAAACCACCCCAAACCACCCCAAACCACCCCAAACCACCCCAAACCACCCCAAACCCACCCCAAACCACCCCAAACAACCCTAAACCCTAGCCCTAAACCCTAACCCCAAACCCCAAACCCTAAACCCAAACAACCCTAAACCCTAAACCCTAGACCCTAAACTTCTTTGCGGGGGAGGTGGGGGGGACCCTGCCTCTGAGACCTTCCGCGCCGCGACCTGCGCCGCTCCCTGGATCGCGCCCTGCGATGTGCTTGTTTTTCGGGGGGGGGGGGGGGGGGGAGGTTTAGGGTTTAGGGTTTAGGGTTTAGGGTTTAGGGTTTAGGGTTTAGGGTGCAGGGTTCAGGGTTTAGGGCTTGCGCGGCTCCATAAGCCAGAGAGGCCCAGACCAGCACCCTTAAAGCCTCAAGCCCGAAGACATCCACCCCAAAACCGTCAACCCCTGCAGGGTATTTTAAGGTTCAGGGTTTAGGGCATCCAAACCCTGAACCCTACTTGAAGGTTCATGGTACTTATTAACCACTTAGATCTGTACTTCGAACCCAAATGATAACCATATTGGGGCACTTAAGGGGCTTATAAGTGGGTTATATTTACAGTTACAATTGGTCAATAAGTGCCCTGAACCTTTAGGCAAGCCCTAAACCCTAAACCCTAAACCCTAAACCCTAAACCCTAAACCCCGAACCCGCCCCTTAAGCATCGCAAGGCGGTCCCGCCGTGCCTTGGACTCCGCGTGGCGCGGCCTGGGCGCTCTGATCGTCTGGGCTCCTCGATGTCAGGAGCTGGGAGTTTAGGGTTTAGGGTTTAGGGTTTAGAAGTTTAGGGTTTAGGGTTTAGGGTTTAGAAGCTTAGGGTGCTAGAGGGTTTTTATTGGGTCTATCGAGGTTTTCTAGGGTCCACATAGTAGGGTTGACAGGGTTCTGAGGCAACCTTCGCCCGTTTTTGGCTTGAGGACTTTCGGGCAGCTGATGGACTGCTCATGGCGTTGTGAAGAGGGTTGTTGGGGCTTTGAGGGGCTTGCAATATCTATTTGGGGATATCAGGAGGGACCCCTAGAAGGGACCCTTTATCTTCTTCCCCTATATAATCCCTATGTATACCTCCTATAGTTGCTTGGGTCTAAAGATTCAGGGGTTTTAGGGTTTTAGGTACTCGGGCTTTCAAGCTGCACGCTTTTGGGATCCTTGAGAAGGCTGCAACCCAATAACGCACCCATTGAATCCCGGTTATATGACCCGAGTAGACCCTAAACCATGCACCCAAAACCCCTAAACCCTCCTCAACTGCCTGGGCATCTCATGGAATCCTGTGCGGGACCAACCAGAAACCCACGGAGAATAAGGTCCAACCAAGGCTGAGGGGTTTTTTTGGGGGCCTGATTTTTTTACCACGAGACAAGTGGCATGCCGCGATCGGGAAGCAGATCGGTGCCTGTGATGCTTCAAGCACCGCGACCCAAAACTCCGAAACCCTACAGCTCAAACCCTGACCCAAAGCCCCACCCCCCACCTCCCCCCCCCCCAAACAACCCCACATCTTCAGCCCGCAGCTCAAGCCCGAACGAAACCCAAAACTCCAACCCCCTAATCCCTGAGATTAACATCCTAAAGAGCTTCGTCTTAAGGTACAATCAGGGGGGGGAGGATGCTGCGGGAGGAAGCGACTCACTCGGACCCTCCACCCCAAAATCCTATAAGCCCCTAAACCCACACTCCTAAGCCCCAAAACCTACATGCACGGCTTCATCTCCATTCTGAGGGTAGCTACCATGGTCCCCTAATATGGGCCCCTTATAGGGGCACTCACCACATGCCTGTTACCACCTAAGGGCTGGTACATCAGAACCCTCTAACGATGGTAGAAGGAACCATATTAAGGGACCCATGTAACTACACTAAGATCAGTATTCCGCCCAAAGCTTCGAGTGACTTGCCTCTGCCCCATATAAGAAGGCCCAAACATGGCTTAACTACGGGCTTCTGGGAGATTTATTCGCGGTACTTGGGCCCCAAGGGCCTAGTTAGGGGGTGCGGAAGCAGGCCTGACAGCATGCTAAGGATGCGAAGGTTGAGAGCGGAGGTTATGGTTTGGGGGGGGTTTAGATCAAGCGCTGTGAGCCCCAACACCTCCAACTAAGCCAAGCCCCTCTTACATCCGGAAAGCACGAGTCCAAAAGCCCACTGGCATCTGCTATCCATCTTTCCAACTCTGGCCCCAGAACCCTAACCCCTGCAGCCCTGCAGCCGCCTGAGCCCCTAAACCCTTCAACCACCATAGGGTTAGGGTTTAGGGTTTAGGGTTTAGGGTTTAGGGTTTAGGGTTTAGGGTTTAGGGTTTAGGGTTTAGGGTTTAGGGTTTAGGGTTTAGGGTTTATGGTTAGGGTTTAGGGTTTAGGGTTTAGGGTTTAGGGTTTAGGGTTTAGGGTTTAGGGTTTAGGGTTTAGGGTTTAGGGTTTAGGGTTTAGGGTTTAGGGTTTAGGGTTTAGGGTTTAGGGTTTAGGGTTTAGGGTTTAGCGTTTAGGGTTTAGGGTTAGGGTTTATAGGGTTCAGGATTTAGGGCTTAGGAATGAACTCCGAGGCCCCCCCCCAGCAAAAGTGGCAAACGCCGAGCCTCGTCATCAAGACCGCACACTCGCATGGCTGGGAAGCTCTGCGCCCGCTAACGAAGGAAGGGTGTAGGGTTGAGGGTTGAGGGTTGAGGGTTGAGGGTTGAGGGTTGAGGGTTGAGGGTTTAGGGTTTAGGGTTGAGGGTTGAGAGGGTTTCGGGGGTTCGGGGTTGAGTCTAGGGGTAAGGCTGTTAGCATCATAACGCTGAAGGCCACAAGTGAGTTCTGAGGGAGGCCCTGCAAGGACTCAGGGTTTGGGGCTGCGGGTACATAGGGCTTGGGAGGCTTAGAACCCTCGTTTCGGAAAGCTTCCGTCGAGCCCACGGCTACTTTCTGGAGCATCTACTGCCCTAAACCCTGAACCCTAAACCCTATACCACAAGCCCTAAACCCTATACCCCAAGCCACTAATCCTAAATCCGAAATCCTTGAAACTCTCCGAGACGTGGAGGAAACTGGGGGTTTTCTGGGCTCCTTCCCTACAACAAAGCCCGAGGAGTTTAGGGTTTAGGGCTTTGGGTTTTAGGGTCGTTAATTATAAGGGAATCCTACTACTTGGCGGGTCAATCTCAGGCACCCCTATTGTCGTGAGCCTCCAATTCAGGCTCCTGAAAGGGCAACCAATTTTTTTCTGTGCCCGGCACCCGGCTAATTCCGCATCCGCCATCGCCGATTTGCAGAGCATATGGTACAAGATCAAAGGATGAGGGCAGAAGGAGACCCCAAACAAACCCCAAACCCCAAACCCCAAACCCAAAACCATAAACAATTAAACCCCAAACCCTTTTAACTCTAAACCCGAAACCCCAACCCCTAAACCCTAAACCTTCAAACTCTAAACCCTAAACCCTAAACCCGAAACCCTCTTAGTGGCTTGGGCTCTGACACTGACAGCAGCTGGGAGGTCTCTTTGTGCACCCTAACCCTTCACCTTACACCCCCAGTCCCAAGCCTCCCTTTAGGGTTTAGGGTTTAGGGTTTAGGGTTTAGGGTTTAGGGTTTAGGGTTTAGGGTTCCCTAAACCCTAAACCCTAAAACCCAGCGTTTGTAGACCAAGCCTCAAAGCGTCCTAAAGCCCACGCGACCACGAGAACGAAGTCCGCAAGAAAGCGCAGTGTGGGTATGGCCAACACTGCCACCACTGCCCGTAGCTTTCTGCTTCTTTTCAGGGGAAACTCTAGTAGAGCATAGGCAGTATAGGGGTTTCGGGTGGTTTCGATTCTTGATGGCTATATTGTTTGCATACTTTCTAGTACATGTTCAAGAGGAAGGCGAAGGTTCAGTAAGCTAAGGGCTTGTGCCACTGCGGCCCCTGTTCAGCCTGATCCTGTCAAGCTCAAGCACACGCCCAAAATCCTCAAAGCCGAAGCCTGAAGCCCTAAACCCGCTTGAGAACTAACCCTAAACCCTAAACCCCAAACCCTAAACCCTAAACCTAGTATCCACGATGATGATTGAGTTGGGAGGGGCTAGGGCTAGGGCCTAGGACTTTGGAGTTTGGCAGTTTGCAGGAAAAGGGGCTTCGGGGCTTGGGAGTTTGGGGGTGGAGTATTTGAGTATTGCCGCGGGGGGGGGGGGGGGGGGGGCGGGGGCGTCAATTTATATACCCCTCCGCCCCACATACTGTGATTATCCTCTTAGGTTCTGCGGCCCTTTCCCTTGGCAGGAGCAACAGGGGGCACGCAGATCGCATGGCATTTGCCAATGCCCCGCAATTTATATACCCCTCCGCCCCACATACTGTGATTATCCTCTTAGGTTCTGCGGCCCTTTCCCTTGGCAGGAGCAACAGGGGGCACGCAGATCGCATGGCATTTGCCAATGCCCCGCCAGTCGCTGTCTAGCCGTGCACCTGAACGAGACCCTTAAACCCTAAACCCTATGTTCGGCTGCAGCTGATAGCCTAAACCCAAAACTCAAAACCCAAAATCGTGGACCCTAGACCCTAAACATAAACCCTAAACCTTATCGGTCCTTTCTGACAAGCTTGCAAGCTTCCATGATCCTCTCCAACCTCAAGCGTCACCAGTAGCCTTGCGGGTGCATTCCTTGAGGAGTTGCCTCTCACACGTAGAACTATAGTAGCTTGCTTGGTTTTGAAGCACGCCCTTCCACCGCCCCTCCTAAACCTCTTGAGTCTGCATGGGAGAGATTCAGGGTTCAGAGTTTAGGGTTTAGGCTTTGTAAATAAGCAATTTAAGGTTTAGCGCTCTTCCGCGGCCAGCGGGAAAGAAAGGCCTACACTTGCAGCTCTAGAATAGAGAATTGTAGTATCCCAAAAAGTCTAAAGTGTACTCATTCAGCTGCTAAGTTGAGTTGAAAAGGGAATCGGACCTAAGAAGAGGAGAACGGGCCAGCTCTCCTAGTATGGCCGTTAAAGCCTTTAGCCCTAAACCCTAAACCCTAAACCCTAGGGCATGTGCAAGCCCAAAACCCGAAACCCGAAACTTTGGGGTTCTGAGTCCCGCCAGCATCAAGCTCTCACTCTCGCGCGACAGGCATGGCCTTCAGGGCTCAATGATCGGGTTTGTGGGGCTTAAGGTTTAGGGTTTTGGGTTTTTAGGGTTAGAAGTTTGGGCATAGATAGGAAGTTTGGGTATAGAGAGGGCTTAGTGTTTCAGGCCCAACAGATTTGGGGCGAAGATTTTTGGGGTTATCCCTAAACACAAAAACGTGTTAGAGCTTTAGGGACTTTTGAGGCCTATGAGTGAAAGGGTTTAGGGTTTAGGGTTTAGGGTTTAGGGTTTAGGGTGTAGGGATTGGGAATCTGGGGCTGTGAGGGTGTAGGGCTTCAACTCTAAAGTCTCTACTTTGGTATCTCCCAAAAAAAAGTTGCCCCAAATACACCTCCAAAATATCATAGTCCTTGTTACAGGACGCCCCCCCCCCCCCCCCCTAAACCCTAAACCCTAACCCCTAAACCCTAAACCCTAAACCCTAAACCCCCCCCTGCACCCTCAAAAAAGAAGTAGAAAACCCCACATGCCCCCATATTCCTTCATGGCCTGGCTGCGACCTTGGGCGTCGCGTCGCGTTGCTGGGAACCTGCCAGGTAGTTTAGGGTTTAGGGTTTAGGGTTTAGGGTTTAGGATTTAGGGTTTAGGGCTTCGGGTTTGGGGTTCAGGGTGCGGTCGCCAGTCCTTAGTTGCTGAGTTCATAAGCCCCAATAAACTGTAAATTGTAGTTTTGTAGAGATTATAGTATCCCAAAAGTGTAAAGTGTATTCACGCAGCTACTTACAGTCCGTCGTGAGAGAGGGATCTTTGCCCACGGCGAATGTGACACGAGGGCTACGCAACAGGTCTCGTCAAAAGTCGCGGCAGCATGCGTTCAATCTTGAGGCTGTGGAGGTGATGTAGATATTTTTCGGGTTGAGTCTTGGTGTTGAATGTTGAAGCCGAAAACAGAGGGAGCAAAACTGGCTCTGGAGCCTACAAGGCCCAACGCCTTGACCCCACTTCACCCTAAACCCTAAACCCTAAAACCGGCCAGATCCCTAAACCCCAACCTGCCCAGGCCTGCTTTGCCTGCTTTTTAGCCCACGGCTGCCCAGAAGCCAACGAGTAAGAAGGGGATACTCTTTGTGTTTAGGGTTTAGGGTTTAGGGTTTAGGGTCTGCATCGACCCTACCCCCCACCCGACCACCGGAGGCCTGCTGCAGTCGAGCTGACGACCTCCGCTTTGTTCGTTGCTCCGTGAGAGTTGTTTCTTTATGTTTTTGTTTTGTTTCTTTGTTTTTTGTTTTTTTTTTGTGGGGGGGGGGGGGGGGGGGGGGGGTTGTGGGGGGTGTTGGGGGGTTGGGGGGTTGGGGGGTTGGGGGGTTGGGGGGTTGGGGGTTGGGGGGGGTTGGGGGGTTGGGGGGTTGGGGGGGGGGGGTTTGGGGGGGTTGGGGGGGTGGGGGGGTTGGGGGGTTGGGGGGTTGGGGGGTTGGGGGGTTGGGGGGTTAGGGTTTAGGGTTCAGGGTTGCGGGGTGTATTTAGGGAAGAGGGGAAGGGGAGGGTCTAGACTTTTCGGGGAACCCTAGACTGTTGAAGAGGCTGCAGACAGCGGGAAGCAACCCCCCCTCCCCCCCTCCCTAAGCTCTCGCGGACAGCCACGTCTACACCTACAAGGACCTTGGGGACGGAATGACCCGAACAGGTATATGGTCCATGTACCCCGATACGGATTTTTCGTAGTATAGGATGCAAGTCTCATCGGCCAACCAGTGGCCAACCAGTGGCCTTTCTGTGGGTGTCTCGGGCTATCTGCTGCGCAAGGTTGGCCATGTGAGAATCACACGTCAGTCTTTCGGGGTGCTGCACACGACGGCACTTCTGCAGTGTGGAGCACAGGGTTTTCTCCCAAACGTGGTTTTCCCTGTGCCCCCGGTTTCATGCTTGGACATGTTTTGCGTATAGGGTACATGATCCCACCTATGGGGCTCATTTGGTCCCTAGAGGACTTTTGGGCTTAGGGGTTTGTAGGGTTTAGGGTTTAGGGTTTATAGGGTTTAGGGTTTAGGGTTTAGGGTTTATCGGGTTTAGGGTTTATAGGGTTTAGGGTTTACAGGGTTTAGGGTTTAGGGTTTAGGTTTAGGGTTTAGGGCTTAGGGTTTAGGGTTTAGGGTTTAGGGTTTAGGGTTGCAGCCCCAGGGGCAGCCCAGGAGGCCAGGCCGAGGGGGCGCCCTGCAGCAGAGCCGCCTGAGCATCTGGGGAGAAGGTTTAGGGTTTAGGGTTTAGAGTTTGGGGTCTGGGGTTAGGGTTTGGGGTTAGGGTTTAGGGTTTAGGGTTAGGGTTTAGGGTTTAGGGTTTAGGGTTTAGGGTTTAGGGTTTAGGGTTTAGGGTTTAGGGTTTAGGGTTTAGGGTTTAGGGTTTAGGGTTTAGGGTTTAGGGTTTAGGGTTTAGGGTTTAGGGTTTAGGGTTTAGGGTTTAGGGTTTAGGGTTTAGGGTTTAGGGTTTGTCGATTTAACATGCGTAGTGTATGGAAAGAGAGACGGACGTCCGAAACCTTCAGCGCAAAAGAGTTCCGTCATGTACATGGAGCTCTACTTTCTCCCACCCCAGGATGCCACCCAAAGCATCTGTAGGACGCTTAAGTTCTTAAGCGTCGCTAATATTGATAATAGTGTCTGGTAAAGAGATTACAGAAAATGTGAGAAACAAAAGACCATGCACTTACACAGTAAATGGCTGTAATTATGTTCCATAATTACCATTTACTTCTAGGTAAGACTAGAAAGTCGGCTTGCTAAGGCCTTTGGGTGGCTTAGGGGGGCTTACCCCCTCCTGTGGGGTACTCCACACAGAAAAACGCCTTGTTTTGGAGTAATTTTTGGCTCCAAGCACGATTTAGAAAGGCCAGACAAAGAAAAACGCACTTAAAGAGACCACACACAAAGAAACGCACTGTTTTGGAGTAATTTTTGGCCCCAAGCACGATTTAGCAAGGCCAGACAAAGAAAAACGTGCTGTTCCCGAGTAATTTTTGGCTCCAGGCATTTGGCTGGCCACGAGCACTCGAGGGTCCATTTTTTGATCCGGGTTTGACTGGGGCTTAGGGTGGCTTCAGAGAAGCCATTTAGCAAGGCCAGACAAGGAAAAACGCGCTGTTCCCGAGTAATTTTTGGCTCCAAGGCCTTTGGCTGGCCACGAGCACTCGAGGGTCCATTTTTTGATCCGGGTTTGACTGGGGCTTAGGGTGGCTTACCCTCTCCTGGGCTACCCCCACAAGAAGGCCAGAATTTTAGAAAATGAGGGGGTAATTTCCGCTATATAAAATCTATTTAAAATTAATTGGGAATCGAGCCATTTTTCCCGAATCCTGGGGTACCCCCCACGGAGCCTCCCTGGGACCTTCAAAAAAGCTTTCAGCCTCCTTCAGACCTTCGAAAGAGCTTCAGAGAGGCCACGCAAAGAGAAACGCACTGTTTTGGAATAATTTTTGGCTTCCACCACGATTTAGCGAGGCCAGACAAAGAAAAACGCGCTGTTCCCGAGTAATTTTTGGCTCCAAGGCCTTTGGCTGGCCACGAGCACTCGAGGGTCTATTTTCTGATCCGGGTTTGACAAGGCAGAGGGGAGCTCACCTTCTCCTGGGCTACTGACAAGAAGGCCAGAATTTTAGAAAATCAGGGGGTAATTTCCGCTATTTAAAATCTATTTAAAATTAACTAGGAATCGAGCCATTTTTCCCGAATCCTGGGGTACCCCTCACGGAGCCTCCTTGGGATCTCGAAAAAGCTTTCAGCCTCCTTCAGACCTTCGAAAGAGCTTTTCAGACCTTCGAAAGAGCTTCAGACAAGCCACACAAAGAGAAACGCACTGTTTTGGAGTAATTTTTGGCTTCCACCACGGTTTAGCAAGGCCAGACAAAAAAAAACGCGCTGTTCCCGAGTAATTTTTGGCTCCAAGGCCTTTGGCTGGCCACGAGCACTCGAGGGTCCATTTTCTGATCCGGGTTTGATGACCTGGGTTTAGGGCTAACAATAATACTTGTATTAATACTGACAGTACTGTCTATAGAAATATTAAAGAATATTTGTATACAGACATGCACTTACCTGTAAATGGCTGTAATTATATTCTATAATTACCATTTACCTCTAGGTAAGACTTAGAAGGTCATTTGTTTACATTCCCGTCAAGGTGTGGTACGCTCCTGTACGTAAGAAGGCTTAAGCTGAGCACTCAGGCTTAAGCTTAAGAGTTTAGGGTTTAGGGTTTAGGGTTTAGGGTTTAGGGTTTAGGGTTTAGGGTTTAGGGTTTGGGCACCAGATGTGGTCCAAGGCACTCGCCGGTTGGGAAAATTGGCGGGTCTAGGGTTTAGGGTTTAGGGTTGGGGGTTTAGGGTTTCGGGTTTAGGGTTTGGGGATTCGAGGGCTGAGGGGTCGAGGGCTTATTTTGTTGCGGGGTCGAGGGGCTTGAGGGCATGCGGCCTGGAATCCCAATTCGAGGGGAATCGGGGAAATGCAAGAAAGAGCTCGAACCTCAAATAAAGGAATTCCTACAAGGCCCTAGCCCTTGCACCCCAAACCCTGACAAGACCGAAGGCCACCCGCACCAAACCGAAGTTGTCGCGCATCTTTTCTCACGAAAGCTGAGGCTCAGGGACTGCACTTGCCCCCCAAAACAGCTTCAAGCGCCCGGCGTAGATGGTTGAGTCATTGCGGAGGGGTGGGGGTTAGTGTTTAGAGTTTAGGGTCTTTAGAGTCTTCAGGGTTTTGAGTGGCTCTTTCCGCAGACTTAGGACCGGCGTTGCCTTGGGCCTCATAAGCCCAAGAGTCCACAGTTGTATAAGGAAGGCGCTGCTTTGCAGCGCCAATGCCGCCTCTGGTGGTTTTGGACCAGCAGGATCTGGTGAAACATCGGCACGTCCAGAAGGGAAATGCTGCTGGCAGTTGCCAGCATGTCCAGGATGCGCAGAGGCTGGTAGGGTTATGTGGCTTTCTTACGGCTCACAGCTTTTTTTTACAGGGATCGCGCAGGGTGCGTAGGAATTGCTTTGGGCGTAGTTGGCGCGCTTGGGTTTTATGGCTATTTCGTGGTCGCCGCGAAGAGACCTTTCAGCGAGTCGACGAACTCATCGCCGACGTGACCGGTGACCTGAGGAGGTTGGGATTTTCCCCGTTTTACTAGCAGTCCTTAATTGGGATTACAGTACCCCCGATTAGAATCCCGATTATAATCCCCATGATAATCCTTGTTGGAATCCCTATGATGACCCCTATCAGTCCTTGATAGGGATTATAGTACGCCCCCCCCCCCCCAGTACAATCCCTATTAATGTTAGCATAAGGGGGAACATCCCAATGAGGAGGCTTTCCTTCGAGGGCCCTTGCAGGGGGCTCCCTTACATACCCCTTATATTACCTTATAAAACCCAAGGGCCCATACTTCAGAACCCCTTATAGAAGGTAAGGGACTCATACTAAGAAATCCTAAACCCTAAACCCTAAACCCTCCAAAACCCTAAACCCTCCAAAACCCTAAACCCTAAACCCTAAACCCTAAACCCTAAACCCTAAACCCTAAACCCTAAACCCTAAACCCTAAACCCTCAACCCTCAACCCTCCAACCCTAAACCCTCAACAAACCGCGTGTCATATTTCCACCGGGGTGCCAAGGTCATCAGCTCCTCGAGGCTTATCTCGCCATCCTCCCAAGAGGCTCGGCTTGGGTTTAGGGTTTAGGGTTTAGTGTTTAGGGTTTAGGGTTTAGGGTTTAGGGCTTAGGGGTTAGGGTTTAGGGTTTAGGGTTTAGGGTTTAGGGTTTAGGGTTTATGACCCAGATCTCACAAAACACAAAACTTAGAACGTCGCCCTCAGACAAGGACTTGCCTCCTGCTTGTCCAGGTGCTCGGACAGGAGTAGTGCATCTTGCACCTCGTGGCGAACCCCCCCAAGCAAAAGTCTACAAGGTTTAGGGGTTTAGGAGCTATAGGGTTTAGGGGTTAGGGTTTAGAGTGACCCCAAGACTGGAGCGAGCCGTGAGATTCGTTTAGGGTTTAGGTTTAGGGTTTAGGGTTATAGTTATAGGGCTCAGGGCTTGTTCAGCCGCTCAGGGCTTAAGAGTTTAGGGGCAAGATTCAAGGCAACTGCTGTGGACCGAAGCAGCCAAAACATACGCATCTGAAGGCTATGAGCCCGAAAGCCGACCCCTCAAAACTCAAAACCCCTCCAGAGCCAGGAGGCACCAAATTGTTCCCTTCAAAGGTTGGACTTAACCCTAAACCCTAAACCCTAAACCCCAAACCCTAAACCCTAAACCCTTAACCCTGAACCCTAAACGGCCCTAAACCCTAAACCCGGAACACTTGCAATTGTGGCCTCCAGAGCGCCCAGCTGTACCATCTCGCGGATGGACAGCGTGCCTCGGAAAGATACAGGGTCGTTTAGGGTTTAGGGTTTAGGGTTTAGGGTTTAGGGTTAAGGGTTTAGGGTTTAGGGTTTAGGAGAGGGCTTCCGGCTTCCGGTGGAGGATTTAGGGTTTTGGGGCCTGCTTCATTTCAGGAACCCGAGCTTGACCTTCTTGATGTCTGCTGAGCATCGGAGGAAAACACATAGCACAGATAGGTGCAGTCTTGAGTCGTAGACTATACGACAGCGATAAGTGCTGCTACGTACCGCAGGACTAGCACATTTCCAGTACAACAGCAAAATAGACTGACATGCACATTGGCACAATACGGGTTGTAACAAAACATATGAAGTAGGGTTTATATTTCTTGTACCCCCAAAAGGACACCAAGTGTATACACTCACCAATTTTGAAAAGGAACCTTATATACAGTCACCAAAAACAGTAATATAAACCCTGCTTCATATAGGTCCGGAACTTCAAGCCGCAAAGCCCCGATGGCCAGCCAAGAGGCCAAAGAGGCAGAGAGGGGGCAGCGAGTTAGGGTCTAGCGTTTAGGGTTTAGCGTTTAGGGTTTAGGGCACACAACATGAAACCCAGACAGAGACAGAAAGAGAGGGAGAGAGAGACAGAGAGAGAGAGAGAGAAACACAAACAGTTACAGCCCGAAACTTTAAGCTCCCTAAACCTCTAAACCCTCTAAACCCTAAACCTCTAAACCCTGAACCCGTAAACCCTTAACCCTAAACCCTAAACCCTAAACCCTAAACCCTAAACCCTAAACCCTAAACCCTAAACCCTAAACCCTAAACCCTAAACCCTAAACCCTAAACCCTAAACCCTAAATGCCATAAGCAAGACATTCGGGCGCCGGCCGTCGTCGTCTTCGTCGAGGACCTCGAAGAGGAACTTCAGGTCCGACGCTGGCATGTCCACCTTTGAAAGGTTTAGGGTTTAGGGTTTAGGGTTTAGGGTTTAGGGTTTAGGGTTTAGGGCTAAGGGTGTGGGGTTTGGGGTTTGGGGCTTAGGGTTTGGGGGTTTGGGGATTTACGGGTTTAGGGCTTCGGGGTTAGGGGTCCAGACGCATCGGGCTAGGATGTGCTCGGAGTCTGAGGGACCTACTGACACGCAGCAGAATCACTGTACCAACAGCTGCACACTGATAATGACAACCGACGCGATCCCTACAACCTGGGGCCTTGGTACCCTAAACCCTAAATCCTAAACCCTGATTTCTAAACCCTAAACCCTATTCCCTAAACCCTAAACCCTAAATCCTGGCGGCCGGTTCCCTAAGGACGGCAGGTAGAATCCCCTTAAAGGGACCCCCCCCCTCTAAACCCTAAACCCTAAACCCTCAACCCCCTCAACCCTCAACCCGCAACCCTCAACCCTCAACCCTAACTCCCCTCCCCCCACCAGGGTACCCCCATTTGTGGAAACCCCCATGTATGGCTTGCAGGGGAGCAGGGTTTAGGCCTCCCAGGCCTCATACCCAACCTTGTTTGCCACTTTTGCTGACTACCATGCATTTACAAGGTGCAAAGTTTAGGGTCTAGGGTTTAGGGCTTAGGGCTTACGATCGTCTGGCGTGCAGCCACGATGCTTTCACAGCCTCGCCGCCCTGCTGGAAGCTTTGATGAAAGGGCAGGTACAGGTGGGTGTGGATTCAAGAGTACAACATGGTCTTGTACTATTGTATCACAATATATCTGTATGTATATATATATATATATATATATTTGTATATAAATATATATATATATATATATATATATATATATATTTCTTAGTTGCTGAGTTCATAAGCCCTCAAAAAGTGTGCACCTTCAGTTCTATAGGTGATTATCGTATCCCCAAAAGTGTAAAGTGTGCTCATTCAGCTCCTAAGGGTACAGGTGGGTTGTTGCTGCTTACCTGGCCTCCTACAAGCTTGGTAGCTCAGTAACCATGATAGGGTTTAGGGTATTAATTAAAGGCATCCCCCCCTTTTTTGGGGGGTTGGTTACCGCACAAGAGGGCCTTGAACCAAAAAATGGGCAAAAGGGCACCACTGGGCTACCAAGTAAGACTGCATCTTGCTTTCGCACCGAAGTGTGTCAACCGCGGGTCCGAAAAGAGAGGGGGTTTATAGGGTCCTTAAGGGACGGGAAGTTCATGGGGGGTAGGTAGGTACCTAGGGAACCTTGGGGAAGCTCAGAGAGCCTTAGGCTTGGGTCACATACTCCCCTTGAACGCACCCCCTCCCTTGAGAACCCTATAGTGAGTTGGGGTTTCGGAAGGTGACCTTGGGCGTGCGATCCCAACAATCCCCAGCGCCCTCGTCCCTCGACATATCTCCCGACAACGCGCGCAACAACGCTCAGAGATAAACCACCACCCTAAGACTTGCCCGAAGAGGTTCCCTTCATATACGCCCTCATATGGCCCTTATATTCCCAGAAGGGATCTTAAAAAGGGTCCACAAATCCCAAGGGTACAACCTCAAGGGTCCGAGGCAAAGTCCCTTGGCATCTACCTCTACATCGGAAGCCCTAAGCACAAAGAATCCTAAGGGTTTCGGGTTTGGCGCAATCCCCCAAAACTTCCAGAGCCTTCCTTGACTGGGTCACGGCGCAGAGGATGCGACTGAGCCCTTCCTGCCGCCACGAATCTTATCCAAAATTACTATGAGAGTGCGATTGTGACTGCTTCCTTCATGATGGCTATACCCATGATTACGATTATGATTGCTGCTCTTTCTGCCACTTGCTCCGTCTTCCGCATATCCCAGCCAGGGTGTGGTCTCTAGGGCCTGGGGCCGTCAACGTGCCCTCACTATCCCCCGACCCCATACATAGCCCAGAGACATCGATGCCCCTTCATGAAGGCTTCCTCTTCTTTCCGCGAAGTCCAATTTGAAAACCCAAAGCCCTACACCCTAGACCCTCAATTCTAGGATGCCCCTTAAAACCCTCTGAAGAGCATTGCTGAATATGACCCTCTTACACCCAATAAGGGAAAATGTCAAATCTCTCGAAAGGGTCTACCGAGAATTTCCCTAAACCCTAAACCCTAGACCCTAAACCCAAAACCCTAAACCCTAACCCCTCAATTTCTTTGGAGTCTCTGAGGCAAGTTGTCGGGCTTCGGAGGGCTTCAGGGGCTTTGGGGTTTGGAGGCTCACGGAGGCCAAGACTTCCAGCGCACTTCAAGTCTGACAACAGGGGAGAGGTGGACACTTGGGGGAAGGAGGGTTTAGGGTTTGGGGTCTTAGGGTTTTAGGGTTTTAGGGTTTTAGGGTTTTAGGGTTTTAGGGTTTTAGGGTTTTAGGGTTTTAGGGTTTTAGGGTTTTAGGGTTTTAGGGTTTTAGGGTCTAGGGTTTCGGGAGTTCCCCACAAACGCCTGAGCGAAGAAGCGCCGGAAGGAGCCGAGGACGTACTTCAAGTCAACTCAGTGGGGCTTAGGGCTTTGCAGCAAAAGCCTTGCAGTCGAAGTAACAAGTCTGCTACTTACCGGTTCCTAAAACGAGTACTGCGGAAGTAGATGTCGATCCCCTGAGACTCTTCAAGGGCTCTTCGAACTCCCGGATTCAAGCCCAGATCTTCGAAAAACCCCTAAACTACCGAATCTACCCTGATTCATAATCAAGATCCTTAGTATAGAGTAAGGTATATTCCCTAATTAAGGGTTTTGGAAGTTCTGGGTAAGGTATATTCCCTAATTTAGGGTTTTGGAAGTTCTGGGGAGTCTAAGAGGCAGCCAAAATCTAATGGACCCTCTGGGTTATGTATTTGGGAGCAGTCATGCACGGAATGTTGGCACGGCCGAGGTTTGCTTTAAAAAGGTGCTCCAGCACTTGCAGGAGTCAGGGTTCAAGGTTGATTGTGGGCTTAGAAGGGGTTTAGGATTTAGGGTTGAGGGTTTAGGGCTTAGGGTTTAGGGTCTTAGGGTTTAGGGTGTAGGATTTAGGTTTCCAGAAGTCGGACAGTAGTGGGGTTTTGGGCTAAGAGCTTGCAGCACACAGGGGCATGATTTCAGACAAGCAGCACGACTTGATCCTTAGTGGAAAGGGCAACAGCTTTCCCTAAGTTCTAGACCCTTAACTCAGTTTGACGTCTCACCCCTATGTCCCCGCCTCCAAGCATCGACTCCTAATGTTCCTCGAGGCCCATCGCAAAGATTTTGCTCTCAAACCCTAAGTCCCTAGACACGAGTCCCTTTGGGTGCTGTCTAGGTTGTTCCTCTGAGAACTGAATCATGCAGCTCCAATGGGGTCCAACAAACCACGATTAACGACCGTGGCGCTTAGGACAAATTCCCAGGCGTTGGGCCTACAGTCTACAGGAGTTTGGACTTCAGGGTGTGGAGGTTGTAGGTTTCTTGATTTGGGAGCTTGGAATTGGGGGGGGGGGGGGGGGGGGGGGTCAACTTGCACACCATTCGAGTGTTAAATCAACACAGCCTGAAGCCAAAAAGACCCTAGGGTTTAGGGTTTAGGGTTTAGGGTTTAGGGTTTAGGGTTTAGGGTTTAGGGTAGAGCAGGCCAATGAAGTGAAACCATTTGTCGTTGTTCCTTAATCTGCATGTGAGACTCTGTTTTTGTAATTGAGTTCGTGCTTGCACTGCAGCTAGTACCCACTTCCTTCACATAGTAGCTTCGAACGCCTGTAAAATTTATGATGGTATTGGGAAGCCGTTCACAAAATGCCCTGAAACTAAACCCTAAACCCTAAACCCTAAGCCCTAAACCCTAAACCCTGCACCCTAAGCCCTAGGCTCTAAGCCCTCCAACAACGGAGAGGGCAGGCTATCGGAGACCAGTGAGCGCCTGTGGTGATGACGAGCCGCCGTGGCCATATCATTCGAACGAACATTTCCTGGCGGCTGCGGTTTAGGGTTTAGGGTTTAGGGTTTAGGGTTTAGGGTTTAGGGTTTAGGGTTTAGGGTTTAGGGTTTAGGGTTTAGGGTTTAGGGTTTAGGGTTTAGGGTTTAGGGTTTCGGGTTTAGGGTTTCGGGTTTTGGGGTTTAGGGTTTCGGGTTTAAGGTTTCGGGTTTAGGTTAGAGGCCCGTCGTTTGTCGTTTGGCTTCCGTTAGCCTGCAGCCCTAGCATCATCGCGAGGGATGTACAGCGCATTTGGGAGACATTGGGATGGCCAGACCACGTAACATTCATACTTCCTACAATAGTGAGCCCGTTGACTGGAAAACCCCATTGAATATTTAAGTGTGGGTGTGTGTGTGTGTGTGTGTTTCGGTGGGTTTCTGTGTGTCTCTGTGTGTCTCTGCGTGTCTCTGTGTGTCTCTGCGTGTCTCTGTGTGTCTCCGCGTGTCTCTGTGTGTCTCTGCGGGTGTCTCCGTGCGTCTCCGTGCGTCTGTGTGTCTCTGTGGGTCTACACACCCAACCTCTGAGTCGCCAGCCCGAAGCCCTAAACTCCTAACCCCGAATCCCACAATCACCATGCAGCTGGACTTACTTCTTTTTTTTTTTGGGGGGGGGGGGGGGGACCCTAAACCCAAAACCGTTACTTTTCTGCAGGGCGGCGGCTGGGGGGAGCGAGTTGGAGGCCCGCTGCTTGTGGCCAAATTCTCGCTCCCCATCCTAGCCTCGCCTTCTAGCAACACATATACATATATATATATAATATGTATGTATATGTATATGTTTATGTTTATGTACATGTTTGTTTTTATATATGTATATTTTCTACACACACAAACCGCTTCTAGTCCCCCCCCAAATAAGCAACCCGAGAAGAGACACCACGTATAAGCCCTAGGGTGCCTCTTCATGAACCCCTCCGCACCTGCGACACTTCATTTGGGGCTGCCTGCACTTTCTCAAGGACCTGTGCCACACAGGAGCTCGACTACTGTGGTCCTACATTAGGGTTTGGGGTATGGGGTTTAGGGTTTGGGGTTCGGGGTTCGGGGTTTGGGGTACGGGTTTAGGGTTTAGGGCTCGGGGGCGTAGGGATTTCAGGACATGTCCGGGAAGTGCGCAGGCCGGATTTGAGTCTCCGGTGATGTGAGAACGCTCGGAAGGCGGAAGGAAGTGGCGGATGGGGGGTTAATGCCAAGATGACAGCTCAAATCCGTCTTGAAGCAGTTTGCATGTTTGCTTCCTGCCGGTCACGGCATGCGTTCATGAGATGCGCAGAACGATCAATGCAAACGCAATATCAGCACAGACATTCTTGCTTGGTCAACTACCTGCACCCCGACTATTACTTCGACATCACCTGAACCAGTATTTCTGAACTGCTTCCCTTGTCAAGAGAGAGGCGAAGTTGACCATCTTAACCCAGACCCCCATTCAAGCCTACCCCGTGCCGCCCTAAACCCCAAAACCTCCAACCCCAAACCCTGCATAACTCGTGTTGAAGAAATTTGAAGAAGCTCAGAGCCCGAACTTTGGAAGCTAGCTGTCACAGCCCCTCGTATAGAGTGCTTGGCTTCAGGCTTCTTTTATATGCAGGCCGGGGCTTCTTGGGACTTGTTCGAAGCCTTGGGAGGCTCCAAGGGCTCTTGAGGGTTCAAGTGACTAAGGCCTCGAAACCTAAGGTTGTACCCCGCAAGGTTCCCCTTAAAATCCTCCGAACATGGCCCTTATATTCCCTTAGAAATCTTTAACAGAGGGTTCGCAATCAAGGGTACAGCCAGGGGGGTCAACCTTAAGCCGTACACTAAGCCCTAAATCAAACCCTGAACCCTGAACACTAAACCCTAAACCGTCCGAAACCCTGAACCCTAGACCCTAAACCCTAAACCCTAAACACTAAACCCTACATGCCCTGAAGCCTGAACCCTACCCCCCCCCCCCCCCTACCCCCCCACTTCATAGGCAAAGCTTGTGGGGGCTCGGCCTCCGCCGACACGATCCGCGTCACCACTTTGTTCCTGTCCAAGGTTTCTGTAGGGTTTAGGGTTTAGGGTTTCGGGTTTAGGGTTTAAGGTTTAGGGTTTAGGTTTTGGGGGGCTTTGGGGGCTTCAGGGTTGGTTAGGTTCAGGTTTTGGGGTTCAGGGTGTTCGGACTTTTGGCGTCGGATCTTGAGGTGCCTTACTTCACATGCTCCTGCTTTGCCGAGCGTGAGCCTCCTTACCACCTGGTGAACCCTAAACCCTAAACCCTATAAAGCCTAAACCCTAAACGCGCTGATGGGCTTGGAATTCGGTGCAGCGCGACATGAACCCCTACTTCCCAAGACGTTGTCAAGGAGCTCAGAATGAGGTTACCATAATTAAACCCTAAACCCTAAACCCTAAACCCTAAACCCTAAACCCTAAACCCTAAACCCTAAACCCTAAACCCTAAACCCCTAAACCCTAAACCCTAAACTCCTAAACCCTAAACCCCAAACCCTAAACCCCTCTTTGGGGGCTTGAGCTTGCCGCTAAGCATGCTCAGGATTCTGTTAACCTCGGAGCCCATCCCCGTGCACATTTTTGCTAAGGGGGTTGAGGGTTTCGGGGTTTCAAGGGTTTCGGGTTTCGGGTTTTCAAGGGTGTTTGGGTTGATTCTTCGGCATTAGGTGACCTAAACCCTAAAACCCCTAAACCCCCAAACCCCCAACCCCCAAACCCCCAAACTCCTAAACCCTAAACCCTAAACCCTAAACCCGAGGTGATATACGTAACGGGGCTGCACTTTTCAAAAACTCCCGAAACTGCGCTGCCGAGCCAGGGCCCCCTGCTCGGCGTACTTGACCTGCTTGTTGGTGGGGGTTTGTTGCGCTGTGTTGGTGGGGCTTCTGGTGTTTTGGGCACCCTGAACCCTAAACCCTGACCCCCTAAGCCTAAACCCTCAACCCTCTCTATCATACATATATATAATATGTATTTACTTATTCATTTATTTGTTTATTTATTTATTCATTTTAAATTTTAATGACTTTGTTGGCAAGGTCATAAAAAAGGCGGGCAAGGTCATTACAGAGCAGGCAAGGTCACATAAAGAGCGGGCAGGCTCACATAAAGAGCGGGCAAGGTCACCTAAAGAGCAGGCAGGGTCACTGACCCCCCCCCCCCACTTTCCTGTGCCTAGGGGCCTAGAATTTAAGGTTCAAGGCTTAGGGTTCCAGTGGGTTCTTTTCGAGCGCCTGAAAAGCTGCTAGACTAGTGAATGCTTGGACTTCAGATGCTGAACCCAAAGCCCTAAACCCCAAACCCTAAACCCCAAACACCCTAAACCCTAAACCCTAAATTGTGGGCTCTGCCCTTCCCTAACCAAACCCAAATAGCCTAAATGAGGCCCACGGTGTGCTGCTTCAGGGCTTCAGAGCTCTGGGGTTGGGTGGTTTAGGGTTTAGGGTTTGGGGCTTAGGGTTTAGGGTCTAGGGTTTAGGGTCTAGGGTTTAGTTCTCCCCTAAACCCTGAACCCTAAACCCTGACCCCTAACCCTAAACCCTAAACCCTAAACCCTAAACCCTAAACCCTAAACCCTAAACCCTAAACCCTAAACCCTAAACCCTAAACCCTAAACCCTGAACCCATTTTGCTGGGATCTTCTCCGCCTCCTCGTGCTCTTCCCCGAGCTTGGAGATGCGCTGACGCAGGCCCTGTAGGGCCGGACATCGCCCAAGTCAGTTCAGGGTTTAGGGTTTAGGGTTTAGGGTTTAGGGTTTAGGGTTTAGGGTTTAGGGTTTGGGGTTTAGGGTTTAGGGTTTAGGGTTTAGGGTTGAGGGTTGAGGGTTTAGGGTTTAGGGTTCAGGGTTCAGGGTTTAGGGTTTAGGGTTTAGGGTTTAGGGTTTAGGGTTGAGGGTTGAGGGTTGAGGGTTGAGGGTTTAGGGTTGAGGGTTGAGGGTTCAGGGTTCAGGGTTTAGGGTTTAGGGTTTAGGGTTGAGGGTTGAGGGTTGAGGGTTGAGGGTTGAGGGTTCAGGGTTTAGGGTTTAGGGTTTAGGGTTTAGGGTTTAGGGTTTAGGGTTTAGGGTTTCACCTGGAACCGAACCTTCTTCCGAGAAGCTTTGGGGAGTTCAGTTTCGCAAAAATGGACCGGTAAGTACGATGCACCAACGCAGGATGGTAAGAACAGGAGAAGTACAATAATATCGATAACAAGATTAAAATACGGCATCAACCTATCATGTTCAACATAAAAATAAATAACATCTAATATAAACATGTACAATATAGAAGATATAAAATTATATATATATAATCAGAAAGATACATACATATATATATATATAATAGTAACAGCAATAATGGCAATCACAGGAATAATAACTGAAATACTAGAAGCCCTACGAAAACCACCCACACACACCCACGCACGCACGCACGCACTCGCGCACGCACCCACACACACATTGAGTGATTTCGAGGCCTGTGGTTTTGGTGGTTATGAGGTTGCATGACAATAGCCTGTTCATAGGAAATACTGAAAGGGCACGCTTAAACTAATTCCACAAAAAACTTCAAACAGTTTTGCGATAGAAAACTTTCTGTAGAAAAAAACAAGTTTAGGATAAACAAAACACGTCGGAATTTCTAACATAAATCTTCAAAACTTTCTCTTGGTTAAGAAAGCAAGAAAACCTGAGCTTAAAGCCTTGGCTACTAATATGCCGTTTTATGTTCATATTTGATGACGATGAGTTTCAAAAAAGCACAAAACTCAAGCAGGTTTAGGGAACTTTATCAAAGTGCTTTCAAGTATTGGTGGCAAAACATTATTTAATCTGTTAGACACTTGGCTGGACATAGATCGCATAAGGACCTTATGAGAATATGATATACGTTTTCTTGGGATTTGACATGTTTGGGGGGTTTCCCCTATGACCTATGATACTGTTTTGTATATGTTTGTTGCAAATTGCCTTTTAAGTTGTTCATCTTTCTTGACTGTTGTTTTTTCTGGTTTTCGAGGGTGTTCATGCATAAGCCATTCACAGGACTTCTTGCAATCACCCAACACACACACAGAGACACACACACACCCACACACACACCCACACGCACACGCACACGCACACGCACGCGCACCCGCACCCGCACCCGCACCCGCACCCGCACCCGCACCCGCACCCGCACACGCACACGCACACGCACCCGCACCCGCACCCGCACCCGCACCCGTACCCGCACCCCCACACACACACACACACACACACACACACACACACACACCCGCGCGCGAGCGAGCGAGCGTGCGCCCCCCGCGCGCGCCCCCCGCACGCGCACACAAAAGCAAACGGTGCTGGGCAATGCGGCTCGGAGCTGTCGGCTATCGTGCCTGAGCTTGCGAGCACGCCGGAATTTGGGGTGGTGGTCTAGGGGTTTAGGGGTTTAGAGGTTTAAGGTTTAGAGCTGTTGAGGTTTATGGGTCTTAGGGTTTGAGGTTTTCGGGTTTCAGGGTTTCAGGGCTTTAGGGTTTGGGGTTAAGGGTTTTGGGGTTTGGGGTTCAAGGGCTTTGGGGTTTATGGGTTTTAGGATTTGGGCGTTTATGGGTTTCAGGGTTCAGGGTTTCGGGTGTGGGGGAAAAAATAGTTGCAAAGGCCGCCCTCTTCCCGTGGCATCCCTGAAAATCGCACACCCCCCCCCCCCCACTTCCCCTTCCCAGGGTTGAGAGTTTAGGGTTTAGGGTTCCCCCTCCACCCACAACCCCCTCCACATCCCCCGCCGGGAGTGAGCCGAGCGGCACCACAGCCTCCGCGAGCTTTGCCTCTGCAAGAACTTGCACACCCCAAATATCCCAAACCCTGAGATGCCCACTCAGTAGCCCTAAACCCTAAACCCTAAACCCTAAACCCCAAACCCTAAGCCCTAAACCCTAAACCCTACACCCTCAACCCTAAACCCTCCACCCCAAACCCCAAACCCTCAACCCAAAACTTCCTTGACCTCCCGAAGGCCCCTCCGAAAGCCCCGAGAAGTTGAGGAGGGTTGACCTGAGAAGGTGCTTGGTCAGACGTCCGGTGCTTCAGGGTTTAGGGTCTAGGGTTTAGGGTTTAGGGTTTGGGGTTTAGGGTTTAGGGTTCAGGGTTTAGGGTTTAGGGTTTAGGGTTTAGGGTTTAGGGTTTAGGAGGGTTTAGGGTTTAGGGTGGTCTAGGGTTAGAGGCGCCAGGGTTAGAGGGCTTATAGGGTTTATCGGGTTTGTTTAGAGGGTTTACAGGGTTTACAGGGCTATGGGGTTGATGGGGATTATAGGGCTTAGAGGCTTGATGAGCCCCAGAGAAGTGCCCTAAGAGAACGAAGGTCTTCATAAACCCCCATAACCCCCCGAACCCAAGCCAAAGCTTTGAAGTTCAGTCTTTTGGGCTTCAGGACTCGGATTTTTCACCGGAGGGCGACATTGGCTTAGAAGCTGCGAAGGGGCGCAGGTTCGGTGTCTTTCTCCGTGCCGAAGTAAAAAAGGGGGATTGGGGGGGGAAAAAAAACCAGTTGGGATGTTCGCCCTCGTGCTAACAGTCCGTTTTAGGGATCATAAGACCCTTAGAATACTCTCTATTCGGGACTGTTCGTTTGAGTGTGAACATGCAGGTTTCCATTCTCTGGCAACCCCTCATTCCCTCATTCCCTACTACCCAGAACTTCCAAAACCCCTGAGGAATCTACCTTAATTTACACTAAGGACCTTTATTATGAATTAGGGTATATTCCTTAGCTAAGGGGTTTTGGAAGATCTGGGTCACCAACAGCAAGCCAGCCCCCCCGTCACCCCGAGCCTTGCACACGGGACCAGGTCGCTTCTGGCACCCGGCCTTGGGCCGTTGGTTTATGAGTTTAGGGCTTTTTGGGGGTTCACATGGCTCCAACTTCTCTCTTTAGGAATCTAGAATTTAGGGTTTAGGGTTTAGGGTTTTAGGGTTTTAGGGACTTTCCTGTTTAGGACTCTGGGGGTAGAAGGGCGGTTGACAGGAAACACGACCCGTCGAAATTTGGCCTCTTTCAGTGTGCTTGGTGCCTTTGGGGTGTCGGGTTTAGGGTTTAGGGTTTGGGGTGTAGGGTTTGAGGGGTTCGTGCCCGAAGGACACAAGCTCATTGAGAAACAAGCTCCTGGCGGTCTGCTGCCAGAACAGGAAGAGGACGTATGCCGCCTTTCACTGGCGCTTGCAGTCTCCGAAAAGCCCAATGGTTCAAAAGCTTAGTCTATATAGGGCTTGTAGGGTTTAGGGTTGAGGGTTTAGGGTTTGGCGCCTCGAGGGTTGGAGGTTGTGCGGGCTGCAAAAACGTGTTGGCAGGCCTCGAACTGAGCGGGAGTTTGCTTAAAACAAGGTATCATACCGAGAGGGTCTATTTGTAGGACTATTATGGAATTAGGTACCTCAAAACCCTACTTAGTATGGTTTTGGGGAACCTAATGCCAGAACAGTACTGCAAACGGAGCCTCTGGGATAATACCCAGTTTGCCCTTGTAAGGAAGAAGATCTTTGTTTTGGGGGGTTCTTCCCTAGCCCCTAAACCCTAAACCCCCAACCCTAGCAGGTTCTGGGCCTTAGGATGAAGCGTTTGCGGTCGAGGCCTTCAGTTGCGAGGCCCTCAGCTGGGGCGGAGGGCTTAGGGGTTCGGGCAGTCCTGGGTTTTAAGGGGCTCTCGCCTTCAAAACCAAAAACCCAAAAGTCGAAATCCCGAAATCCCGAAATCCCAAAACCCAAGACCCCAAAACCCCTAAACGTGTTGCCGGCTCAGGGCTTCTGCGGTTCTTCGGCCCCACAGGGCCTAAACCCTAAAAACCCCACAAAGCCTATAAAGTCTATCAACCCTACAACCACATCAACCCTAAACCCCAAAACCCAAATAAACCCTCAACCCTAAACCCTAAACCCTCAACCCTCAACCCTAAACCCTCTTCTGGCCTCTGAGGAGACGTGGCAGACCGGCCGCGGCTTTGCTTCGGCCGTGGGGTCCAAAAACATCACGTTGACCTGGGTTTAGGGTTTAGGGTTTAGGGTTTAGGGTTTGGGGTTTAGGGTTTAGGGTTTAGGGTTTAGGGTTTATGCGCTTTGGAGCCTGGCGAGTTGAAGGATCCTTTATGAACCCTAAACCCTAAACCCTGAACCCTAAACCGTAAAACCCTCTCGCGGAACCTCAATTAAACCCCACAAGCCCTGTAACCCTAAAAGCCCTGTAAACCCGAATGCCCTAGAACCTAAAAGCCCGAAACTCTCTAAGCCCCAAAACCCGGTAAAACCCTAATCCCAAGGAACCCGAAGCTACACCCGGAATTTTGTTGCAACAGAAGGGGCGAACTCCTCGTACTCCACCGAGTTGTTGTAGTTCCTGAGGCAAAGAAAACGGCATTGTGGGCTTAGCACCCTGCAATCCTCACATCCTCAAACTGAAACCCCAAAAGCCCAAACTCCACTGCGAGACGTTTATTTCGGGTTTAGGGTTTAGGGTTTAGGGAGGCTTGAAGAGCTTTGTGGCTTCAAGCGTGGAGGAGTAAGGCCCACGCATGAAGGTATTGGCACGATAATGAGGTGCCCTATGTAAAATTAGGCTCACCTCGTGGATTGGGACTTTCACGGCAACACGCTGCAGTTCCGTCCCAAACCTGAACCTCATTTGGGGTTTAGGGTTTAGGGTTTAGTTCAGAGCCTTCCCACCCCCCAATGCATTGCGGCTTTACCATCCGGAGGGCTTCAAGGAGCTGTGAATGTGAGATAATTTCAGGACCCTCAATGTCCCTAATATGGGTATCTCCCTAAATAGGGGTACCCAGTTTATACCCCAAATAGAATGAAATCCCCTTAAAGGGAGCCCCAAAAAGGGTACCCCCTATTCTCGGAAACCCTCGTATGGGTTCCGGGTTTGGGTTAACACCCAAACAAGCCATAAGCCCCAAAACGGCAACGCTCAAAACTTGGGATGTTGCCTCTTATAATAACAGTCCTCTGTAGGGATTCTAATAAGGAGTGCTAGAATCCCTATTGAGGACCTTTAGCTTAAGGGGGAACATCCCAACTCAAGCATCCTAACGCGGCCCCTAACCCCTAAGCCCTAAACCCTAAACCCTGCACCCTGAACCCGTTCTCCGCCCCAAACATGTGGCCAGCGTCCGGTCGACTTTGCCTTGCCAGTGCAGGAGAGGGAAGGTTTCAGTTCGGGCGGGACACACCTGTTGGCGAAGCTACCTGGTCCTTTAGTAGGGAATGAGGGCCCTATGTAATCCCTTAAAGGGTATATATATATATATATGCTACCCCCCCCCCGTAGCGCCTAGGTTTTACTTAAAAAAGAGTGTGTTTTTCGTAGGATTTACTAAAAAACGTGTTTTTTGAATTATTTTTGAATCGCATGAACGGAATGGAGGATACTGCCCAACACTTAGGCGACAGACGCAGCAAGCAGTGCAACACAGCGTGCGACGGAATCATGTTACACGTGTTTTTGCTTCTGTGCTAGAAAAGACAGGCCTGTAATTAAACTTGTTCATACACTACATTAATTAAAACATAATGCGTAATAGGGAACCTGACCTAGTGGCTTCACTTAAGCATTCATTGAATGAGCTAAAACATGTTCCTTCTTCTTTTCGTGAACAAGCACAGTACTTAATTTAACTAAAGTTTTTCGTTTCTGGAAAATAACATACGTACAGTCTTTCCAACAGTTTGATTAGTCTTCTGAAGGTGTTTTTGCTTCTGTGCTAGAAAAGACAGGCCTGTAATTAAACTTGTTCATACACTACATTAATTAAAACATAATGCGTAATAGGGAACCTGACCTAATGGCTTCACTTAAGCATTCATTGAATGAGCTAAAACATGTTCCTTCTTCTTTTCGTGAACAAGCACAGTACTTAATTTAACTAAAGTTTTTCGTTTCTGGAAAATAACATACGTAAAGTCTTTCCAACAATTTGATTAGTCTTCTGAAGGGTTAAGTAAATAAATTGAGTTCGTAGACCAATAATTAACTAAAGGAATTCAATGAACTAAACTTACTAAGAACAGTATCTACGGCCTTTTGTTTGCTGATATTAATGTAGTCAAAAACATTTCAATTGTGGATTTAGTTTACTTAAAGGTGAAGCAAATGAATGAAACTAATTAGTATACCCTTAACTAAACGAATTCGATAATTTAAAGTAAACAAGCCACGATCCTTAACAACAATTCAATTGGTTCAGCCTGACTAGACTAATTACTTTAAACGAATACTTTAATAGGCCTTCCCAAGAAAAAACTACATTTAGTTTCTTATTCTAAGAGGTAGACAGCATTCAACTAACTAAATGTCTATCCTTTTTTTACTTCAACCTCAACCAGACTAAATGAATGACAGTTGTAAAGCAAATTAGATTAATTAAAGCCTACTTATCAGGAAACTTGACCTCGTCGCGTCATCTAGGCATTACATCGATTAGAGAAAATGTTACTTACATCACAAATAGTTGAATTAGCTTTATTGCTGCTGAACTGTGCTCTCTGAACAAACAAAAACCAATTCTGGAGGCCTATAAATTACAAGGCAGGCCGTCACGAAAAGATTGGTTTTTAGGGACAGTACAGCACTTTGGGGATCTGAAGGGCTGAAAGTGCTGTACTGTCCCTAACAAAGCAATCCCAGAAGCGGAAAACGCTGTACTGTCCCTAAAAAACCTAAAAAACCAATTCTGGGGACCTGTACAGGCAGCCCCTCTTCAAAAGATTGGTTTTTTAGGGACAGCACAGCACTTTCAGCACCTCAGACCCTCAAAGTGCTGTACTGTCCCTAAAAAACCAATCCCATAAACATAAAGTGCCGTACTGTCCCTAAAAAACCTAAAAAGCCAATTCTGGTGGCCTATACAGACAGGCCCTCTTCCAAAGATTGGTTTTTTAGGGACAGTACGGCACTTTGAAGGCCTGAGGTGCTGAAAGTGCTGTACTGTCCCTAAAAAACCAATCCCAGAAGCAGAAAGTGCCGTACTGTCCCTAAAAAACCTAAAAAACCAATTCTGGTGGCCTATACAGGTAGACCCTCACGAAAAGATTGGTTTTTTAGGGACAGTACAGCACTTTCAGCACCTCAGGCCTTCAAAGTGCCGCACTGTCCCTAAAAAACCAATCCCAGAAGCAGAAAGTGCCGTACTGTCCTTAAAAAACCTAAAAAACCAATTCTGGAGGCCTATACAGGTAGACAATCACGAAAAGATTGGTTTTTTAGGGACAGTACAGCACTTTCAGCACCTCAGGCCTTCAAAGTGCCGTACTGTCCCTAAAAAACCAATCGGCCTATACAGGTAGACCCTCACGAAAAGATTGGTTTTTTAGGGACAGTACAGCACTTTCAGCACCTCAGGCCTTCAAAGTGCCGCACTGTCCCTAAAAAACCAATCTTTGGAAGAGGGCCTGTCTCTATAGGCCACCAGAATTGGTTTTTTAGGTTTTTTAGGGACAGTACGGCACTTTCTGCTTCTGGGATTGGTTTTTTAGGGACAGTACAGCACTTTCAGCACCTCAGGCCTTCAAAGTGCCGTACTGTCCCTAAAAAACCAATCTTTGGAAGAGGGCCTGTCTGTATAGGCCACCAGAATTGGTTTTTTAGGTTTTTTAGGGACAGTACAGCACTTTCTGCTTCTGGGATTGGTTTTTTAGGGACAGTACAGCACTTTCAGCACCTCAGGCCTTCGAAGTGCCGTACTGTCCCAAAAAAACCAATCTTTTGAGGAGAGCCTGTCTTGATAGGCCTCCAGAATTGGTTTTTTAGGTTTTTTAGGGACAGTACAGCACTTTCAGCTTCTGGGATTGGTTTTTTCGGGACAGTACAGCACTTTCACTCCTAAACCCTAAACCCTACAAGAGGCAAGTCATCTGAGGCCGGTACCTGAGACAGGGAAGAAAATGAGACCTAGGTACTTGGGGGGGGGGGTACCATATATATATATATATATGTATGTACATAGGGCCTTAATTCCCTCATTCCCATACTAAGAACCAGGGGGTTAGGCGGTAGACCGCAAACAAGAGAAAGGTGTTGGGGTGGACGCAGTGATTTCTGATGAGATATTTGGCATGTTCCCCCTTACACTAACAGGTCCTTAACAGGGATTTGCATAGGGGGGGGGGGTCTTTGTGCGTCTCTTCCTTCGGGACAGACGTCTCGGTGTTCTGCAACCCATGATTTTTCGGAACTTCCGTTGCTATCGTAGTTTGAGTTTGGTGGGGTTCGGCGCTTTCTCTGTTATTTGGCTGGCTCCTGCAACTTGCCCCATGTAAGGGTTTGAAGGCTTTGGGGTTCAGGGTTTAGGGTTTAGGGTGTTGGACTGTAGGGATTTGGCTTCAGATGGCATTTCAGTTCTTGCTCTTTGCCAGAGACATTCGCAGAAATCTTTTTTTGGACTACCACAGACATACGGAGCCGGCCCTGGATCCTAGATAAATAAAGGCCCTAAAGCCTAAACCCAACGTTCAGCCCAAAAAAACGGAAAGAACAGAACGCCGTAAACCCCAAACCCGAAACCCGAAACCCTAATCCCTAACACCCTAAACCCCAAACCCTCAAACCCTAAACCCTGTTAACACCAAACAAACTAGACCCTCAACCTTCTGCATCCTCCATAGCCTGTGGTTTGGAGGTCGTTTTGTTTTGGGGGAAGTATGGGCCCTGAAATTTCGGTCCCCTGTTCTAGAACCCTTACACACACTCTACATAATGCGGGCCCACACTTTGGATCCCTAAACCCTAAACCCTAAACGCTAAACCCTAAACCCTAAGCCCCAAACCCCAGACCCCAAACCTTAGGCTGGTTACCAAACAAATGCGGCAAAGAGGCGGAAGATGAAGTCCATCTCCTCTCGGGCTCCCGCTGCGGCGTATAGGGTTTAGGGTTTAGGGTTTAGGGTTTAGGGCTTAGGGCTTAGATTTCAGAGTTTGGGGTGTCGGGTTTAGGTTTCAGGGTTGAAGGTGCAGGTTTCAGGTTTTAGGGTTTCGGGTTCAGGGATTTGGGGCCCAGTTCTTTGAACAGAGCTCAGGGGTCTTCAGCTCCCCCATTCCTATGGCTCCATAAGCGCAACTAAGCTCCTAAACCCTCAGCCCTGCACTCCTAAACCCCAAGCCCGAACCCTAAACCCCATAAACCCCATAAACCCCATAAACCCCCTAAACCCCCTAACCCTAAACCCTAATCCCCCTAGACCCTAAACCCTACACCCCCAAAGCCACAAAACCCCATGGGCCATGACAAGCCGTCCTGCTGGTCGATGCCGGGGCATAGCTTTTGGAGGATGTCCTTTCAGGGTCGAAAGGGTTTGCTGTTTAGGGTCGTGGGGCTTTTGTGCGATTCGGTTCCTCTCAGTCTGGGCGTTTGGGTGGCTGCGGGCCTAGGATGTGTTAAGGGTCTAAGGGCTTAGGGTTTTAATTCGGGGTTGTCGGTGTTCGCGTTCGGGGTTTTCTGTAAGGGTTTGTGTGTTTGAAGTCTGAGCTTTAGGGCATAGGGTTGGGGCGTTAGGGCTTGTTTCAGCGAAACTTTATCCCCCCCAACCACAAAACAAAAAAGTTTCACGCTCGAAGGTGGAAGACGGGAAAAACTCCAAATACAAAGCAGCCGGAGATTTTGGAAGGAAACTGAGCAAGCATGCTGTGCAATGGGGCATCATCGCTGTTGGATCAAGCTAAACCCTTGTCAACACGATGGTTTAGGATTTAGAGCCTCTAGGGTCTAGACTTGCGGGTTCAGGATTGCCATAAGTTGTAAACAAGGGAGCCCTGTTTGTACCATTAGATGAATGCGCCCAGGGCCCCCCCTCACCCACCCCCAAGTTTGCCATCGCGCAGCTGTGAAGGTGTTTTGTGGGACGCAAGCCAGGTCGGAAAGTCCCGTTTTTGCAGTCACCTTTATGGGTCGTGCTGGCACTATGAACCCCTAAACCCAAAACCAAAACCCCTAAACCCCTAAACCCCTAAACCCCTAAACCCCTAAACCCCTAAACCCCTAAACCCCTAAACCCCTAAACCCCTAAACCCCTAAACCCCCAAACCCCCAAACCCCTAAACTCTAAACCCCAAGACTGCTCACCTCCAGAGCCTTCCGCGAGATCACTCCGTCGCCATCGCGGTCGTACTTGCGGAAGATCTCCTGAGTGCTCTGGGGTGGCGACAAGTTCTCTCCCCCCCGCTGTGAGGGTTTAGGGTTCAGGGTTTAGGGTTCAAGGTTTCGGGTTTAGGGCTTAAGGTTTAGGGGCACATTTCCGGGTTTTCCAAAAAGAGGGGTACCCTTCTTTGGGGGCTCCCAAGACCTGGGTTATAGCATTGGGGGCAATTTGGGGGTGATTTTTCTATTTGGGGCATACCCATGTCAATGTGGGTACGGTATGTGAATGTGATGACGGGAAACGCAAGCACTATCAATCGAGCGGTTATGGGGCATTATATTATTAGAAGGGGACAATGCGGTGCTCCTCAAACGATAAACCCCGGAGGGTCCATTTGTAGTACTGTTATGGAATTAGGTGCCCAAAAACCATACTAAGTAGGTTTTGAATAGTACTACACATGGACCCTCTGGGGAACCGATAAAGCCTGGAATAAAATCCCCGAATAAGCCCTGAACAAACCTAGACCCCAAACCCAAGTGAGCTGTATATCGGTTTCTGTCATGAACTCTCTACCATGCACAAAAAAGCCCTCAGAAGCCCTATCTACACCCCCAGCGCGCACCCCAAACCCCCGTTCAGTTGGCTCAAAACCTCTGAAAGTATCCAACATGAGATCCTCTTAAAGCCCATAGGGTGAGCCCACAAGGGGACCCACCTGGCATCTTGACCCCCCAAAGCTCCCGAGAATCATCTTGCAGGTATGCTTAGGGTTTGGAGCCCCGAATCCCCTAACAAGCATTGTGAGCAGAGCTGGGCATAAGAGTTGCAGGATCTTGCTTGTAATTCGCATCTTGCTAGCAACGATCTGTGTGAGGAACCGTCCCTCCGTCTACCCTCCGTCTACCACAGATCGTGAATATTCCATGAGACCTAGAACACGCATCGCTGTGCCAGATGTTTGGGGAATGTGCTTCGGGCCTGCCTTGTTTCCCGGGCTTTCGGGTCTAGCGCGGGCTAAACCAAAAGCCCTATCAAGCCGTCTGAAGCCAGCTAAACCCTAAACCACCCTAAACCCAAAACCCAAAACCCTAAACCCTAGACCCTAAACCCTAAACCCTAAACCGATTCCACGGAGCAAACACACAACTGTTGGTCCTTCATCTTCCGCACAGACCTTGGGGGTTCGGTTTAGGGTTTAGGGTTTAGGGTTTAGGGTTTAGGGTTTAGGGTTTAGGGTTTAGGGTTTAGGGTTTAGGGTTTAGGGTTTAGGGTTTAGGGTTTAGGGTTTAGGGTTTAGGGTTTAGGGTTTAGGGTTTAGGGTTTGGTCGGTTTAGGGTTTCGAGTTCCTTGGATCAGGGTTTTGGTTCTCGCTACTCCCGAAGAAGCAGACAAGGGGAAGTCCTGGACAGCAACTGCCCCGGCCCCCCCCCCCCCCCCCCCCATTCCACAAGCCCCCCCCCCCCCCCCCAAACCCCCGCCCCCCCTCCCTAACCCTGCAATAATGGGGGGGAGAGGGGGGGTAGAGTTTCCAGAAATCATACCTTAAGAATCCAAAACCCTACTTTTTTGGTAGGTTATTGCTCTAGAGCCCCTTCAGGTTCTAAGGTAACCTACAAGAAGGTAGGGTTTTGCCCAAAGCCTGAAGAACAACTCTGTAGACTTTGTAACCCTGAACCATGAATCACGGACCGCATGAACCCTTGAAGGAGGGGTATCCCCGAATATTCCCCATTTCTGGGTCTTAGATCCTTGTGGTGTGCAATACATATATATATATATATATATGCACATATTACATATGCATATATGTATGTATATATATATATACAGATACACATGTATTAGTTTTTACTCTTGGTTTTTGCTGGGGGGGGGGGGAAGTGTGGGAGACACTACGAAACTCCACTTTTCCGAATTCTGGCCGAAGGGCAGCATCGTTTCGTCCAAGAGCCCCGACATCGTCGCCAGGATCGCAGCGTTGGCTCTCCAGGCGGGTCGGGTGAAACTCAATGACTCCTACACACCAAATCCCTTAACCCCAATCCCTAAACCCGAACCCCCAAACCCCAAACTTTGTGCTGTTTCCCGAGTGTTTGGGACCAAGAGAAGCCGGAGAGCTCGTAACCGTAGCATTCAAGGCCTCACACCCCTAAGCCAAAAACATCCCCCTGAACCCTAAACCCTAAAAGGCCCTAAACCCATAAAACCCCAAAGCCGCAAAACCGAAGGGCGCGCCGTGTCCTGAAGATCTCTCCTCGGAAATCTGAGGTGCTGCAACGCTTGGAGCAGTTGAGTTGTTTGACCCCCTCGGATATCAATGAAAACCCTGCTGGCGAGCCATCCAACATGCGCAGTCGGGAGATGCTTGGCCGCCCTCAACACCGATAACATGGCAGCGCCGGTTTCTGCTGCCCCGACAACTTGTCCTGAACACCGGGGGGGTCTGGGCGGGTGCGTCTGGTTTTGGGGGGGGTGTGGTGTATCTGTTTTTTTTTTTTTTTTTTTTTGGGGGGGGGGGGTTGGGGCCGCAGAAACCATCAGTAGCAACTTCAACCGCTAACTCCTATGGCCTAAGGTTTCTTGTGGGGGGGCGAAAGAAACACCCTGGAGGCCCAAAGCTCCCACCCACCCCACCCTCTACGCTGAGACCGCGTCGGCACCTTTCGGATGTGCTGGGAGGGTTTCTCTGATCTTTTTCGGGATTCTACTACAGTTGTTTCGGGTCTCACCGAAAAAACCCAAATGCAGCTCAACCCCCTTAATTTACAGAGTCCACACTCTCACAGCATCGGTGTCACCACGATAGAGCGAATTCTCCAAATCGTGGTTCCTCTTATGAAACGGGAACTTATTCTCGCGGTAGCCGATACAGGAGCATCATGTCGTGTCTCAATGCCCATGTGCACTGGCATCCGCATTTTCAATCCCGACACTCCGACTCAAAGAACCAAACCCGAAACCCTGAACCTTGGTAACCCTCAACCCTCAACCCTCACCCCTCACCCCTCAACCCATCTTTCACTGGGGCTGCTGACGCGGCAGTTCCTGGCAGCCGACAGAAGCTTGACGCGTGGGGGCTCGAAGCTGCTGTGGGGGAGCTGTGTTGGGTTTTGTGTTCGCGTAAACCCTAAACCTGAAACCCGAAACCCTAAACCCTAACTAAACCCTAAACCCTAATCGACACACCCTAGACCCCAAACCCTATACCCTAAACCCTAAGCCCTCAACTTGGGCCCTCAACCCTCGACCCGAATAAAACCCTGCAGGGTACTTCCCTAAGACTTTAAGTCCTAAACCCTGAGCCCCAGGGTTAAGCAGACTGGTGAGTTGGGTTGTTGGAGTGGTTGCGAGCCTACGAAAAAAACCCTAAACCCTAAACCCTAAACCCTAAACCCTAAACCCTAAACCCTAAACCCTAAACCCTAAACCCTAAACCCTAAACAACCCTAAACCCTAAACACTAAACCTAAACCCAAAACCCTTAACCCTACACCGCAAACCCACAACCGCTTTAACCCCCCCCCCCAAATCCCATAAACCCAACTGGAGGTCAGGGCAGTAAACCCTTGTTGAGACAAAGTCGGGTCAGCCCTGTCGCAAGGGGAGCGGACAAGTTTAGGGGCTTTCAACGACAAGGGCTGAAAGGGTGTTTCGTTGGGTTTTGGGTCTAGGGTTTAGGGTTCGGGGTTTAGGGTGTGGGGTTTAGGGTTTAGGGTTTAGGGGTTAGGGGTTAGGGATTAGGGCTAAGGGCTAAGGGGTTTAGGGTTTGAGGTTCAAAGCTTAACCCTACTCCCCAATACGAAGCCCCATGTCCTGAACCCGAAACCCCATATCCTAAACCCTGAAGCCCTGAAGAAGTTCTAAACCCTAAAATTGTCAAACTCCTAAACCCTAAGCCCTAAGCCCTAAGCCCTAAACCCTAAACCCTAAACCCGAAGCTGCTTCAGGTTCGGTCCTGGAGACGCGATCGCTGCCCAAGGCAGCGCGTCGACTGGCCGCATTCCTGTGGAGCTTTCAGGGTTGAGGGTTTGGGGTCTAGTGTTTAGGGTCTAGGGTTTATAGGGTTTTAGGGTTTAGGGTTTAGGGTTTAGGGTTTGGGGTTTAGGGTTTAGGGTTTGGGGTTTAGGGTTTGGGGTTTAGGGTTTCCTGTTGCCTTGCTTAAGAACCCAAAACCTACCTGTCTTGTAGGTTATTTCTATACAGCCCCGTATAGGATTCTTAGGTAACCTACAAGAGAGTAGGTGCGGGTCCTTAAGGTAGGGTTTAGGGTTCTCAGGGTTTGGGGTTTAGGCGCAATTAATTACAGCCGCTCTGAGAAAAATTGGGGACAGGATTCTGGTCGAGATCAAGCTTGCTGAGGATAGTGGGTCTCATGACCTTACAAATCATGGAAACTGAGGCAGGTCAACAGCTACTTCTGCAACCCTAAGCCCTAAACCTTAATAAGGGAATTGAGTGTTCAACAAGCTATCCGACTGCCAAGAGCTTTGCGCAAGTCTCCACGCGTGCCCTAAAACTAAACCCTAAAACCCCAAAAACCCTACACCCTAAACCCTAAAACCCTAAAACCCTAAAACCCTAAAACCCTAAAACCCTAAAACCCTAAAACCTTAAAACCCTAACACCCTAAAACCCTAGAACCCTAGAACCCTAAAACCCTAAAACCCTAAAACCCTAAAACCCTAAAACCCTAAAACCCTAAAACCCTAAAACCCTAAACCCTAAACCCTAAAACCCTAAAGTCCTAAAACTCTAAACCCTGAAACCCTAAAACCCCAAAACCCAGACAGCCAAAAACCCTAAACCCTAAACCTGAAACCCGAGAGACCCTAAACCCTAAACCCTGAACCCTAAACCCTAAACCCTAAACCCCAAAACCATAAACCCTAAAACCCAACACCCGAAAAACCTAAACCCTAAACCCGAAACCCGAGAGACCCTAAACCCTAAACCCTAAACCCTCTAAACCTAAACCCTAAACCCTAGCCCTAAACCCTAAACCCTAAACCCTTCACCCTAACACTAAACACTAGCCCTAAACTCTAAACTCTTTTTGCTTTTGGCCAGGGCGCCCTCGCTCGCTGGCAGACACCTGGGCAGCTCCAGGCTTCAGAAGTCAGGGTGTGCAGCTCGGCTTTTGGTGGGTTTAGGGGTTTAGGGTTGGGGGTTCAGGGGTTCAGGGGTTTAGGGGTTCAGGGGTTTAGGGGTTTAGGGGTCTAGGGGTCTAGGGGTCTAGGGGTCTAGGGGTCTAGGCGTCTAGGGGTCTAGGGGTCTAGGGGTTTAGGGGTTTAGGGGTTTAGGGGTTTAGGGGTTTAGGGGTTTAGGGGTTTAGGGGTTTAGGGCTTAGGGTTTAGGGTTCCGGGTTTAGGGTTCAAGAGCTCCTGGTCGAGCAGTTTCTCGTAACATCGAAAAATACCCACCCACCCGGAGTTCCCATAACATTGAGAAATACAAAGTTTCTTCTTATTTTTCTCAAGAACACAACTAATAGGGTTCGCAACGGTTTAGGGTCTCAAGGGTTTAGGGTCTCAAGGGTTTAGGGTCGCAAGGGTTTAGGGGCTCCAGGCCGGGCCTATGCCCACAGCCCCGGGCCTTTGCCCACGAAGCCCCGGGCCAATGCCCACGAATACCATTATGGTTTTTCATTATATGGTAGGAAAGGTTTCGGGTTTAGGGTTTGGGGTTTGGGGTTTGGGGTTTGGGGTTTGGGGTTTGGGGTTTGGGGTTTGGGGTTTGGGTTTAGGGTTTAGGGTTTAGGGTTTAGGGTTTAGGGTTTAGGGTGTCCCCTTTCCCCTTCCCCCGCTCTCTCTCTCCCCTCCCTCCCGAAGAGCCTCTGCGTTCGCCCCCTGGGGCTCCTCGAGCCTGGCAGTGCCGATTGGAAGCAGCACAGGTGCGGTTTAGGGTTTAGGGTTTAGGGTTTAGGGTTTAGGGTTTAGGGTTTAGGGTTTAGGGTTTAGGGTTTAGGGTTTCAGGAATTAGCCAGGGAGCTTTCTTTTTTTCTTCTTGCGGGTGGGCAGGGGTTCGAGCTCTAGCCCAGGATCTAATGCTGTATCCCCAAATGCTCCTCCCCTACTGTTTGCTTAAGAACCCCCCAAAAAATGTAAAATCATAATCCCTATGTTATCCTTATAAGGAAGAACATGGTTTTTATTTTTTGGGGGTTCTTAAGCAAATAGTTAAAATCATAATCCCTAGTATTATCCTTACAAGGAAGAAGATTTGTTGTTGGGGGTTGTTAAGCACATAGTAGCCCCCCGCAAGAAAGATGCACACGTTCGCGGCCTCTGCGTGTTGCTGCGAAGGCCAGCTGCCTGCAAAAAGAGGGAGGGGCATGCCACCCTGAACCCTCAGGTTGTGGGATTTAGGGTTTGGGGTTTAGGGTTTAGGGTTTAGGGTTTAGGGTTTGGGGTTTATGATATCTACCAAAAAAGCAGAGGGAGGCCTCGTGCATCGCCAGGCGGCGCTTCAGCATGGCATTCTCCTGGCAGAAATGAAAATGTAGGGGGTTTAGGTGTAGGAGCTTATGGGGTTTACAGGGCCTTGAAGGGTTTATAGGGCCTTACAGGATTTATAGGGCTTACAGGGTTCACAGGGTTTATAGGACCTTATAGGGATTATAGGGTTTATAAAAACAGGTTTATAAGGCTCATGAGGTTTATGGGGCCTTCTAGGGCATGTAGGGTTTCTAGGGTTTGTACTGAATGTAGGGTTTAGAGGGTTGCAGTGTCTGGGGGGGTTAGGACATAGGAGACTGGGGTTGGGGATGTATGAGGCCTTAAAGGTCGCGCGCATGGTTATCGACGAATGTGAACCCTAAACCCTAAACCCTGAACCCTAAACCCTAAACCCTAAAGCCTAAAGCCTAAACCCCTACACGGCAAAATGGAAAGTGAAACCAACTACATGCCCACACTTCGGATGGAACCGAGATCTCCGGATTCGGCGCAACCTCATGGAGAAGCGGAGACCCGAAGCCCTAAACTCTGAAGCCGACATCCTGAGGCCTAAGCCCTAAAGCCTGCACACCACAATCCGAAGCCCTAAACCCTAAACCCTAAATCCCAAACCCTAAACCCTAAACCCAAAACCTTAGCCTGGGTACACACCCGAGAAGCTAGGATGCCTCGGACTTCAATCTCAAGATTCTGTTGAGGGTTTAGGGTTTAGGGAGTTTACGGTTGAGGGTCTGAGGGCTGAGGGTTTAGGGTTCAGAGTTGAGGGTTTATGACCTGAAGTACTTGAACCCTAGAACCCTGAATCCGTGGTCTGGGGGTTCTGGGGCATTTCAGGGCGTGTGGAGAGCCGGTGCTTCAAGGATACGCTTGGAAAGACATTCCCTGTTGGGCGTAGTTCGGATGAGATCCGGATCGGTATCTCCCCTCGTCTGCGTCCTTCCGGAGAGCCGCTGCTTCCGCCTACAAGGAGGCTTCAGGGTCTTTGTTGGGACATCCTTCGGATGCCAACCATTTGCTTAAGAACCCCCCCCCCCCCCCCCCCCCCCCGCAAGAAATGCTCATCCCCATCTTGCCCTGCTAAGGAAGAATGTGTGTATTATTTTGTTTGTTTCCTTTATTTCTGTTCTTGTTTTTTGGGTTTTGTCTTTTGGGGTGGTTCTTAAGCAATCAGTAGATGCTAAAAGGTGGGTGAAGAGATCAGGAAAAACTCCTACAGTACCTCGCCTGACAGCCACCAAGGCCATCCCCGCCTTTCCAACCCTAACAAGCCTAAAACCCAAAACGCTTTAGGGTTTTGGGGTTTAGGGTTTAGGGTTTAGGGTTTAGGGTTCCCTAACCCTCCAAAAAGCCCTGAAATCCTGAAACCCCAAAAAAACCCGAAGCCCTAAACCCCCATAGGGAGCCATAAAACTCTAAAGGCCTGAAACCCTGAAACCCTTTAGGGTTTAGGGTTAGGGTTTAGGGGAAAGAGTTTAGGGTTTAGGGCTTAGGCATTAGGGTTGCCGGAACCCAAACCTGCTCTACGCTCTTCCCCCGGTACGAAATAATCAAACCCGCACGTGCTCGACTAAAATGCCCCCCCCCCCCCCCCCCCCCCCCCCCCAAACTCCTTAACCCGGCCCTAAACACAAGCTTTGGGATGTTCCCCCTTATACCAAGCTTTGGGATGCTCCCCCTTATACTAACAGTCCTTAAATAGGGATTACAATAGGGGGTACTATAACCCCTATTCAGGGCAGTTAGTATATGAGGGGGAACATCCCAACACAAACTGCATATACTGTAACATGAAATGGCCTACCTCGAACTAAATCCGAAACCATTGACTCATCTAGACCCATGGGCTTCATCTTAAAACGCAAAGTAGAGAGTAGTATGAAGGACCCAGCCACAATAGTGAACAACACTATATTCGAGGTACCCTTACCCCGAAACAAAACCCTAGGTCCTGAACCCTAAGCCCTAAATTCAAAATCCTAAACTCTAGACCTTTAAACCCTAAACCCTAAACCCCAAACCCTAAACCCTAAACTCCAAGTCTGGCAGGCCCAAAGTCAGAGCGCCTCCAGAAGCGACGGTGAGGAAGCGCTGGGGCCTGGCACCCCGCACTTCATGTAGAGGTAGGGTTTAGGGTTTAGGGTCTAGGGTCTAGGGTCTAGGGTCTAGGGTTTAGGGTTTAGGGTTTAGGGTTTAGGGTTTAGGGTTTAGGGTTTAGGGTTTAGGGTTTAGGGTTTAGGGTTTAGGGTTTAGGGTATCGGGTATCGGGTATCGGTTATCGGGTTTAGGGTTTATTAGGGTTAGGGTAGAGTTGACTAAATACCCTGAACTCCAAAAACCCTAAACCCTACAAAGCCAATGAATATCATAGAGCGCGCAGGGCTTAGAGGGTTTATAGGGCGTGGGGATGTCATGTCAAAACCTGAATCCTAAAGCCTATACAGCCTGAAGCCCTAAACCCTAAACCCAAAACCCTAAACCCTAAACCCAAAACCCAAAACCCTGAACACTAACCCCTAACCCTAAACGCTAAACCCTAAACCCTAAACCCTAAATCCTCAACCCTGAACCGAACCAGGCGCGCCAGGAAGCTCACCGTTGCGGCGCGGCCTGCGCGGGGGGCAAAGAACACCTCGGGGAAATAGAGGGGTTTAGGGTTTGGGGTTTGGGGTTAGGGTTTAGGGTTTAGGGCAAGCTGGGCGTATGGGGTTTACAGGGTTTATCGGGTTTTTTCATGTTGAAGTAACTGAAGCATATAGGGTTTATGTGCCATGGACCTTTAGGTATAATGTGAGGTCTTGTCCTTCTTTCCCTATTAAAACCATTGAATGCTTTATGCCTGAAGCATGTCAGAGTTGGGTTTATGGCTTAGCAAACTCACTCATCCTTGGAAACAAGTCGGAGGGGGCCTTTCTGTTTTTCAAGAAAAATGAAACAACTATGAAGTAACACAATAGCGAGTCACCCCCCTGATCTTGGCCTCTCGTCGCTTTCTCACAAGTCCAAGTTATGGAAGGAACCGCCGGAAAGATGAAAAGAATAGGAAGGTAGAGATAAGAGAAGGGTGTTCCGCCCCCCTCTCCAAAACCTTCTTCATTCCTCTCCTCTCTTCGTCTCTTCTCTTTGCTTCTTCTTTTCTGACAACAGTGGGAAAGGGAAGGAATGAAAGAGCAGAAGGAAGGCAGGCACAAATGGGCCTCCTTTTGTGCGCCCGTCCTCCTTGCCTTTTTGTCTGCCTCGATGTGGCAAAGGTGAGCAAGGAAGGGGGGGAACGACAAGCTCTCCGTGCCCCTTGTCTTGTCGTGTTTTCCCAGAGTGTTGCGGGAAGACTGCGGGGGCCTTTTTTCCCGCCTCTCCTTTCCTTTCCTTGCCTTTCCTGCGCTCTCATAGAAAAAGGAAGAAGAAGGATAAAAGACAAAGCAGAAACAAAAAGGGGGTCATGCCCCCGCCTATGGGCCTATGTCTACTTTCTCCTCTCTTGCTTTCTGCTCTTCAGTTTCTGGACTCTGACACGTAAGAAATGTCTGCGACAGGGGGTGGCAGGGGGAGCTTTCCTTTCCCAGTCTTTCTTCCCTGTCTCCTTATCAATGAGAAAACGCATGAGGGGGAGGAAGGAGAAGTGGAGAGTGAGAGCGAGGGACAAGGAGATGGAGAGAGGAAGAAAGAGAATGAGAGAATGAGAGTGAAAGAGAAAGGAAAGATAGAGAGAGAGAGAGGGTGTAGGTAGATAGATAGATAATAAAGAGGAAAGGCGAGCAACCGCAAGGCGTGGCAACTTTCTGTTGCTTTCCTTTCCACTTCAGTCTGTTCTTCCTCGCCATTTCTTCCTATATATCTCATTCGCGAGAAAAGGAGGAGAGAAGAGGAAGAAGAAAAGAGGACAGCAAGGAAGAGGGCAGATGGAGTGACAAGTTATCTGGTCCCTCTTCATACCTTATCATCTGCGAACATTACTCCTCTGTTCTCTTCTGTCTCCTGTTCTTTTGAAGTAAAGGTTCCCTTGTCTTGTCATGTTTTCCCAGAGTGTTGCGGGAAGACTGCGGGGGCATTTTTTCCCGCCTCTCCTTTCCTTTCCTTTCCTTTCCTGCGCTCTCATAGAAAAAGGAAGAAGAAGGATAAAAGATAAAGCAGAAACAAAAAAGAGGTCATGCCCCCGCCTATGGGCCTATGTCTACTTTCTCCTCTCTTGCTTTCTGCTCTTCAGTTTCTGGACTCTGATACGTAAGAAATGTCCGCGACAGGGGGTGGCAGGGGGAGCGTTCCTTTCCCAGTCTTTCTTCCC
>CAJNDS010000458.1:772135-843884 GCA_905221605.1 Symbiodinium natans | reverse complement strand
GATAGATAATAAAGAGGAAAGGCGAGCAACCGCAAGGCGTGGCAACTTTCTGTTGTTTTGCTTTCCACTTCAGTCTGTTCTTCCTCACCATTTCTTCCTATATATCTCATTCGCGAGAAAAGGAGGAGAGAAGAGGAAGAAGAAAAGAGGACAGCAAGGAAGAGGGCAGATGGAGTGACAAGTTATCTGGTCCCTCTTCATACCTTATCATCTGCGAACATTACTCCTCTGTTCTCTTCTGTCTCCTGTTCTTTTGAAGTAAAGGTTCCCTTGTCTTGTCGTGTTTTCCCAGGGAGTTGCGGGAAGACTGAGGGGGCCTTTTTACCCACCTCTCGTTTCATTTTCTTTCCTGCGCTCTCATAGAAAAAGGAAGAAGAAGGATAAAAGATAAAGCAGAAACAAAAAAGAGGTCATGCCCCCGCCTATGGGCCTATGTCTACTTTCTCCTCTCTTTGCTTTCTGCTCTTCAGTTTCTGGACTCTGATACGTAAGAAATGTCTGCGACGGGGGGTGGCTGGGGGAGCGTTCCTTTCCCAGTCTTTCTTCCCCGTCTCCTTATCACTGAGAAAACGCATGAGGGGGAGGAAGGAGAGCGAGAGGCAGGGAGAGGGAGAGAGGAAGAGAGAGAATGAGAGAATGAAAATGAAAGAGGGAGGAACGATAGGAAGGGAGAGACAAGGGAAGGAGAGGGTTCCGCCCCCTTCTCCAAAACCTTCCTCTCTTCGTCTCTTCTCTTTGCTTCTTCTTTTCTGACAACAGTGGAAAAGGAAGGAATGAAAGAGCAGAAGGAAGGCAGGCACAAACGGGCCTCCTTTTGTGCGCCCGTCCTCCTTGCCTTTTTCTCTGCCTCGATGTGGCAAAGCTCAGCAAGGGAGGGGGGGAACGACAAGCTCTCCGTTCCTTGTCTTGTCGTGTATTCCCGGAAGACTGAGGGGGCCTTTTTTCCCGCTTCTCCTTTCCTTTCCTTTCCTGCGCTCTCATAGAAAAAGGAAGAAGAAGGATAAAAGACAAAGCAGAAACAAAAAGGGGGTCATGCCCCCGCCTATGGGCCTATGTCTACTTTCTCCTCTCTTGCTTTCTGCTCTTCAGTTTCTGGAGACAGGGAGAGGGAGAGTGGAAGATAGAGAATGAGAGAATGAAAGTGAAAGAGAGAGGAAAGAGAGAGAGAGAGAGAGAGAGAGAGGGATAGGTAGAGAGGTAGTTTTCCTCTCCACTTCAGTCTGTTCTTCCTCACCATTTGAGTGAGTGAGTGAGTGTCGACCTGGGGTGCTCTCCGGCCTACGGAAACGGTCCCTCTCGCCTTCTTTGCCCCTCCGCATGCGTCATCGGGGCTCCGGTGCAGAGTTCAACGCTCCGGGCCCCGCAATCCGAGCCTGGGATTTGGGAGGGGTGTGCCACCCGAACCTCCATGGGCCCGCCCCCCCAAGCCGGGCGGCTTGAGTTGGAATTGGACACTTGGCAAGACAGCCCACTTCGCAGGAACAAAGCTCTTCCCACGATGATCCCTCACCGAAGTACTAAGCTGGGGACACTGGCTCAGAGACGGGGCATGGTTGGGAAAGGTGGTCGAACAAACAGGCACACACGCACAGCACCGGCAGCGAATCTAAGGGCAAAAGCACATTCAGCTGATGCCCTTGTGGCTGCAAATACTCGAACAGTGTCCCCTTGGCGTGTGGGGAGATGCCTGACGCTGAAGGCATCCCCCTCGACCAAAATAGGGTTTTCCTCACCATTTCTTCCTATATATCTCATTCTGCGAGAAAAGGAGGAGAGGAAGGAAGAGGGGAGATGGAGTGACAAATTATCCTGGTCCCTCTTCTTACCTTATCATCTGCGTACATTACTCCTCTGATCTCTCTGTTTCCTGTACTTTTGAAGTAAAGGTTTACAGAGGTTTATCCCCTGTCCCTTCCGTTTCCATGGCATTTGGTGTACAAAGCCATAATGGTGTTAACAAAGTGCTGCCCTTTCGCGGCTGGGAGTGCGGAGAACTTGTACAACGAGAAGGAAGGGTCCGAAAGAGCAACGTTTTCATCATGGCCGCTCTGCTAGGACAGTCACTTAGTTGTTTTTTCAAAAATTAAATAAGTTAACAAGACTGCTTTTACCTATACGAATAACCAAACTAAAGTTGAAATTCATATGAATATTAATCAGGGTTTAGGGTCTAGGGGCGCCTAGGGCTTTGATTGGTGGGCATACTTCTAATTTGCGGGGCATCCCATAACAAGACTGTCTTTGAAGGGTCCAACGGAACGGGTTTGTTAGCCATATATCCTTCTGTTTCAACAACAAGCAACGCAAGTCGAGGGATTCAAGCCAATTAGGAGGAGTCATGTTATGGGACGCCCCACGCATGTCTGTTTCAGGTGTTTGAAGGGTCCGTCTGTTTCAACAATCCAAACAAGTGGGAGGAGACACATGTATGGCTAACAAGTTCGTTCCGGTGGACCTTTCAACCGCGTTGTACAAAAATGTCCCCCCAGACATCCTCCTTGGGGCGTCCGTAACATGACTTCTCCTAGTTGTCTCGGACTCCTCCAGCTGTTGTACATGTTGAGACCGGAGAGAATATGGCTACACAAAACCATCCCTGTGAATCCTTTCGAACACTTTAAACAGAAATGCCCCCCCAGACATCATCCTAGTTGGTTTCCTTGTTGGTGCGTCCCATAACATGACTCCTTCGAATTGTGTTGGACTCCTCCAATATTGTTTTGCCTTTCGAAACACACGGAACTACGGTTAACAAACCCATTCCTTTGGACCCTTTCAAGCGCTTGAAACAGACATGTATGGTTATTGCATCCATTCCTGCCTGTGGACCCTCTAGAACATTTTAATCAGACGTGTCCCCCAGACATGCTGCTTATCGGGGCGTCTCGTAGCATGACTCCTCCTAATTGTTTTGCTTTTACGGGGCATCTGATAAGATGACTCCTCCTAATTGTTTCGGACTCTTCCTAATTGTTGTGCTTGTTGAAACAGAAGATAAGATGGCCAACAAATCCATCTCTATGGATCCTTTCAAACACTTTAGACAGGAATCTAGCCAGCCATCCTCCTAATTGCTTTGCTTATTTGGGTGTCCCATGACATGACTCCCCCTATTTGCTTTGGACTACTCCAAATTGTTTCGTTTTTGAAACAGAAGGAAATATGGTTAACAAATCCATTCTAAGCGTGTATGGTTAGCCGATCCATTCCTGCGGGGCCTCTGGAACACTTCAAACAGACATGTGACCCCCCCCCCCGTGTGCGGCTTAAATAGGGTCTATTTGGAAGTTGGCAATCGGTTTTTTTGCTACCTAATTGAAAATAAAGAGAGACAGCTTCCAAATAAACCCTATGTGGGTTTCTGGGTGGGAAAGGCCGGGAATTTAAATAATTTAAATCCCCCCCGACATTTAAAGCATTTAAATTAGATAAATTCGGTGAGTTTAAATAATTTAAATAATTTGAACAATTTAAATAATTTAAATGGTGAAGTGGCCCTGGGGGCAGCTGCCCGGGCCTCCCCCCAATACTAAATTACGACAAGCCCGGGCCTCCCCCCACGAGCCCGGGCCTCCCCCCCAATACTAAATTACGAGCCCGGGCTTCCCCCCAATACTAAATCACGAGCCCGGGCCTCCCCCCAATACTAAATCACGAGCCCGGGCCTCCCCCCAATCCTAAATCACGAGCCCGGACCTCCCCCCAATACTAAATCACGAGCCCGGCCCTCCCCCCAATACTAAATCACGAGCCCGGGCTTCCCCCCAATCCTAAATCACGAGCCCGGGCTCGTAATTTAGTATTGGGGGAATTTCTATTTCAAAGATTTCAAAGATTTCAAAGGTTGCAAAAGGTTTGGGAAACTCCCGGGAAGTTTCCCAAACCTTTGAAATCTTTGAAATCTTTGAAATCTTTGAAATCTTTGAAATAGAAATTCCCCCCGGGCTTCCCCAATACTAAACCACGAGCCCGGGCTTCCCCCCAATACTAAATCACGAGCCCGGGTTTCCCCCCAATACGAAATCACGAGCCCGGGCTTCACCCCTAATACTAAATCACGAGCCCGGCCCTCCCCCCAATACTAAATCACGAGCCCGGGCCTCCCCCCAATACTAAATCACGAGCCCGGCCCTCCCCCAAATACTAAATCACGAGCCCGGGCCTCCCCCCAATACTAAATCACGAGCCCGGGCTCGTAATTTAGTATTGGGGGAATTTCTATTTCAAAGATTTCAAAGAACAACCAGAGACAAAGATTGCAAAAGGCGGGGGAAACTCCCGGGAAGTTTCCCAAACCTTTTGCAACCTTTGAAATCTTTGAAATCTTTGGAATCTTTGAAATCTTTGAAATAGAAATTCCCCCCGGGCTTCCCCAATACTAAACCACGAGCCCGGGCTTCCCCCCAATACTAAATCACGAGCCCGGGCTTCCCCCCAATACTAAATCACGAGCCCGGCTTCACCCCTAATACTAAATCACGAGCCCGGCCCTCCCCCCAATACTAAATCACGAGCCCGGGCCTCCCCCCAATACTAAATCACGAGCCCGGCCCTCCCCCCAATACTAAATCACGAGCCCGGGCTTCCCCCCAATTCTAAATCACGAGCCCGGGCTCGTAATTTAGTATTGGGGGAATTTCTATTTCAAAGATTTCAAAGATTTCAAAGGTTGCAAAAGGTTTGGGAAACTTCCCGGGAGTTTCCCCCGCCTTTTGCAACCTTTGAAATCTTTGAAATGATTGAAATCTTTGAAATAGAAATTCCCCCCGGGCCTCCCCAATATTAAATCATGAGCCCGGCCCTCCCCCCAATACTAAATCACGAGCCCGCGCTTCCCCCCAATACTAAATCACGAACCCGGCCCTTCCCCCCAATACTAAATCACGAGCCCGGGCTTCCCCCCAATACTAGATCACGAGCCCGGGCTCGTAATTTAGCATTGGGTGAATTTCTATTTCAAAGATTTCAAAGGTTGCAAAAGGCGGGGGAAATTCCCGGGAGTTTCCCCGCCTTTTGCAACCTTTGAAATCTTTGAAATCTTTGAAATCTTTGAAATCTTTGAAATAGAAATTCCCCCAATGCTAAATTACGAGCCCGGGCTTCCCCCCAATACTAAATCACGAGCCCGGGCTTCCCCCCAATACTAAATCACGAGCCCGGGCTTCCCCCCAATACTAAATCACGAGCCCGGGCCTCCCCCCAATACTAAAACACGAGCCCGGCCCTCCCCCCAATACTAAATCACGAGCCCGGGCTTCCACCCAATACTAAATCACGAGCCCGGGCTCGTAATTTAGTATTGGGGGAATTTCTATTACAAAGATTTCAAAGATTTCAAAGGTTGCAAGAGGCGGGGGAAACTCCCGGGAAGTTTCCCAAACCTTTTGCAACCTTTGAAATCTTTGAAATCTTTGAAATCTTTGAAATAGAAATTCCCCCCGGGCTTCCCCAATACTAAACCACGAGCCCGGGCTTCCCCCCAATACTAAATCACGAGCCCGGGCTTCCCCCCAATACGAAATCACGAGCCCGGGCTTCACCCCTAATACTAAATCACGAGCCCGGCCCTCCCCCCAATACTAAATCACGAGCCCGGGCCTCCCCCCAACTCCCCCAAATACTAAATCACGAGCCCGGGCCTCCCCCCAATACTAAATCACGAGCCCGGGCTTGTAATTTAGTATTGGGGCAATTTCTATTTCAAAGATTTCAAAGATTTCAACGATTTCAAAGATTTCAAAGGTTGCGAAAGGCGGGGAAACTCCCGGGAAGTTTCCCAAACCTTTTGCAACCTTTGAAAGCTTTGAAATCTTTGAAATCTTTGAAATAGAAATTCCCGCCGGGCTTCCCCAATACTAAACCACGAGCCCGGGCTTCCCCCCAATACTAAATCACGAGCCCGGGCTTCCCCCCAATACTAAATCACGAGCCCGGCTTCGCCCCTAATACTAAATCACGAGCCCGGCCCTCCCCCCAATACTAAATCACGAGCCCGGGCCTCTCCCCAATACTAAATCACGAGCCCGGCCCTCCCCCCAATACTAAATCACGAGCCAGGGCTTCCCCCCAATACTAAATCACGAGCCCGGGCTCGTAATTTAGTATTGGGGGAATTTCTATTTCAAAGATTTCAAAGGTTGCAAAAGGTTTGGGAAACTTCCCGGGAGTTTCCCCCGCCTTTTGCAACCTTTGAAATCTTTGAAATCTTTGAAATAGAAATTCCCCCCGGGCCTCCCCAATATTAAATCACGAGCCCGGCCCTCCCCCCAATACTAGATCACGAGCCCGCGCTTCCCCCCAATACTAAATCACGAGCCCGGCCCTTCCCCCCAATACTAAATCACGAGCCCGGGCTTCCCCCCAATACTAGATCACGAGCCCGGGCTCGTAATTTAGCATTGGGGGAATTTCTATTTCAAAGATTTCAAAGATTTCAAAGGTTGCAAAAGGCGGGGGAAATTCCCGGGAGTTTCCCCGCCTTTTGCAACCTTTGAAATCTTTGAAATCTTTGAAATAGAAATTCACCCAATACTAAATTACGAGCCCGGGCTTCCCCCCAATACTAAATCACGAGCCCGGGCTTCCCCCCAATACTAAATCACGAGCCCGGGCTTCCCCCCAATACTAAATCACGAGCCCGGGCTCGTAATTTAGTATTGGGGGAATTTCTATTTCAAAGATTTCAAGGATTTCAAAGGTTGCAAAAGGTTTGGGAAACTTCCCGGGAGTTTCCCCCGCCTTTTGCAACCTTTGAAATCTTTGAAATAGAAATTCCCCCAATACTAAATTACGAGCCCGGGCTTCCACCCAATACTAAATTACGAGCCCGGGCTTCCCCCCAATACTAAATCACGAGCCCGGACCTCCCCCCAATACTAAATCACGAGCCCGGCCCTCCCCCCAATACTAAATCACGAGCCCGGGCTCGTTATTTAGTATTGGGGGAATTTCTATTTCAAAGATTTCAAAGATTTCAAAGATTTCAAAGGTTGCAAAAGGTTTGGGAAACTTCCCGGGAGTTTCCCCCGCCTTTTGCAACCTTTGAAATCTTTGAAATCTTTGAAATAGAAATTCCCCCAAACTAACTTAACCGACCCGGGCCTCCCCAATATTAAATCACGAGCCCGGCCCTCCCCCCAATACTAAATCACGAGCCCGCGCTTCCCCCCAATACTAAATCACGAGCCCGGCCCTTCCCCCCAATACTAAATCACGAGCCCGGGCTCGTAATTTGGTATTGGGGGAATTTCTATTTCAAAGACTTCAAAGATTTCAAAGATTTCAAAGGTTGCAAAAGGCGGGGGAAACTCCCGGGAAGTTTCCCAAACCTTTTGCAACCTTTGAAATCTTTGAAATCTTTGAAATAGAAATTCCCCCCGGGCTTCCCCAATACTAAACCACGAGCCCGGGCTTCCCCCCAATACTAAATCACGAGCCCGGGCTTCCCCCCAATACGAAATCACGAGGCCGGGCTTCACCCCTAATACTAAATCACGAGCCCGGCCCTCCCCCCAATACTAAATCACGAGCCCGGGCCTCCCCCCAATACTAAATCACGAGCCCGGCCCTCCCCCAAATACTAAATCATGAGCCCGGGCCTCCCCCCAATACTAAATCACGAGCCCGGGCTTGTAATTTAGTATTGGGGGAATTTCTATTTTAAAGATTTCAAAGATTTCAAAGATTTCAAAGGTTGCAAAAGGCGGGGGAAACTCCCGGGAAGTTTCCCAAACCTTTTGCAACCTTTGAAATCTTTGAAGTCTTTGAAATCTTTGAAATAGAAATTCCCCCCGGGCTTCCCCAATACTAAACCACGAGCCCGGGCTTCCCCCAATACTAAATCACGAGCCCGGGCTTCCCCCCAACACTAAATCACGAGCCCGGGCTTCACCCCTAATACTAAATCACGAGCCCGGCCCTCCCCCCAATACTAAATCACGAGCCCGCGCTTCCCCCCAATACTAAATCACGAGCCCGGCCCTCCCCCCAATACTAAATCACGAGCCCGGGCTTCCCCCCAATACTAGATCACGAGCCCGGGCTCGTAATTTAGCATTGGGGGAATTTCTATTTCAAAGATTTCAAAGGTTGCAAAAGGCGGGGGAAATTCCCGGGAGTTTCCCCGCCTTTTGCAACCTTTGAAATCTTTGAAATCTTTGAAATAGAAATTCCCCCAATACTAAATTACGAGCCCGGGCTTCCCCCCAATACTAAATCACGAGCCCGGGCTTCCCCCCAACACTAAATCACGAGCCCGGGCTTCCCCCCAATACTAAATCACGAGCCCGGCCCTCCAATACTAAATCACGAGCCCGGGCTCGTTATTTAGTATTGGGGGAATTTCTATTTCAAAGATTTCAAAGATTTCAAAGATTTCAAAGGTTGCAAAAGGTTTGGGAAACTTCCCGGGAGTTTCCCCCGCCTTTTGCAACCTTTGAAATCTTTGAAATCTTTGAAATCTTTGAAATAGATATTCCCCCAATACTAAATTACGAGCCCGGGCTTCCACCCAATACTAAATTACGAGCCCGGGCTTCCCCCCAATACTAAATCACGAGCCCGGCCCTTCCCCCCAATACTAAATCACGAGCCCGGGCTTCCCCCCAATACTAAATCACGAGCCCGGGCTCGTTATTTAGTATTGGGGGAATTTCTATTTCAAAGATTTCAAAGATTTCAAAGGTTGCAAAAGGTTTGGGAAACTTCCCGGGAGTTTCCCCCGCCTTTTGCAACTTTTGAAATCTTTGAAATCTTTGAAATCTTTGAAATTCCCCCAATACTAAATTACGAGCCCGGGCCTCGTGATTTAGTATTGGGGGGAAGCCCGGGCTCGTGATTTAGTATTGGGGGGAGGGCCGGGCTCGTGATTTAGTATTGGGGAGAGGCCCGGGCTCGTGATTTAGTGGGGAGGGCCGGGCTCGTGATTTAGTATTAGGGGTGAAGCCCGGGCTCGTGATTTAGTATTGGGGGGAGCCCGGGCTCGTGATTTAGTATTGGGGGGAAGCCCGGGCTCGTGGTTTAGTATTGGGGAAGCCCGGCGGGAATTTCTATTTCAAAGATTTCAAAGATTTCAAAGATTTCAAAGGTTGCAAAAGGTTTGGGAAACTTCCCGGGAGTTTCCCCCGCCTTTGGCAACCTTTGAAATCTTTGAAATCTTTGAAATCTTTGAAATAGAAATTCCCCCAGTACTAAATTACGAGCCCGGGCTCGTGATTTAGTATTGGGGGGAGGCCCGGGCTCGTGATTTAGTATTTGGGGGAGGGCCGGGCTCGTGATTTAGTATTGGGGGGAGGCCCGGGCTCGTGATTAGTATTGGGGGGAGGGCCGGGCTCGTGATTTAGTATTAGGGGTGAAGCCCGGGCTCGTGATTTCGTATTGGGGGAAAGCCCGGGCTCGTGATTTAGTATTGGGGTGAGGCCCGGGCTCGTGGTTTAGTATTGGGGAAGCCCGGGGGGAATTTCTATTTCAAAGATTTCAAAGATTTCAAAGGTTGCAAAAGGTTTGGGAAACTTCCCGGGAGTTTCCCCCGCCTTTTGCAACCTTTGAAATCTTTGAAATCTTTGAAATAGAAATTCCCCCAATACTAAATTACGAGCCCGGGCTCGTGATTTAGTATTGGGGGGAAGCCCGGGCTCGTGATTTAGTATTGGGGGGCGGGCCGGGCTCGTGATTTAGTATTGGGGGGAGGCCCGGGCTCGTGATTTAGTATTGGGGGGAGGGCCGGGCTCGTGATTTAATATTAGGGGTGAAGCCCGGGCTCGTGATTTAATATTGGGGGGAAGCCCGGGCTCGTGATTTAGTATTGGGGGGAAGCCCGGGCTCGTGGTTTAGTATTGGGGAAGCCCGGGGCGAAGATTTCAAAGATTTCAAAGGTTGCAAAAGGTTTGGGAAACTTCCCGGGAGTTTCCCCCGCCTTTTGCAACCTTTGAAATCTTTGAAATCTTTGAAATAGAAATTCCCCCAATACTAAATTACGAGCCCGGGCTCGTGATTTAGTATTGGGGGGAAGCCCGGGCTCGTGATTTAGTATTGGGGGGAAGCGCGGGCTCGTGATTTAGTATTGGGGGGAGGGCCGGGCTCGTGATTTAGTATTGGTGATTCAGTATTGGGGGGAAGCCCGGGCTAGGCCCCCAATACTAAACAAAGAGGCTACCTCACATTATACCTAAAGGTCCTTCGTACATAGGGTTTATAGTTATGGGATCATAGGTCTTGTACGGTCCTAGGGCTTGTAGGGTTTAGGGTTTTAGGGTTTCAGGGCTTTAGAGTAGAGTTTGGGGATCGACCCTGGAAAAGCCATCCTTTAGGAACAACCTGCCGCACCCGTTCTTCCCCCCTCCCCCCTTCCCCCTTTGTTTCTTTTGTGGCGAAGGCCTTGTGGCTTGCCGCCTGAATGACCACGATGGTTAGAAATATATGGGTTTTGAGGTTCAAGGGTTCCGTCAAGGGTTCCGGGCGTCAGGGCTCAGAATTCTGCTCCAAAGGGCTATAGGAAGGCCCTCGTATTCAGCATTCGAAGCTTAAGGGGTCAGGATTTCGGGGCTTGATGGCTCAGCTCTCTGGCACAGACTGCTGCCGTCACCACCAAGGTCCGGGTCACCCCAGACCGTCACAGATCCATCCCCCAGAATCGCGGCAAATGCGCCTTCAGAGGCTGCGATGTGCCTCACATCCTTCAGCTCAACATCGCTGCTGTCACCCCCACAGGATTGGCTGCCCCAGGTCACCACCGACCCATCTTTTAAGATCGCAGCGAAGGAGGAGACCGAAGCTTGGATGTCTGAAACACCTCGGAGCTGATCTTGCACGGCGCTGCTGTTGCCCCCGCTGCCCGGATCGCCCCAGGTCACCACAGAGCCATCGCTTCTTAGGGCGGCGAAGGCCTCTCCGCAACGCTGGATGCGCTTCACGCTCTTCAGCTGATCTTGCACGGCGGTGCAATCGGCCCCGCTGTCAGCGTGGCCCCAAGTCACCACCGACCCATCCTGACGGATTGCAGCGAAGGCGTGCCCGGAGGCTTGGATGCGCAGGACGTTCTTGAGCTGGTCTTTGACAGCGCTGCAGTCGCCCCCGCATTCAGGGTATCCCCAGGTCACCACCGATCCATCCTCACGGATTGCAGCAAAAGCAGACTCAGTAGCTTGGATGTCCCGAACATTCTGGAGCTGGTCTTGCACGTAACTGCAGTCGCCACCAACTTCGGGATCACCCCAGGCCGCCACAGATCCGCCCTCACAGATCGCAGCAAAAGCGAAGACCGACGCTTGGATGCGCTGCACGTTCTTCAGCCGACCTTCCACGGCACTGCAGTCGCCCCCAAACGCGTCGTCACCCCAGACTGCTGCCGAGCCATCCTCCCGGATGGCGGCAAAGGCGCGCCTCGTGGCTTGGATGTGCCTCACGTTCCTGAGATCCACGGTGCTGGAGTCGCCCCCACCGTCGACATTGCCCCAGGTCACCACCGACCCATCCTCGCGGATGGCAGCAAAAGCGCACTCAGAAGCCTGCAGATCCCTTACATTCTTGAGCTCCTCTTGCACACTGCTGGCATCGCCCCCACTCTCAGGATCCCCCCAAGCCACAACCGATCCATCACTTCGGATTGCTGCAAAAGCAGCTTCGGAGGCTTGGATGTGCTGGACGTTCTTGAGCTGGTCTTGCACCTCGCTGCAGTCGCCACCAAGTGCAGCATCGCCCCAGGCCGCCACAGATCCGTCGCCCAGGATCGCCGCGAAGGCGGCCACGTTTCCGAACTCATGCTTCTGAGTGGCGATCACCTCTTAGTTGCCGAGTTCATAAGGGTGCCAAAGAAGTGTACACTTTCAGTTCTAGAGGGGATTATCGTATCCCAAAAACGTCTTTTAAAGTGTACTCACTCAGCTACGAAGACCTGAACTGTCCTCAGGTGAAAGGTCAGCGCATCACCAGTCGTCAACCCAGCTCCTTCCACGCTTCCTCTTCCATCCAGTACATCGCCAGAGGAGGACAGCAGCCTTCCTCAAGGGACTCAAGGGGGGTTTAGGGTTTAGGGTTTAGGGTTTAGGGTTTAACCTTACAAGGGACCTTAGGGGGTATTGAGGAGCTTCTGAGGTATGTAGGGACTCCATACGTTATTATATATCGGGGTAAAAAAGATGGGTTATATATAGGGGGATAAGATGAAGCATCCCCCCTAAACCCTAAACCCTAAACCCTAACCCTAAACCCTAAACCCTAAACCCTCCTTCTACCCCTTAGCTTCCTTTGCCGACGGCCAATGCATGCTGCGCTCGTTGGCTCAGCACGTCGATGGACTCTGACGGCTCCGTTTGCAACTTCACGCTCTTGCCACCTTACCGTTTAGGGTTTAGGGTTTAGGGTTTAGGGTTTAGGGTTTAGGGTTTAGGGTTTAGGGTTTAGGGTTTAGGGTTTAGGGTTTAGGGTTTAGGGTTTAGGGTCCATTTGTATTACCATTATGGAATTAGGTACCCAAAAACCATACTAAATAGGGTTTTTGGGGTACCTAATTCCATAGTAGTACTACAAATGGACCCTCTGGGTTAGTTGCTGAACCAGTTCTAGTGGGGGGTTCTAGTATCCCAAAAAGAGTAACGTGTGCTCCTAAAATATGACCCTCTTAAACCCCAATAAGGGAAAATCTTAAAATGTCCCAAGGGCCTACCCAGCCACTTATAAGGTTCACTTCGATCGTGATCGACATGGGGACCGCAGGCCATGCGGAAGCTCGAACTCTACAAAGTTCAGCTGCAGCGAAACCAACCTTGAACTTCTCATGCATACCAGCCCTAAACCCCCAAAGAGTACTAAAACCCTAAAAACCCTTGGGGTTTTTAGGGCTTTTAGGGTTTGGGGTTTCTGAAACGGGCGTTATACCGAAGCCCTTGAGAGGGGGGGGGGGGGGGGGGGGGGGGGGGCATACTTTGCGAACACCTCTGTAAACCGTAACCCCAAACCCTGCACCCTAAACCCTAAACCGCAAACCCTAAACCTTAAAACGAAGGCCCTCAACCACAAACCCTGGACCTTGAACCCGCGCTTCTTGCATGGCATCCGAGAGCAGCTCCGGTTTAGGGTGTTGAGGCCTGCTTTTTAGGGTTTGGGTTTTTTTTTTTTTTGGGGGGGGGGGGGGGGGGGGGGGGGGTGGTTAGGATCTAGGGTTTAGGTTTGTTTTTTGGGTGGGGGGGAGGGGGAGGGGTGAAGGGGTGCCCCTAAACCCTGAGGCCCGAAGCCCTAAACCCCAATCACCGAACTGCAACTCGCCGATCCAGAAGCCTAAGAACAAATCCAAGGTTTAGGGTCTACGGTTTAGGGTTTAGGGTTTAGGAGAATCATCCTTGTATAGCTCCTTGCAAACATATTGAGAAAACACATTTTTCGATTCAGAGTCTATAGCCCTCCTTATGCAGGCATATGAGACAATAAAGCCACCCGACAATAGCGGCTGACACCAAAAAAAGGGTTTAGGGTTTAGGGCTTCGGGTTTAGGGTTTAGGGTTTAGGGTTTAGGGATTAGGGGCCCTCATGATCCATGGGTGGCATGGGGGTGGGGGAGGTCGAGCACGTGTCGCTTTATGCCAGCCCTCTGGCAATTACAACATGTGCTCAACCCCGGACCCTCAATCTAAACCCTAAATCCTGAACCTCATAAACCCTAAGTCCCGAACCCTAAACCCTGAACCCTCGACCCTTAACCCGAAACCCTCAGCCCTGACAAACCTCATTCAGCCTGGCATCCTAACGATTTAAGTTTTTAAGTCGCCACGGAATGGAGAGGGCTGGGGATTTAGGGCTGAGGGTCTTGCAAATTGGGCTTTTTTCGTGCAGGGTTTAGGATTCTCCATAACCCCCTTCCAGGTCCTAAGGCAAGGCGACATGTTTCGGAACTCCGTGTTCGTTATCGGGTCTTCTTGCTGCCTTTCCGCGCTTTGCGCGACTTCCCTGAGGCATCAGAGGCAGCATCCCAAGTGCTGGCGGCCTGCGTTGAGCCAGGAGGCTCGAACCCATGCTAAGGGTTTATAGGGCTTAGAGGGTTTGCAGGGCTTGTAGGTTTTTTTTTTTTAATATGGGGTTTAGGGTGCTGAAATTAGGGCTTATAGGGTTTAAGGATCAATTTCTAAACCCTAAACCCTAAACCCTAAGCCCTAAGCCATAAACCCTAAACCCTAAGCCACCAAAAGCAACCAAACCCCTAAACCCTGCACCCTCAACAGGTCGCCTTCTTGGTTTGAAAGTTTAGGGTGCCGGGGGTTTAGGGTTTAGGGTTTAGGGTTTAGGGTTTGGGGTTTAGGGTTTAGGGTTTGGGGCCCAGGGCAGGCCTTCTTCTTCCTAAGTAGTGCTTCTTCTGCACAGTAATTAATCTTCACCAGTCATTGAATGGCTATTTGCTAGCACAGGAGGCCACCAACAAAAGACCAAAAAACCCAAACCCGAACCACTCAACCAAAAACTGCAACCGTGGGATGTTCCCCCTTATGCTAACAGTCCTTAATAGGGATTGTAGTACCTCCTATTCTAAGCCTAAGCCCCAAACCCCAAACCCGAAACCGTAAACCCTAAACACTAGTCTCCTTCTTCACTCCAAAGCCCTGGGCCCTCTACCACTGCCTCGGTCTTGGGCGAGCATATGCCTGGCGGAAAAGGTTTAGGGCTTTGGGTTGAGGGTTGAGGGTTTAGGGCAGTTTAGGGTTTAGGGTTTAGAGGTTAAGGTTTAGGGTTTAGGGTTTAGGGTTTAGGGTTTAGGGAGGGTTGGGGAAGGCCCAAATCGTCAGGGGTGGGGGGGGGGGGGGGGGGGGGGGGGGGGGGGGGTCGGATTCTAGAGTGTCTCCAGCAACGTTAGGCTTTAGGGTTTAGGTTGGCATCATTACGCACAAGAAACACCCTCAACAAAATGACTTGCCTGAAACTTGAAACCTAAACCCTAAACCCTCAACACTGATCCTGAAACACGATAAAGCCCAAACCCTGAACGATGGTATCGAGAGACACAGAAACCTAAGCCCTAAGCCCTAAGCCCTAAGCCCTGAGCCCTAAGCCCTAAGCCCTAAACCCTAAATAAGCCCTAAACCCTAACCCTAAACCGCAAACCCTGCTGGCTGAACCGTGGGGTGCCTAGGCCCACGAAGAGCTGATGAAGGCCGTGCCAAACATAGCTCAAGCCGCAGGCCACGCAGAACCTCGAAGCTCTGAACCGTGTTGCGATGTGTGTATATGTATATATAAATATGTGTATATATATATATATATATGTATATATATATGTATATATGTATATATATATATATATGTATGTGTGTGTGTGTGTGTGTGTGTGGCACAAATTCTGGGTTTAGGGGTCGGAAGGGGACATTTTCCTAGGCTTGAGAAATTCTCCGGGTCATCTCTACATCCGATGGCGGCCGAAGATTCCAGTGCTTTCTCCCAGACAACTTCAGGGGTTGTTGGTTTTAGGGTAGGGTTTCAAGGTTTAGGGTTTAGGGCTTAGGGTGTTAAGGTTTAGGGTTTAGGGTTCAGGATTTAGGATTAGAATGCGCTTGGGCAGTGCATACTCTAGTCTTGCAGGGCCTTGGCAGGATCACAACGGGATAAGGTCCGGGGGCTAAGTTTTGACGTCCACGCCGTCGCGCTGTGCGCGTCGTGCGAAGCATTCCTCGGGAATGCTGCCGCTTCAAAAACTGGCACTTTGCACCAGCCAATTAAACCAGTGTACTCAAAGAATCCATATGAGCCCATGGTCCGTCAATACTTTGGGACCCAAGGAATGCCTCACAGAGGTACTTTAAAGGTCCTTGGGCCCTTTAGGACAAAAACCATGTGAGGCCTGTGCTTTGAGTACTTGCCCTGAGGGTCCATATACCTAGATAGGGAATACTTGGGCCTTGAAGTACTTCCTCGATGAGAATTTGGGGCCGAAGTATATAATCATGAGGTACATGGACCCTTAGGACTGAATGCCTAAGTGCCCTAGTACGCTTATCTATAAGTACAGTTATAAGTATGGACCCTTAGGGTTGCTGATGGAAAATCTAAGCTCTGCTGCAGCCGTGAGGTCGTCAGGCCTCGGACAGAAGCTCAGCCGTGACCGCGGCAAAGTCTTCCCCTCCTCTGCAGGGTAACGGATCCAAAACAACAGTTTAAATAAGGGTCGAAAATACGAATAAGGATCTAAATCCAAGCAAATTAAATAAGGATCAACAAATACAATAAGGGTCAAAAAACATAAAATATATAAGGATCAAGAGAACAAATCAGCGGAGTCAAAAAATAAGAATCAGTCCTCTGCAGACGTCTGTGACGCAGTCGGCGAAGATCTGTGCATCCGTGCCGTCGGCATCGCGCATGTGCTCGCCCAAATGCTTTGCACAAATCTGCTCAGCATTCCTAGGCTGCAGCTGCAGCTGCCACGTGGGTTTCAAGTAGGAAGACGCTCTCAACCCTAAACCTATACCCTATAAACCCTAAACCTTATATAAACCCTAGGCCCCGAACCCGGAAGGATTCGCAACTCCCAGGACTTTTTTGGTCATCACGAACTGTCACAGGTACCGTTCATGCACACTGCAACTGGCATTTTCCTATACTGGGATCTCACCTTTTGGGGCATTGCAAGGGGTTAGGGTTTAGGGTTTAGGGTTTGAGCCCCCCTACAAAACCCTAAGCCCTTAGCCAAGAAAAAAACTAAAAAACTCAAACCCTACAAAAACCCAAACCCTAGAAAACAACCGAAACCCCAAAAAAACCTAAACCCTATATAAATATATGTTTGGGGCTTTATAGTGCTTGCGAATTTGAAATTTCAGAGCCGCACGGTGGATGCCCTCTCGGAGTTCGCTGAGGGTGGGGATTTGGGGTTTAAGGTTCAGGGGTTTAGAGGTTCAGGGGTTTAAGGAGTTGCTGTAACCCTAAACCCTAAACCCTAAACCCCAAACCCTACACCCTAAACCCTAAACGCTAAGATTAGGGACTAGAGATTCTGGATCTGGGGAGCTAGGGGCCGTTTAGGTGTTGAAGGGTTGGGGGGGGGGGGTTGACGGGGGGGTTGAGGGCTTCGCCTCTTGGCAAGCAAGCGTCTTCTTCACTGCCCCCGTGCACGAGGTCTGCAGGAACATCTTCTTCTCAAGGTGCTGCAAGAACTCTGATGCCATCGTGCTCCCACCCAGGGCTTTCCAGTCCTGGCCTAGGTTGCCCAGTAGCCTAGGATGAAAAAAAAGTGCCCTTGTTTTGCTTAGGGGTGTTGATAAGGGGAACCTAAACCCCCCCACAAAAGGGAATAAGGGTACCACTGGGCATCCTGGTGGCTTGTTGCATACATCTCCTGCTTCTGCGCGTTGCCCACTTCGATCTGGCCTTTCAGGAACCTTCGCTCGGCCACATTCGGCAGGTTGACGCGCATGTTGATCACCCCACGCTTGCAGATCGTGCGAAGGGCCAAGGTGTCCTTCAGTCCCTTCTCGGTCTTCATCCGGAGGACAAGGTTCGTTGGGTCGGAAAACTCGAAGCTGCTGACGTGCTCCTCACCCTCAAGCAAGGAGAGCGTGCTCGGTTTAGAGATCTCCACCCAATCCTTAGCATGGCCCTATAACTACAATCACTTGCAAAAGAAGTCACTTTATCATAGCCCCTCTCAAGATGTGAGAGGTTACCCTAAACCCTAAACCCTAAACCCTAAACCCTAAACCCTAAACCCTAAACCCTAAGCCACATACAACAACCATTAGGTCGAATGGACTGCCAAGCATCTCCGTTCTCTCCCGTCCTGCTGCGCCACTGGCAGTCCTCTGGCTGGTTCTCAGTAGGGAATGGGGGAATGGGGTACCCTATATAAAACCTTACAGGCTAGGGTTTAGGGTTTAGGGTTTAGGGTTTAGGGTTTAGGGTTTAGGGTTTAGGGTTTAGGGTTTAGGGTTTAGGGTTTAGGGTTTAGGGTTTAGGGTTTAGGGTAAAGGGTATGGGGCCCTAATTTCCCTCATTCCCTACTAAGAACCAGGGGGTCCTTGGCAGTCAACTCCAGGGCTTGACGGAAACGGCCCATGGAGCGATCAACCAGCAGCACGGATTGAGTCGTCCACCACGGCCCGCCATAGTGGGCGTAAAGGTGCCAATCCACCTGAGGGTTTAGGGAGTTTAGGGGGTTTAGGGGGTTTAGGGAGTTTAGGGGGTTTAGGGAGTTTAGGGAGTTTAGGGAGTTCAGGGTTCAGAACGTAAAGGTGCCAGTCCACCTCGGATGCTGTAGATGGGTGCGCAATCTTCTGCCCGGAGTACTGGAAGAGTGAGAAGGTGCCGTTCTCATACACGTCGAACCTGTCACCGTCCAAGGTGAAGACGTGGGGATCGCCGATCGGGCCGGTGAATTGCCTGTGCTGTGAATCATTAGGGTTTAGGGTTTAGGGTTTAGGGATTTCCTACACAACATCTAAGCCCGGCTTTGTGATCTACAACTCCCCCTCCAGGCCTTAAGGTTTAAGGTACAGGGCTTGCAAGAACAGAGACGTTGCATGAAACTGTCAGCCGTTCCATCGGCATCTGTCAATGAAAGGAAATGGGAAACCCTAAACCCTAAACCCTAAACCCTTATAAGCCCATAAAACGCCAACCCAAAGCACGTCCCAGACACCTATGAAGCCTGTAGCATGTCAGGGAAGGTCTTGGGCGCTCGGCCTTCTTGCAGGAAAACTTAAGGGGCTAGTGGCTACTGGTAGCGTATACGGCTTCTCAGACTGAAGTGGTATTGATCTTATAGTCTATAAACCCTAAACCCTAAACCCCAAACCCCAAACCCTAAACCCTATAAACCCTAAACCCTAAACCCCATAAAGCAGCAAGAACCCTCCGAGCCCATCCCCAATGGCTGCCGACCGGGCCGCGAGCAGGACCGGAGTTGGCGGAGGCCCCCAGATCCACCCATCTGGATGACAATCTTCTTGACGTTCTTGCCCCCGGTGTCGAGGTTCATGATCGCACCTTCTGGCTGCTTCTTATAGTAGGGAAGGAGGGAATGAGGTACCCCTATAACCTTCTTCGTAGGGAATCAGGGAATGAGGTATACCCTATCACCACCATGACATAGGGCCCTCGAATTGCCTCACTCCCTGCTGAGAACCCCGGGGGGCCTTTGGCATCTTGTGCGGGACCACTGGGAGCATGGACGTGCTTCAAGAGCAAGTCATCCTTGCCGAAGACGTCAATGAAGGTTGGCTCCTCTAGGTCCCAGATCTCGATGTCCACAAGCCTATGGAGGCCTGATCTGGAGGGTTCAGGGTTCAGGGTTCAGGGTTTAGGGTTCAGGGTTGAGGGCTTAGGGTTCATGGTTTAGGGCAACCTAGGAATGAAACATACCTTTTCGCGGGGGCTTGATCAGGTTTTTTCAGGGGACATGTAGGGCATGGGACCCCTCCCAACTCTCTGGGTAGGGCCCGGGTTTATCGGCTAGGGTTCGCAAAGTCCTGCACTGGTCAGGGCTTTGGGCTTTAGGGCCTAGCCATGTTGCCTCAGAATGTAAAGGGAATCAGAACATACCCTCAACCCTGAACCCTAAACCCGAAACCGCGAACCCTAAACCCTAAGCCCTAAACCCTAAACCCTAAACCCGAAACCGTAAACCCTAAACTTTAAACGGACAAAGGGTGCAGCATCACTGAACCTTCCGAAAGCATCCAGGAAGCGTGGAAACTCGATTGTGATCTCCACACCGGGATGCTCACCGCAGTCGTTCCTCGAAAGCCGCTGGCAAGCAGGACCGGCTTTTTTGGGATGCAGGGTTTATAGGGTTTAGGGTTTAGGGTTTAGGGTTTGGGGTTTGGGGTTTAGGGTTTAGGGTTTAGGGTTTAGGGTTTAGGGTTTAGGGTTTAGGGTTTAGGGTTTAGGGTTTAGGGTTTAGGGTTTAGGGTTTAGGGTTCAATAATACCAGAGCACCTTTGATGCCAAGTGCGAGCCGATGCATGACAACAGCTTAAGAGATGGCGAGATGTGTCCTTCGCTTGAGCCGAGCTGCACCTTGCGTGTGTTGCCATCTTTGGACCACACCATGAAATAGCCTTCGTTGCTGAGCTCATATGCCCCCCAAAATGGGTTTAGAGTTTAGGGTTTAGAGTTGAGGGTTCTGTAGCCTTTGAGTTCTATAGGGGATTATTGTATCTCAAAAAGTGTAAAGTGTACTCAGTCAGCTACTAAGTAGCAGTTGTCGGCCCCCTGCCCGCATGCTTGGAGATCCTGGACAGGGCTTGCAACAGAGAGGCTAAGAAAACACAAATAAAGATGGATCAGGAAAGTTTGAGTTCGAAGCTTCTCGAACATTCTCAACATTACCGACACTTGGCTTCAACTGACGGAAAGGAGTCTTAATTGAAGAGTACTTGGTGGTAGCCTGAGAATGTCTTAGCGGGGCGCTGGACACGGATGTTTATCATCACGATCATCTCTCGACTGGCAGCCCGCAATGCTTGTCTAAGATGCAGCTAATCAGTAAAGCATACCCTGAACTTCTAAACTTACAGGGTTCTTAAGGGAAGGGGGTTCTAGGGGGGTATGTAACCCAAGAAGGTTCCCAAATACTCCCCACTACTCCCTAAGCCTCCCTGAGCTTCCCTAAGGTTCCCTAGTATAGGTACTTACCCTCCATGGACCCCCTCCCTTAAGAACCCTGTAGTAAACCTTCTAATCCCTCACCTCCCTCTCAACCCTGAACCCTACACCCCAAAAGAACTTTGAAACTGCAATTCTCGGGGAACCTTGTCAATCGTCCTGCCATTCGTGTCCAGCACCAGCAAGGGGCCGGGCATTCGGGCTGTCCGACTTGAGGCTCCGTGGCACGCCGCACGGCCGTGATGGTCACTCCTGCAAACCTTTAAGCCCAAAACCCTAAACCGTCAACCCCACTAAGCCCAACAAAAAGACCCTGACCTTCAGCTGAAGTCCTGGAACTGACCAGATGATGTACAAGAGGATGTAGGAGAGGCTTGCAAGACACGGTAAGTTTCTTTAAGATCTACAGGAAATGGGACTTGGGCCCAATGTAGACATTTAGGACTAAATTCCCAAATCAAAACCCAAAAAACAAAAACTCTCCCACTCCTTGAATGGAATCGGGCTTGATCTCGTCTCCGTGGTTGAAGCTCTCGAAGTTGAGCACGTTCGGATCTTTGCCATTGCAGACCTCTTTTTCGCCCAGGGCCTCCTGCAAGTCCTGGTGGCCCGGATGGGCCTCGGAGCTACGGTGCGCCTGGAGCCTAGGCTGCGCAGTAACCTAGGCTTGAAAAAAGGGTGCCCACTTTTTTTGCTTAAAGGGGTTTAAATAAGGGAACCGAAACGCCCCCAAAAAGGGAACAAGGGCACTACTGGGCATCCTAGGAGCATGCAGGAAGCATCGGAAGCATCCTCCGGGCTCCCTCCAACAACCGCAAGAGGGAGCACACATGCCAGAAGCCACCTCAGCATCCTTCTTTGCTGAAGTGCTGACGATTCGGTACCGGGTCGCCTTCTTTCTGCTGCAAGCTTGAGCACAAGTCAACGAAGGCAAACGATCGAAGCCCTTTCCCAGACCCAAGAGTAGGCTAGGAAAAAAGAGGGTAGCCTTTTTGGGCTCCAAGCGGCTGAATTATGAGGGAACCCCAAAACCCTGAAAAAGGAGAAAGGGCCTCCGGGCGCGTGTAGAAATTGAGGACTATTCCCAAACCAACCCCAGAGAAAGACGAGAGCCAACATCCTCCGCACGCTCGACCTTCTTGCCAAAATGAAGGGGGCCCATCTGGTGCCCAACGGTTTAGGATTTAGGGTTTAGGGTTTAGGGTTTAGGGTTTAGGGTTTAGGGTTTAGGGTTTAGGGTCACAAGCAATGAAGGTCCACCTGGAAGATCTCAACCTCCCGACAAGCAAAGTTCGAGGAAAAACACACCCTTCCCGCATTTCTAGGCAGGCCCTTGGGAGTCTTAATCTGAGGAGCTCCCTAAACCCTAAACCCTAAACCCTAAACCCTAAACCCTAAACCCTAAACCCCAAACCCTAAAGGCTCCTGAATTCGAAGGCGGGTTGCGGCGTGAAGAGCCACATCCTGATTTCACTTGGCTGCACTCAGGAGGGTAGCTATAAATCAAATTAACTTAGCTGCCTGATTAAGAAACCCAACAAACCCAAAAAGGGTAAGGATCTAAAGTTACAGTAAACCACCACAAAGTTCAGGCCGGTTCAGGCTTGCTTGGGTCTGAGAAGGGTGGGAATTTAGGGTTTGGGGTTTGTGGGTATTATGCCTTCAAGAGCCTTGGGGGGGCGTAGAGTTTGTGGCTTCAGGGCACCCTGGCGGGAGTGTTTGCTACTGCGCAGGCGCGCTCACATCCTGTTTTCGGGGCCCAACCCGTGCATCTCACGTCGAAGGTTAAAACCCCAGAGGGTCCATTTGTAGGACTGTTGTGGAATTAGGTACCCCAAAACCCGATTTTGTCTGGTTTTTGGGTACCTAATTCCAGAATAGTACCACCCATGGATCCTCTGGGAAACAAGAAACATTTGCGGAAAGTCAATTCCCCGTCTTTTCATGGGACAGTTCTTGAGGAGAGACATGCAGGTACCTACTATTTGCTTAAGAATCCCCCCCATAAACACAAAAAAACACATTCCCTATATCACCCTTGTATAAGGAAGGGAAGGTACTATACATCGTATAAATCATATACGGACACCCCGCCCCCCCCCCCCCACCCCTTGACCTACCGTTCTCTGCTTTCCTTGTAAATGCCGTTTCAAGCCCACTGGTTCCTGTACGGTTCTTGATACTTTAAGTAGCTGTATCATCGACCACAGGATTCGACACCGACACCGGCAAAACAAAACAACTCCAGAGCAAAGAGGTGGATCCGGAACAAGCTGTGTTTTTGGTTTTACCTCGTAAAAAGGATGGAATTCTTGACAAAACCAATTTTTCCCTCGTTGAATTTGAATAACTGGTGTTTGGCAAGAAAACCATGTTTTCACGATGGAAAAAGTAGGCTTTGGCAAGGCAACTATCTTTTTGCAAGGGACAGCCCCAAACAAACTTGCTCCGGATCCACCTCATTGCTCGGAAAAAGTTGGGTTTTTGGTATTCCTACTAACCCTAAACCCTAAACCCTAAACCCTAATCAACTAATAGCACCCTCCAACTCAAAACCTTTTCAACCCCATAAGCCTCATGAACTCCAAGACCCTTTAAGTCCTACAGCGGTTTAGGGTTGAGGGTTTAGGATTTAGGGTTTGGGGTTTGGGGTTTGGGGTCCTGCAAGCCTTAATAAGCCCCTAAACCCTAGACCACAAACCCTATAGACCTCACAGACCCCAGAAAAGAACGCCCAATAAGCCGCAAACCTCAAAACGCTATACTGAACTTGATACCCTAGCAAAAAAACACAATTCCAGCTGTGTAGGAATTACAGTACAGTACCCAAACTTTCAGAATTATTCCCAAACCCCAAACCCTAGTACCCCAAGCCCTAAACCCCAAACCCCAAACCCTACACCCTAAACCCCAAACCCTAAACCCCCCACACCCCAAACCCCCCAAACCCTAAACCCCCAAACCCTAAACAACAGGCCCTAAACCCTGAACCCCAAACCCTAAACCCCTAAACCCCAAACACTAAACCCCAAACCCTAAACTCCAAACCCTAAACCCCAAACCCTAAACCCCACACCCTAAACCCTAAACCCTAAACCCTGAACCCTAAACCCTACACCCTGAACCCTAAACCCCCAAACCCTAAACCCTAAACCCCCCCAAACCCTAAACAACAGGCCACAGCAGCTTCCCTGCCGGGCGTCAAGCGGTGGAGCGCCGAGCGCCCGCCGAAGCGGTCGAAGCGCAAGAGATACTGCAGAGCCAGGGAGATGCCTCCTTGGCTTGTTTTTTGGTAGTTTAGGGTTTAGGGTTGAGGGTTTCAGGGTTTAGGGTAGAGGTTTCAGGGGGTTTAAGGGTTCTGTCTAGTCTTTTTGCTCGTATGTCAGGAGGCTCCTCGAAATCCTTCATTTGGGGCTGGGGGGGGGGGGGGGGGGGTCTAGGGTTTATGGTTTAGGGTTTAGGACCTGGATATCTGAAGTACTCCGTAATCGTGGTCTAAGTGGGGGGGGGGGTCTAGGGTTTATGGTTTAGGGTTTAGGACCTGGATATCTGAAGTACTCCGTAATCGTGGTCTAAGTGTACCCTCCTGGGGTATTTAGGTTATCTTAAGAGGTACTTGGGGGGTCTATGGAGGTAATTTAAATCTATAATTTGGTTTGAAACAAAAGACCCTAAGCAACCGTAGCACTTGAAGCCCTAAACCCTATATAGCGTAAGATTGCTGAGCGCGCGATATTGTGCACAGGTCTAAGAAAAAAAGGCGCCGGCACACCCTTCGCGTCCACTGATGCACCTTCTCCATACTAAACCCTAAACCCTAAACCCTAAACCCTAAACCCTAAACCCTAAACCCTAAACCCTAAACCTGAAAAAATCAAACCCAAAAGCCTAAACCCTAAACGTAAACCCTTGACCCCTCCCCCCCGGCCCCCCCGACCCCCCCCCCCCCCCCCTCCGGCTACCCCCCCCCCCCCCCCCCTAAACCATACACGAAGAAACTTGACCTTCGCTCCGGGTGGCCGTTGTCATGAAACCATTGAGATTGGCCCATGAGCTCGTCAACCTCTGCGAGCCTGGAGACGGGGGTTAAAAGACTTCGAAACCCTAAACCCCATACCCTTAGAGGTTAAGGGTTTAGGGTTTAGGGTTTAGGGTTTAAGGTTTAGGGTTAAGACTGAGAGCCTTTAGGTTCTAGGTTCAGGAAGGTGAGGCGGGTCAGGGCGGGTCAGGGTTTAGAGTGGTAGGGCTTCAGTGTTTCAAGGGCTTGACGGCTGAGAGCTTAGGGATAGGGTTTAGGGTTTAGGGTTTAGGGTTTAGGGTTTAGGGTTTAGGGTTTAGGGTTTAGGGTTTAGGGTTTAGGGTGTAGGGTTTAGGGTTTAGGGTTTAGGGCTTAGGGTTTAGGGTTTAGGGTGTAGCGTATCGGGTTCAACTTCATCGCCATGTATCGCGCGTGCCAGAAACCCTCAAACCCGAGCCTCATAGCCAACCCGCCAGACTCCCGAGAACCCCTAAAGCCTAAACCCTAAACCCTAAACCCTGTCCGAGGTGCGTGAAGTTCGCTGCTGGGGCGAAACCTGGCTGGTACCTTGGACTTGCTTACAATATTAGTGGGTACGTTTTTGGGGTCCTTAGAAGAAGGGGATCCTACTTTTGTTTTTTTCTTTGGGGGGGGGGGGGGGGGGGGGGGTGAATAGTAGGGGTCCCTGATTTTCGTCAGCCCCATATTTAGGGTTTTCTGGGACTCTTTTGGAGGCTAAGGTGGGTTTTTAAGGCTTTAGGGTTTAGGGTTTAGGTTCGAGGGTGTCCGGCTGATGAGGGTTTATTTAAGTGTCTAAGGGTCGGAGGGTTTAGCGCAGGGCGAAGGACTTGAAAAGCCAGAGCTTCTCAAGCGAAGGAGGCCAGAAGGCTCTTTTTTACTACAAACTGGAAACCCCAAACCCCAAAACCCTTCAACCCTCAACCCTAAACCCTACACCCTATACCCTAAACCCTAAACAAGCCTAGCAGCGCACATGAAATACAGCTTCATCAGGGTTTAGGGTTTATGGGGTATGGGGTTTAGGGTTTAGGGTTTAGGGACTAGGGATTTCTGAGCGCTTGCCCACCGAAGCTCCAATCCGAACACCGTATGGTTGGGAAACTGTGCACAACCCTGAACCCCGAAGCAACTAAAGCCTAAACTCCTAACTAGCCCCTCGCAGCCTCATACTCTACCCCCACAACCCCTAAACACTAAACCATAAACCACAAAGCTCCCCAAAGCCTAAACCCTAAACCTTAAACCCTAAACCCCCAAAACTCCCGTAAATCCCAGCCCCATGGAGAGAGCAGAGTGGCCAGAAGATGGCATCTCCCTGGGTCCCAACGGTTTAGGGTTTAGGGTTTAGGGTTTAGGGTTTCGGGTTTCGGGTTTCGGGTCTTAGGTCTTTCTAAGGAATGCTTGATCCCCCCACTCCCTCCCCAGGGCTCAGGGTTTCGGATTTGGGGTTTGGGGTTTGTGGTTTAGGCTTGCTCTTCGCGATCATGAAGGGTCCATGAGACCACCTTCTCTTCGGCCCGTTCGTTCAAACGACATTTGGCGCTTGTAGCTTTTTGAGCGTTGCAACCCATGAGTCCCAACTGGAAAAACCGGCAGCAGTTTAGGGTTTAGGGTCTAGGGTCTAGAGTCTAGAGTCTAGGGTTTAGGGTTTAGGGTTTAGGGTTTAGGGTTTAGGGTTTAGGGTTTAGGGAGACTGGCCCAGACACAGCCGACACTGGAAGACTCCATGTTGGGACTAAAAAAGGGACCTTTCGGGTCTAGGGTTTAGGGTTTAGGGTTTAGAGGCTAGGGTTTAAGGGGTTAGAAGGGATTTTAGGGGGTTAGTTGGGGGTTCTTTAGGGGCTACTTAGGTGCATAGGGACTATATTAGTATATATAGGGGACCTTATACCCCTCAATTAAGCAGGACATGGGGGTTCACCACACAGGGGTACCCCTTGGAATGCTCCCCCTTCTGTCCTTAATGGGGATTTAAGGACTGCTAGTATACGGGGGAACATCCCAAACGACATGACATGGGCGTTCCCCAAAAGAGGGGTACCCCCCATATCCCCAAAAAAAGCGTACGATAATTCCCATTGTTAGGCCACCCTTTTTCTGGGAAAACCCTGACATCGGCGTGACACTGCAGTGTCCACCTCAAACCCAAAATCCTAAACTCACAAACGCTCCATTTCAGAGTTTAGGGAAAGCTTAGGGTTTAGGGTTTAGGGCCCACGACCTACAAAACCTCTCGAATACAAAGTTCATCAAAACGTTCACCCTCCTGAGTTTCCCACCGTCAGTCTCGACTTTGCGAAGACAAAGATCTCGGGAGGTGGCGTCCAGGAGTAGGGAAAGAAATCCTCCTCAGCTGGGTTGGGGTTCAGCTGGGTTGGGGTTTAGGGTTTCGGGTTTAGGGTAGGGCTTAGGGTTTAGGGTTTCGGGCTTCGGGCTTAGGGCTTAGGGCTGAGGGCTGAGGGCTTAGGGTTTAGGGTTCAGGGTTTAGGGATCCAAGTTCACATAGGCCTCGCTCTCATATCTCGTTCCAGCTTGCAAATAGAAATAAGTAGCCAGCGAGTTCTTGTGGTAGTGAACAGGGATGTCTGACACACCGTCTGACAACATCAAGACATCATCCTTTTTGACAATCTCCCAGCCATTCTTGAGTAGCTTTCCGACTGCCAACAAAGGATTGACCACATTCGCAACGATGAAGCATTCTTGCATTTTGACTGCTTCTTGCTTCGAGCTGAATAGAGTCAAGTTGATTGCTGTCTTTCCTTGTGCAGGAATCTTTCTGCCTTGTGCGTCTCTGATGCCTGAATCGTTCTTCTTCTTCACAGGCACTCCCTCTTTGCCAAGCCCCAGAGGAATGAGGCTGACATCGGCGCCAGTGTCCAAAATCACTTCTATCTTCTCATAGGGTTTCGGGTTTAGGGTTTAGGATGTGTAGCCTGGAGTGATGGTCGGATATATAGCCTTAGTCACTGAGGAACCTTGTATATATATATATATACTTATATGCAATATGTGTTTCTATACACAAGGTTACTCAGCGACTGATGCTAAAGAACCGGTGTTAAGTTAGCGGACCATGTTTTTTTGTACTCTATGTCTCTATCCATATCAGGTAAGCAGTAGATTGTATGCGACCCATACAGGCCCAAGCCTCTTATGGCGGCTGACGTAGGGTTTAGGGTGTAGGGTTTAGGGAACTTAGGGAAACCTCAACCCTTCTTTAGGGTAGCTACATGGTCGCTTAACATGGGCCCTTAAACGGGGACGCCTGATATACCCCTTATATACCCAGCGGCCCCCTTTAAAGAAGGCAAGGGTCTAAAACCAAGGCACCATGGGAACTTCCCTTAGAACACTCCCAAACCCTGAACCCTAAGCCCCAAAGTTACAGAGGGCTCAGGGGGGTTGAGGGTTCTGGGCAGAAAGCATTCTTTCAGGTTTCTGGTTTCTAGGCTCCCCCCCCCCCCCCCCCTCAGGCGCCGATGCAAGTAGTAGCTGTAGCTCAGGGCATGAAATGGAAGGGTTTGCATCATGTGTCTTGAATTTAGGCCGTGGTTCTTGCGCCTATGGCTATGGTCCGGTCACGTCACGGCTGGTAGGTATCCTACGCCACGCCCCCCTATCTCAGACGCTAAACCCCCCCAAAAGCCTTGACGTCCCCCTAAAGTACACCTCTGTCGGCAAATGGGAGCGCTGCCAGTCTAGGCTCAAGTCCCAGAACCCCAAACTCTCCATGCCCCAAATCTCAAAGTAAGCTCTATCGGTATTACCCAAAAAACCCTAAACCCTTTCGACCCTACTTATGCCCAAAGCCTAGACCCTGCTTACGCCCGAAGCCTAGACCCCCACTTAAGCCATAAAAACCCGACGCCCTATACGAGACTCAAGAGTAACCTAGGAATAGATTTTTTCAAAGGGCACCCTTTTGGTTTAAAGGGCAGAAAAGGGAACCTGCACCCTTGGAAAAGGGCCTACCCTGGGTCCTGGAGACTCCAAAACCCCTTCATTGAAGAATATCCCTTAAATTGCAATGGGAACCCTACTATGGTGTAAGGTATATTCCTTAATCAAGGGGTTTTGGAGTTTCTGGGGTCCTACCTAGTATAGCAGCATTCCTACCCTAAACCCTAAACCCTGAACCCTGAACCCTAAACCCTAAACCGTAAACCCTATAGCAGCTTCATGGTGCAAGCGTCGAAATTCTTCGCCACCAGTGGAAACCAGGACCTGTCACCCATGTCCAAGGTCGGATTTGGAGGGGTTTAGGGTTTAGGGTTTAGGGGTTAGGTCAGGAATGAAAAGGGTCTCGGGGTTTAGGGCGTCGTTCTGGACCTTCAGGGGCTTCAGGCTTCGGTCAAACAAAACACCGAACAGCTAGCCTGCCAGAGCTGCCATGAAGCTGTCTCGGCTGTTTGAACAACCTCCCGAGGGCCTACCGAGTAAACCTCAACCCTTTGGAAGGGGAGGCCCAAAACAGTTTCACCCCTCCAAAGCCCCAAATCCCCTGAACCCCCTATAAATCCCCCAACCCTAAACCCTAGCCCTAAACCCCAAACCAACCCCCGAAACCCCCTTTCCGGGAGCCTCGCAAGCGCCCGCGAGTCTGAAGAGTCCACGTCCTTTCGGGGATAGGGCGTTTAGGATTAACAGGGGGTTCAAGGTTTAGGGTTTAGGGTTTAGGGTATAAAGGTTTTAAGGCTGTTTTTGGGTGCTAAGGGGCTTCAGGGTTTTAAGGGCTAAGGGTTGGGGACTTCAAGCAGGCCCCCGACGGGGCTTGATCGGAAGGTCTGCAGAGTTTTGGGATTCGGTCCAGACGACTACTTAGGATAACAGTGCGAAAGGGTTGTGGGCTAAGCGTTTACATGGGCTGCCTATACGGTGCAGGGTTCCGTCGGTTCAGCGGATTTGAAAACTATGTCCAAGGCTCATAGTTGGCCTGCTGGTCCCACCAACAGGACACAGGCATACGAGGAGGGCTCTTCAAGGCCAGAAACCTCTGCACCCGAAAGCCCTATACACCCCTCAACCCTGAACCCAAAGCCCCCTCAACTGTAAACCCCAAGCCCATGCACCCCCAAACCTGAAGCTGTGAAATCCTGCGCGAGAGCATGTTACACCGCGCAGAGCGTCAGCCGTAGCTCAGGCGCCCTTGAAGAAGGTCCGACATGTGCAGCCCTGTCACCTAAGCCTACACCTCAATACGGACTTGGAGCTTCGGGTTTAGGGTGCAGGGTCTAGAGTGTAGGGTCTAGGGTAGGGCTTAGGGTTTAGGATTAGGGTTCAGGGTTCAGGGTTTAGAGTTTAGGGTTTAGGATTTAGGGCGTTCGAGAGCACACTGGCAAGTTAAACGCGTCTGGGTCCAGGGAGGCGAAGAGGAACTGCCCGTTGGCTCGCAGCTCCTGGAAACATTGCGTTGAAGGAGACCTAAAACCTAAACCCTAAACCCCTAAACCCTAAACCCCTAAACCCTTAAACCCCTAAACCCCTAAACCCCTAAAGCCCTAAACCCCCAAAACCCCTAAACCCCTAAACCTCTACCCCTGAACCGCTAAACCCCGAAACCCTAAACCCTAAACCCAAAACAGGGCATGTGGGTTGAGGCGCCCCAGAATTGAGAGAGAGTACCCGGCAGTACCCCGGGTAGGTAGTCCTTGCAAACTTATCCGGGGCTTCCGAACATGAGGGCAACCCTCCCCCCCCCCCCCCCCCCCCCCGCTTCAGGGTTCCACCTTCAAAGAGGATCGTAGTATGTTGTGGGATAATGTAACCCAAACACATAAAAAACAAAACAAGTGCAAATATAAATATGTATGTATATATGCATATCTATCTACCCCTAAACCCTGAAACCTAAACCCTAAAACCCAAAACCCTGTTCTGGGTTGCAAGTATGGTCTGGCGAGCTTTCACAGGGACTACCACCCTGAAAAACAAGTAATAGCAATAGCAATAGTGACCAAGCATTGTGGTCACCAACCCTCAACCCTATAGGTTTTATATTCACAATTTATACGTATTTCATTTGCTGCGAGGGGTCTTTGCTCAAGTTCTGCTGGCTTTGTAGGATTGATGGTTTAGGGTTCAGGGTTTAAGGCTTACTGCGCTTGCCATGATCTGTGATGAGGTGCAACTCATGGTTCGGGTTCCCGCCGCCGTTGCTCATGGCCTGGTTCGGGGTTTAGGGTCTAGGGTTCAAGTCAGGGTTTTGGGTCTAAAGCTTAGGGTTGTAAAGGTTTTGTAGGAGTCGGGTTGCAAGTTTCTACAAGCGGAGCCTGACGGCAGTCTGCCCCCAAAACCACCCCGCGACCCCCCTCTATACTACCCCCCCCTAGGTTCCCTCCTTGAATAACATAGGCTGAATATCCCCAAATAGCATGAAGACAGCCTTGAGCACGCGCTGGCGGAACGTTGCCAATGCGGCCACGCCGTCTGAGTCCTTGAGCTGTCTGCTTATTCTGCCCTCAACCCCAAACCCTACTTGGAGGTTCATGGTACTTATTGGTACTTATTGTCCAGTTGCAACTGTACTTATAAGTGTCTGCTTTTACCCTCAGCCTCAACCCCAAACCCTACAAGTTTAGTAGGTCGTCTAAGCCAAAATTTAAAGTCTAAAGCCCTAAGTCCCAAAGCCGAAACCCTGCATGTCGAGTAAGCAAGCTTAAGGCTCAAAAGGATGTTTGTCTTTTGTAAAGTTTCCGAGGGGCCCAAGACATAGGGAGTCTTACTTTCTGGAACCTGCACGGGTCAGGGCAGCGAGGGTTTGCGTTGCGGGCTTCGGAGGTTAGGGTCAGATATGCAGCGGCTCAAGCCCACCCCGAAACCATAAACCCCTAAACCCTAAACCCTAAAACCCTAAAACCCTAAACCCTAAACCCTAGACCCCTTCATTTCCAGAAGCCTGGCCATGTCGGAGCACCACCACTGCAAGACCTGCTCGTAGCGCGCGAGGGCCCTGAATCCCAAGCCCTGGACGGTCTTCGGATCTGACCCTAGATCCTAAACCCTTTAGGGTTTAGGGTTTAGGGTTTAGGGTTTAGGGTTTAGGGTTTAGGGTTTAGGGTTTAGGGGAAGGGAGTTCAGGATTGTGGGTTTCAGCAGGGGAAAACACATGAGTCCATCATGAATCCCTGCTTGCAGAACTTCCAAGAGTCCCCGGGACGAAGCCTCCAGGGTTTTAGGGTTCAGGGCTTTAACATGTAGAATCCGACTTTGCAGCAGCAATACACTTGGTAGCCCGGTAACAGTATTATAATAATAAACGGCGCCCATTTACCCTATAAGGGAACCCAGAACCCCAAGAAAGGGGCGAAGGGCCCAACTGGGCTACCAAGTACATCACATGGGTCCCCTTTCTTGGATCTATCACAGTTAGCTTCGAACGGAGGGTGGCAAAAGGGGCCATGACTTGGGCCAACGCCGTCCGAGGGTTCCCTGATTCCCTATTCAGAACTAGCATGTAACATGAGGGTATGTGACCCTTATGCACCGCAAATTGCTGCGATCCTCATTCTACTTTAGGAACCAGCTCATATGCAATAGCTAAGTGCCTTAACTCTGCACCCTTTTTGCTTTAAAGGGGCTTCTCAGGGAACCCTTAACCCTACAAAAAGGGAATAGGGGCCTACTCTGGGTCCGAGTCTCTGCCCTAAACCCTAAACCCTAAATGCAAAAAGACAACGAATACGAGCAGAAAGAGAACGAATACGAGCAGAATGAATAACATGAGGTTGGGGGACAGGGCTTGCTGATGAAAATAAAATCTCTGGGTGGGTGGGTTTGTTTCGAGACTCGAAACAGCGGCTCTACTAGCGATTGCTCGACCCGGAGCTGCTGAACCCTAAACCCAAAACCCAAAACCCAAAACCCTAAACCCAAAACCCAAAACCCAAAACCCAAAACCTTAAACCCTAAACCCTAAACCCAAAACCCAAAACCCAAAACCCTAAACCTTAAACCCTAAACCCTAAACCCTGCACACAACCCTGCCTGATCGCAGAAGCTCCTCGCAATTCTGGGAGTCTAGCAGCGGCACCGGCGGCCAGGCATCTGGGCAGAGTCGAAGCCTAACCCTAAACCCTGAACCCCAAACTCCAAAGCCTAAACTACCCTAAACCCTAAACCTCAAACCTTTCTAACCACTCACTATCGATGGCAAACCGTGCAAAACCACTTCAAGAGGCATAGCGATCTGACTTGCTTGCTCCGAAAGACAGAACCCCCCAAAGTGTGGGGAACGATGGGTTTCGGGTTTCGGGTTTAGGGTTTAGGGTAGTTTCGGGTAGTTTAGGGTAGTTTAGGGCTTAGGGTTTAGGGTATGGGGGTAACGATGCTTCCCTGACCCCACGGTTCTGATGTACCTGTAAAGGAATTCGGGGGCCTTCGGATGGGCCTCAAGTTGAGGGCTTCGTAAGCCTCCTTTGGAACCACACCCACCCGCACCAAAACCCTAAAACCCTAAAACCCTAAAACCCTAAAACCCTAAAACCCTAAAAGCCCTGAAAACCCTAAAACCCTAGTTAAACCCTAATTCAACCCAAATTAAACCCTAATTAAACCCTAACTAAACCCTAAAACCCTAAAACCCTATAACCCCATAACCCTATAACCCTCTAAACCCTCTACCCCTATAACCCCATAACCCCAAACCTTAAACCCGAGTGTCGAGCTTCAGGAGCTTTAGGATTCCTGCGTGCGTCCGGGCAGCTTATGTCGATCCAGTTCTGCATCACTTCCTCTTGGGGCGGCAGCAGGCCCTAAACCCTGAAACCCTAAACCCTAAACCCTAAACCCTAAACCCCTAAACCCCTAAACCCTATAAGCCCCAAGCCACAGACATCCTGGCTTTGCGGGGTATCAGCAAATGGTTGCCCGAAGAGTCTTGGTGGCCCAGGAGCAATATCAAGTAAGGGCAGCCATTTTTGTCGGTTGCTTTGTAAGCGAACCCAGAAACCCCCCCCCCCCCCCCCCAAAAAAAAAAAAAAAAGTAAAGGGTACCGCTGGGCTACCAAGATGTCCCCCCCCCCACGAATGGATATGCAAAGTGCACTGTGCCCAGGTTGCTGAGGTTGTTTGTTTTTTCAGCCGGCGTGTGGCAGCAGATGGGGTGGTTTCTTTACTCATGGGCAACCCTATCTAAGCCTCAAACCCCAAACCGAAAAACCCGAAACCCTAAACCGAAAAACCCAAAACCCAAAACCCTAAACCCTAAACCCAAAACCCTAAAGCCCTAAACCCAAACCCCTGAACTTGTGGAGTGCCTCATCATGTCATAGGGGCCTGAAAAAAAGTGGTCTCTTCTGAGACAAGCCGAAGCACTCCATTCTTAGGGTAGCTACGTCGTCCCTTATAGAATGTTAAAAGGGTTTAGGGTTTAGGGTTTAGGGTTTAGGGTTGCAAATTAAGGGCCCATACGTGAGAACCCTTTCATTGAGGTTTGGAACCAGTTTTTGGGCCCATACAACTACTCTTAGATACGTCCCAACCCCGAGGCCCTAGGGTCTGGGAGTTTGCGGGTTCAACAGGCACGGGGTTTAGGGTTCGGCGAGGGTTTATTTGGGGCATCATAGGGTTTAGGGCTTCGTGATGGGGTTTAAGGTTCTTCTGCGTGCAGGGTCTAGGGTTGAAAGGGAAAATATGCCTTAAGCCATACAAGGGAACTGCATATGAAGTAGGGTATATATTTCTTGTACCCCCACAAGGACACCAAATATATACACTCACCAAAATTGCAAAGGAACCTTATATACACTTACCAATAACAGAAATATAAACCCCGGTGTCAATATGATCCTAGAAGCCACCAGAACCATCGAACCTAATTGGGTTCAGCGTTTTCAGGTTACAAGAGAAACACCAAACCCCAAACCCCTAAAGCGCCCAAACCTTCAACCCTTCAACACTGCCTGAACCGGGGTTTAAGGCTTTGGGTTGAGGTTTGGCAGGGTTTTTAGGGCTTTCGGGCTTAACGCCTACACCCTCAACCCTAACCCTCAACCCTCAACCCTAAACCTCCGAGCCCAAGTCCCCCCCCCCCCCCCCTTTCCGAGTGTCCTTGTCACGCACCCAATGGAAGGGGAGGGCATCCAGACCAAGGTCCTGTGGTTTAGGTTGGATTTGAGCTGGTCTGGGGCTCAGGGCTTAGGGCTCAGGGTTTTGGGGTTGAGGGTGGGGGGTTTTAAAGGGGTTTGGGGTTTTGGGTGTAGTGTAGGGCTTCGAGCTTAGGGTGAGTTTAGAAGGGTTTTGGGGGGGTAAGAAGTTCAGGGGAGGCATCCTTCAAGGGATTTTACACTGGACCCCTAAGGCTTGTACCCTTGGGTTTGGGGACCCCCCCTTAAGGGAATATAAGGGCCAGATTAGGAGTACATACACAAAGGGAACCTCATTAGGGGCACATTCTTCGGGGTCCAAGTAGGACTCCCTTGACTCTTCTAAGCCCTGAACCCTTCTAGGCGCTCAAGCCCTTCATGTGTTGAAAGCCCTAAAGCCCCCCCAGGCCCAACAGCCCTGAAACCCTAAAAAGCCTAAAACCCCTAAAAGCCCTGAAAGCCCTAGTATCCCTAAAGCCCTCTAAAACCCTAAACCCACAGCGGGCTCGAAGGAAACAAGAGCTAAGCCGAGCATTTTTGGCTTGCAGCCAGCTCAGAAACCTTCAAGCCGAATCACACCTAGCTGGGGTTAGGGGTTTGAGTAGTATAGGGGCTATATGAGGTGCATAGGGTAGCTTCTCCACGGACTTCCAGCACAGACTCTAGCAGCAACGGAATCAGATCGCAAAGTACCATATATATATATATATATATATATATATTATGAAAAAAACCTCAGCCAGCGCAACGGGGAGTTCTTTGGGCGCCGCCTCGTGCCCAGACATGTGGACGGAGGGCGGCTTTCCCGGCAGGAAATCCCAGACGCCTCCACCACTGGCTTCGGGAGGCATTGAGAATCTTCAAAACAGCGGGCGTTTTAGGATTTGGAGCGGGAGAGGACTTATAAACTAAACAGGGTGTACTGTCATAGAGACAAAAGGGCCCTACTTCGGTGGGGTTAGGTGGAGGTAGCCGGCGGCTTTCTTTGGGGCCCTTTTGTGTGACACGGACAAGGAAACAAGGAGATCGGAGACCCGAAACTCTAAACCCTAACCCCTTAAACCCGAAACCCCAAAGCACCCCCCAGCACACCCAGATCCGACAGGCCCGTGGGTTCAGGAATGCCCGTGTAAACTCCAAGAAGGCTTGCCTCAGCCCTACACCCTGAACCCTAGACCCTAGACCCTAATCCCTAAACCCGAAACCCTAAACCCTAAGCCCGAAGACCTAAGCCCTAAACCCTAAGCCCTCCAAAACGGCCTTGTGAATGCACGGCCAGGTAAAAGTTGAGCCGCTCGATGCTGTCTATGGCAAGCTCCTCAAAGTGCAGCGCTACTCTTAGGATAGTGTATAGGTTTTATATGGGGTTTGTAGGGCCCTTAGCATGGTCCCAGTTGAACTTGCTCTGCTAGACTTGAGCCAAGCACCAGGCCAGGGAAAAACCACGTGTGGGAGAAAAACCCTGGGCCTCCGGAACGCGGCTGCCCTGCAAACCCTACACCAACCCCGACAAGAAGCCGACAAGCAGCCCCGAAACCACAACCCTGGAACAGACCGAAAGAGACCGATGCAGCCCCCCCCTCCCAACCCCCAAAAACCAACCCCCAAAAAGGCAAACCCCCCGAAGAGATGAAAACAACGACCGTGTACTGCTCGTACCTTCGGGTTGCTCAGCTGGGACATTTGCGTCCTGCTGTATACGATATCCGGAGTGACTCTTCTGCGAAGGAAGTCTCGCTTGTTGCTAGCTTCGATGTACTGCATAAGAATCGCATTCGTCGTGGCTTTCGCCGCGGCGAAGACACCAGGATCTCCTTTCTTGCTCCCGTACTTGTAACCCAAGCTCGGGCAAGTGTTGGATTCCCACTCCAGTAGGTCCAGCTCTGATGTTGTATCAAAGGCCTCCGTTCCGCGAAGAGGCTTCAAGCCATCTCTGGCCAATGCCACCGCCTGGGCATCCTCAGGTGGTTCGGCCTTGCGGCCGATGGACTCGTCCTTTGAACAAATCCTCCATCCATCCACTCGGTCCCTTAGTATGGGCCCTAGGGCACCCCTTCAATACCCCTTAATATTGTAGGGATCAGGAACCCAAACCCAAAGTAAGTCCTTCCATGAAGCTTAGACCTAGAAGCCTACAACCCCCCACAAATCTCTACACCGATTCAGGGTTTAGGGCTTAGGACAGAAAAAGACCACACTTCCAAATGCATCGGACTCACTTGGGTTCCGGCAATCTGCCTAAACCCCTAGAGCCTCTAAACTCTCCCCCCCCAAAAAAAAACAAAACCCTCAAACCCTAAACACAAAAAACAAAAACGAACAAAACCTCAAACAACCCTTAAAAAACCAAAAAGCTCCCAACTGCCGAAAGAAACTTGCAACGAACCCGAAAAAAGACCCTCAACCGCGCCATACCCCTAAACCCTAAGCCCTAAGCCCTAGGCCCTAAGCCCTAAGCCCTAACCCTAAACCCTAAACCCTAAACCCTAAACCCTAAGCCCTAAACCCTAAACCCAAAACCCAAAACCCTAAACCCTAAACCCTAAACATTGCCACTCCGGGAGTCCTCCCAGAGCCGCACGGACTCCTGTTCCGCGGACTCCGAGAGGAGCAGCAAGAAGCTCGGGACCCTCCAGGAGGGGGTTTTCTTGGACTGAAAGACAGGGTTTCGGGTTCAGGGTTTAGGGTTTAGGGTTTAGGGTTTAGGGTTTAGGGTTTAGGGTTTAGGGTTTAGGGTTTAGGGTTGAAAGAGCAGCCCAGAAGCCTCCTTATGAAGCCCCCACTCAAAGCCCCCAACTTGCCGCTACATCGCATAGTTTTTTTGGGTTCAGGGTTCAGGGTTCAGGGTTCAGGGTTTAGGGTTTAGGGCTTAGGGTGGGGCTCACCAAGTGCCTGGGACGGTTCGTGGATGCTTCGGGGAACTTCGGCCGCCCACGCAACCTCGAGCCTTCAAGTAATCCCCACCTAACACTCGCTTGCCCCCCTTCCCAACCCTCAAGCCCGAGTACGCTTGGGGAAGCAGGCACCTAGGGAGCCACACAGATTACAAACTAGAGACCCCCCCCCTACGTTCAATATTCTTGTTGTTCTTCTTATTGTTACTATGTGTTTAAGTCTAGTGTTGCTATGAAGACTTTGTTGTTATTGTTGCTATTCTTGTCATTGTATAACATCATTGTACTATTGTATTACTAACTGTCTATATATATACATATTGATACATTTTAGATATTCTCATACTGTCATCCTCCAAAGCCATGAGACAAAAACCTCTGCTCAGCGAGAGGCCCAACAGCCCAGGGTGTGGGGTTTAGGGATTAAGGTTTAGGGGTTTAGGGGTTGGGGCTTCAATCCTCAAACCTCAGCCCTAATCCCCAACAAGTCCCCCTAAACCCGAGAAGCCCCAAACCACCCAACCCTTTGCGCCCTACCAGCTACACCCCTAAACCCGGAAACCCCCTAAATCCCCTAAACTCCTAAACCCTAAACCCTAGCCCCTAAGCCTCCCCCCGCCCCCAAACACTTCACAACTGCAACCTCTGGAACTTGGTGTTCTTCCAGTGCCTTCGAGAGCTGAACAAAGATTGGGGCTTCAGGCTTTTGGGTTTAGGTTGAAATGTATACAAGTATGCATATATATATATATATATTTGTTTATATATATATATATATATTAGAACACACATCTTTACGTGGGGAGGGGGGGGTTGTGTAGTAATGTGGGCACGCTCGCAAGAATGAGCCCTAAACCCTCAACCCCCAACCAGCCCTAAGCCCTAACCCATCAAACCTCAAGACTCAACCACTAGGCCTTTCGGCCCAAGCCCTAAACCCTAAACCCGAAATCCTAAACCCTAAACCCTAAACCCTAAACCCTAAACCCTAAACCCTAAACCCTAAACCCTAACCCGCAACAAGTCCAAGGTGCTCGGGCGATTCTAGGAGGAAGAAGGACGGGCGTGCGAGCCGTGTCATCCACCAGGCGATCCTGAGAGTTTAGGGTTTAGGGTTTAGGGTTTAGGGCTTAGGGTTTAGGGTTTAAGGTTAGGGTTTAGGAGTTGTAGGGCTTGGGGGATGTACATCGAATTGTCTTGCTCACGGCTTCGTCTAGCTGTCTGCGGGACTTCTGTTCGTGTCCAGCAAAGATTCAGAGTGTAGGCGAAGACAACCCTAAACCCTAAACCCTACACCCCCCCCCCCCCCTCCCTGAAAGCCCTAAACCAAGCAGAAGGTACGGCCAGCGGGGGGGGTCCTTCAATCAGGATGAGAGTATTTGAGGTTAGCGCTAAAGGGTAGTCCTATTGTTGGGACGTACTTCAAGGGGTCCATAGTCTAGAGCTCTACATGACCCAGAGGGTCCATTTGTAGTACCTTTATGGAAATAGCTACCCCCCAAACCCTATGTAGCATGATTTTGGGCATACCTAATTCCACATGGACCCTCTGGGTGACATCATGAAAGGCCGTCTTCGGACGTGAGGTGAGCGACAATTGGGCGTAGGGCGTAGGGCGTAGGGCGTAAGGCTTAGGGATTAGGGTTTAGGGTTTGGGGTTTGGGGGTTTAGGGTTTGGGGTTTAGAGTATAGGGTTTAGGGTTAAACGGCTTAGGGTCAGGGTCCTTTTCTTTTGATGGGGGGGGGGGGGCATTACTTGTTGTACGAAAACTGATAGGGTCCCAGAGCTCCCTACACCTACCCCAAGTCCTATAAACCCCATCCCGCAACCCTAAACCTACAAATCCCACAATTCTCCCAAAACCCCCCCAAAGAAGGCCCCGAACCAGACACCCTGAACCCCAACCCCAAACCCCAAAACCCTAAACCCTAAACCCCAAACCCTAAACCCTAAACTCTAAACTCTACCCCCCCCCCCCGCCCAAACCCATTTTCAAGTTGCGGCTTGCAGCCCGAGAGTCACCTCGGGTTCCCGTGGCCTAAGGGACAGCAAGAAAGAAGGCTTTGCGTGTTAATGCGGGAGTTTGGGTTTAGGGTTTAGGGTTTAGGGTTTAGGGCTTAGGGCTTAGGGCTTAGGGCTTGGGGCTTAGGGCTTAGGGTTTAGGGTTTAGGATTTAGGGCGTTTTAACTCGGGAGTTTGGGGTGGCCTGTAAGGTCTTAGCGTGGTTGCGGTTTAGGGTTTCAGAATTTTTGGGGTGTGGAGTGGGCAACTTTGGGCTTAGGATGGTCCAATCTGTCAGCTCTGGGGCGAGGATGCGGGCATTGAGGATGTGAAGGGTTTAGTGCTTAGGGTTAGGGTTTAGGGCTTAGGGTTTAGGGTTTAGGGATTAGGGGTTTAGCCTAGCGTTTTCGGAGTTCAGCAGCAGTTGGCACATGTAGGAATAGGACTGACACACGGCCATGTGGTTTAGGGATTGCTAGTTTAGACCCCCTGAAGAGAAGCCTATGCGGAAGCAAAAGTAGAGACGACTCTCCCCGACCCTAAGCCCCAAACCCTAAATCCGAAACCCGAAGCCCTAAACCCGAAACCCTACCCTAAACCCTAAACTCGAAACCCCCCCCCAGAAGCGTTAGAGGAAGGGCCGTAACGAAACCCCTCGCTCCCGTGTGGCGCCTGTTGAAGGTCATCACGCGCCCCTGGCGGAACCCCCGGATGGCCGGATAGGTGCTCTGCCTGGGAGGGGGGGGGGGGGGTAGGGGTTTGGAGCTTTGGGGTCTAGGGTCCCTAAACCCTAAACCCTAAACCCCAAACCCCAAACCTTAAACCCCAAAACCTAAACCCTAAACCACAAGAATTTCAAGCTCATCTCTTGGCTACAATACAACTCACAAAGACGTGAAGCTCTACAGCCATCCCGTCCCTGAACACCAAACTTTTCAATCGAAAGACGGTATTAGTATTCTTATACATATGCTTATTGTTAGTAATAGCATGATTATGATTACTAGCATCACTATTGGTGGTATTGATCTTATTATTGCTGTTATTATTACTGTTGTTCTTATTGTTGTTGTTAGAATGTATTTTGCCGTTCTTCGTGTTGTTATGACTGTCATTATCAGTGTTGCTGTTGTAATTAATGTTGCTGTCGTTGTTATTGCTAATGTTCTTTTACTATTGGATTGTGCTTTGTATGCTACTCATCCGTTGTTAGTATTGCGATGGTATACTGCTAAGCCCTCATTAAACCTTAGTTGCTGAGTTCATAAGGCCCCGAAACGTGTACACTTTCAGTTCTAAAGAAGATTCGAGTATCCCAAAAAGTGTAAAGTGTGCTCACTCAGCTACTAAGAAGCCTTAATCCCTAAACCCCAAACCCCAAACCCTAAACCCTAAACCCTGAACCCCTAAACCCTCTTTCTTTCAAGAGTGTGGGTACTCGTACTAGCGGGAGGTGCAGCCCTCACACAGCTCCGAGCCACGCGAAGCGCTCGCAAACTTCGGCTGCCTGCAGCGGAAGTGTCGGGAGCTTCGGTAGGGGCTTAGGATGCCTAAACACTAAAACCCTAAACCCTAAACCCTAAACCCTAAACCCTAAACCCTAAACCCTAAACCCTAAACCCTAAACCAGTACCCTAAACCCAAAACCCTCAATCCTAAACCCTAAACCCTAAACCTGAAACCCTAACAAGCCTTATTCCCTGCACTCTGTTCTTTGGTTTAGGGTTGTGGGGTTTCGGGTTCAGGGCGTAGGGCATAGGCGTAATGTTCTATGAGTCACCTAGGAGAACGAAAAAGGGTACCCTTTCTGCAGCCTCAACCGAAGGGAGAAGGGCCTGGGTTTTACGGCTGTAGGGTTTACGAGATGTAGGGCGTGCAAGGTTGAGACCGGAAGTTCCTGCTAAGCCTAAACCCTACACCCTATACACCCTACACCCTACACCCTACACCCTAAACCCTAAACCCTAAACCCTAAACCCAAAAGCAAAAGGCGCTAGCTAGGATTTGGGTTTTTTTCAGCGTTTAGGGCTTAGTGTTTATACGGTTTTAGTGCTCATAGGGTTTAGGGTTTATAGGGTTTAGAGTTTCCACTGTTCAACCGGCCCTGGCCACCACTTAGGGTATAGGGTTTAGGGTTTTAGGGTTTAGGGTTTTAGGGTTTTAGGGTTTAGGGTTTAGGGTTTAGGGTTTAGGGTTTAGGGTTTAGGGTTTCGGGTTTAAGGTTTAGGGTTCAGGGTTCAGGGTTTAGGGTTTAAGGTTTAGGGTTTAGGGTTTATAGGGCGTAGATGCTGTGAAGGCTAGGTTTAGGAATAAGCTCGAAAGCTTCGTGAGATGCCGAAGAGCAGCTTTGACCCGATTGTGGAGGGCCATCTAACACTTTTCTCCCACCCCACGCCGTCCAAGGCGGCAAAGCCACCCAAACCTATTCCTTTTAGGGTTTAGGCCTAAACTCAGACAACAGTCCACTTTTCAAAACTTAGTCAGTTTCATGATGTTGGCTGAATCCGAGAGTCAAGGGTGCCAGCAAGGTCTCGAAGGTAATAAAGAGGCCCCGGCCGGCGTGTGGTCAGGGCCGAGAGGGGGTAAGGGGGGCGGCCAGGTGGGCGGCAAGGGGTCAGGCCGGGATGGGGGCAGGGGGTTAGGGGGCCAGAAAAGCGGTGCCGAGGAGAACGTGCTCCGGTACCGGCCCATCGTGGGTGCTACCGACCTCCCAGCTGTGGGAGGCGGGCGAACGACCTGGGTCGGCTTGCGTCGAGGTCGAGGGGCTTAGGCGCCGCCCCCCAACTGTAGGGGGGCGGCCTAGGCCTTGAGTTTAGGGTTTAGGGTTTAGGGTTTAGGGTTTTAGATTTAGGAAAATCCCACATGACAAACCCTCAGCCCAAAAAGACACCCCTCATCTATCCTGAACTTGGAACCCTAGCAAAAATTGTGTTTCAAGCTGTTTCCTTGGAAGGTGGGGATGTTCCCCGCTTATACTAACAGTTCTTAATAGGAATTATAGTGCCCCGTACTTTTAACCCCTATTCAGGACTATTAGCATAAGGGGGAACATCCCAAGCTACAGTGCCCAAAGATAGAACCCTAACCCCAAGCCCCAAACCCCGAAATTCCCAAGTGCCAAGCATTCCTAAGTCGTCACATTGCTCCGGTTCCTAGCGCCTTGGAATCCTCCCCCCCCCCCCCCCCCCCCCCCCCCCCCCCCCACACATGGCGCTTCTGAGGCTTAGAGTATACGATTACTGCTCAGGCTTTAGGCACAATGGTTTAGGGTTTAAGGCCAACCCTAAACCCTAAAGTGCATGAATAAAAATAACACGCAGCAGCGGCCCTTGAAACAAAACCACATGCAGACAAGGATGCAGACAAACCAAAACGTTAACACAACAAGGGTTAAAAACAAAACAAAAAACGCGGGGCCCCACAGCGTACCTTTCTGAAACCCTATACCCTATACCCTATACCCTAAACCCTAAACCCTAAACCCTAAACCCTAACCCTATTGGCCAGTTTGAGGTTATGCAAATGGCCAGCATGTCCCATGAGCCCTAATGGCCCTCGCTACCAGGCCTGGCTCTCACTGCAGTCGAGGACGAACATTCCTTGGTTTCCCTAGTTCCTCAATTTTGAACCCTAAACCCTAAATCCCCTAAACCCCCTAAACCCCCTAAACCCCCTAACCCCCTAAACACCCTAAACACCCTAAACACCCTAAACACCCTAAACCCTAAACCCTGAACCCCAACTCAGGAACTTGCGATGTTGTGCTTCGCAAGGTCCTCGGGGGTTTCATATAGTGCACCTAAGGAGGCCTCTTATGGAACCGTGTCAGGATGTGGGGTTTAGGGTTTAGGGTTTGGGGTTTGGGGTTTGGGGTTTGGGGTTTAGGGTTTAGGGTTCAGCGCAGCAACTTTCTCGTCCGGAAAAACTTTTGGGCTGTGTGCCACACAATCTAGGGCTGACTATGCTACCTTGTACCGGACAGCTGAACCCTGAACCGTAAACCCTAATAAACCCTGAGCCCTAAAACCCCAAACCCCAAACCCCAAACCCTAAACCCTAAACCCTAAGCCCTAAACCCTAAGCCCTAAGCCCTAAACCCTAAACCCAACAGGCTCTCACCACGGCACCACGTGCAGCGCAAGAGTCGTATAGGCCGGATCAGGACGACCTCGCCTGGGCCCAAGGACCGCATGGGTAGTTCTCTGTCTTCGGGCTTCGGGTTTAGGGTTTGGGGTTTAGGGTTTAGGGTTTGGGGTTTGGGGTTTAGGGTTTCGGGTTTAAGTTTAGGGTTTAGGGGTTTAGGGTTTGGGGTTTAGGATTAGAAAAGGGTTTTGTGGGTGATTATAGCATAATTACAAAGGGACCATAAGGGAGTACTATTCGTAATTATTCCGACCCTATAGTAAATTAGGGCTTCGGGTTTAGGGTGCCCACAACACCTCGGAACGCTACCCCAAGTAACCTGTTGTGGTATGTTCCCGCCCTGAACCCTAAACCCTAAACCCAAGCCCTGGTTTAGGGCTTGGGCGCTTCCAGTTTGTACGGTTCGGGCCTGGAGGAGACGTCCGGTCGCTTATTTGGGGTTTAGGGTCTTTGACAAGGGGCCCAGGAACCGATATGAACCCTGGCAGATTTGGGGCATGCAACTCTTCATGAAGCACTGCCAGTTGGCCAGGGGTTTGGCTTTCAGGATTTAGAGGGTTAGTTTGGGATGTCCGGATGTCCCCCCTTATACTCACAGTCCTTAGTTGGGGTACCATAACTCGCGCGAAGGACTGTTAGTATAAGGGGGAACATGCCAAGTTCTCCGGATACCTGATTCTTAGGCTCTTGGGGGCACTGGGGCTCTCTTGCTTGTTGTCTTTTTTGGGAGGGAGGTACCCCAGAACAAAAGGCTGCGTATGACAAAAGGAACCCAAAAGCGGGGACACAAATTGAGGGGACCCGAATTGAGGATCCCCCGCATGGTGGGCTTAAGGGGTGTAAGGAGGCCTAGAAGGGACCCTCAATCTTATTCCCCTATAACCCTTATATATATTGTATATACCTCGCATAGTCCTCATATAGCTAAGTAGCCCCGAAATAATCCCCAAAGAGCCTCTAAGGTCCCTTATAAAAGTTCCTCCGGACCTTTGGAGACCTAATCTAGACGACTAAACCAAAGCCTGAAACCCTTCAACCCCTGAAGCCCTAAGCCCACCAGAGCTTCTTTTTTTGTAGTACAAATATGGAATTAGGTACCCCCAAAGCCCTATTTAATACGATTTTGGGTACCAACCCTAAACCCTAAGCCCTAAACCCTGAACCCTAACCCTGAACCCTCAGCTTTGAAGCCCTAAGCCCACAGAGCACCACAAGGCAGTGAAGAGCCAGGTGGCGCGTTCGCAGGGACTCCTCCACCCTCGGAGAGCAACGCTCTTAAGGTTTTGGGTGAGGGGGGTTTAGGGTTTAGGGTTTAGGGTTTAGGGTTTAGGGTTCGGGGTTTAGGCTAAAGCTGCTATGGGGAGTAGGACTTCTCCCCAAGTCCTAGAACATGGGGAAGGCCTATGTGGAGGCATCGCGTGGGCGTCGGGTTTTCGTGTGGGGGAGGGCTTGTTAAACCCCTCAAAGCACAGTGTGGATGTAAGCGTCCAGGCTCGAGAGGTGTGTCGCAAGTTGCTGCGAAGGAGTACCAAACGACTCACAACGCGAGCATTGCAGAGACCGCAGGCACAGCACCCTGAGGAGATGTCAACTCCAAGCCCTGAACCCTAAACCCTAAACCCTAAACCCTAAACCCTAACCCTGAACCCTAGACCCTAGACCCTAAACCCTAAACCCTAACTCTGCCTCAAGGCAGTTTCTGAGGGCAGGTGAGAACCTGAACACCAGGAATCCCAGATCTCCAAACTCACTCAGACTGTGCCCCAAGCCCACAAAAAACGGCCTCTAAACCCCAAATAAACTACAAATCCGCCAGACCCTCTAAACCCTGCAGCCCTAAACCCTACAACCCTAGACCCTAGACCCTAAACCCTAGACCCTAGACACCCTAGCCCCTACCCTCTAAACCCTGAGCCCCAGATCTGCCCCTCCAGGCGCCCGCGCCGTGTGCGCGCCTGCCGCAATGCCGGCAGGGTCTCCCGACAAGGCTGGCAGCTCGGGAGGTGGAAGTAGACCACCGCCTCGAAGATGTGTGAGGGGTGTTGTATAGGGTTGTATAGGGTTTAGGGTTTAGGGTTTGGGGTTTGGGGTTTGGGGTTTAGTGTTTATGGTTTAGGGTGTAAGGTTTCGGGTCTAGCGTAGCCCTTATACCCCACAGAAGGTAAATGGTCAAAACCACAAGTCCTTCACCCGCAGACAGGAAAGCTTGAACATACGGCCTCGCCCTGTGGGACCGAACCTCCCGTAAGGGGGTTGTGATGTATGGGCCCTTAATTTGTATAGGGTATAGAAGGGGTATAGAGGGGGATATAACGCTTTTAAGTGCCCATACTCAGGGACCATGTAGCTACCCGTAGACATGAAGAACGCCGAGCCCAAACTCCAAGCACCCCTAAACCCTAAACCCTACACCCTAAACCCTAAACCCTAAACCCTAAACCCTAAACCCTACACCCTAAACCCTAAACCCTGAACCCTAAACCCCAAACCCTGGTTAAACCCTAAGCCCTTCAACCCAGGGTCCCTAGACGCCTCCTTCATCCCCACACTCCCCACCCCGAACTATCCTCTGGTAGGCCCTGAGTCCCTACCCATAGCCTCCGACCCCATTTGAGGGTTCAGGGTTTAGGGTTTAGGGTTTAGGGTTTAGGGTTTAGGGTGTAGGGTTTAGCTAAGGCCCAGGCCACATACGCCGCGAGTGCCGACTGGTTGACAGCCTCCAACACCTTTCAAAAGAAATTCGGGGGGGAGGGGAGGGGCATGGGAGTTTTGTGGGGTTTTGTGGGTTCTGTTTGCTTGAAAAGTTGCGGTAGGATCTTTACTTTATCGAGGCCCTCAGGAAAGTTTAGGGCTTTAGCTGCAACCTGAACCTAGACCCAATCCCCTGCGCCCTCATATCTAGATCACCAAGTGCACTCTGAGCGTCTCCTATTGTTCCAGTGGTGGCAGGAACCCCCTAACCTTAGGGGCTGAATACCCAAGCCCAAAACAAGCTAACCTTTTCTATATAGTAGGATCCTGCATAACCACATGGTTAAAGGTTACCTACCCAGTCCCTAAGCAACCCTAAACCCTATACCCCAAAACCTGAACCCTAAACCCTAAAACCCTAAAACCCTAAAACCCTAAAACCCTAAAACCCTAAAACCCTAAAACCCTAAAACCCTAAAACCCTAAAACCCTAAAACCCTAAAACCCTAAAACCCTAAACCCCTAAACCCTAAAACCCTAAAACCCTAAACCCTAAACCCACAAGCAACAAACAAAAAACAGCGCCGACGCGCACATCCGGCCTTGGTGTGGAAGCCGGCGACCTCGGGAAGGATTCAGGGTTTTAGGGTTTTAGGGTTTTGAGGGTTTTTTCGGGTTTCTAGGGTCTTTAGGGTTTTGGGGGTTTTTAGGGTTTTTAGGGGTTTTAGGGTTTTTAGGGGTTTTTAGGGTTTTTAGGGTCTTAGGGTTTTTAGGGTTTTTAGGGGTTTTAGGGTGTTAGGGTCCAGGGTTTTGGGACCTTTCCAGAACTTGGAACCCTAGCAAAATCATGATTCTTGCTGTTTCTTAGGAATGAAAGTGCCCAAAAGTTAAAAATCATTCCCAAGTATCCCTAGGATCCCTGGTGCTGCACTCCCCGAACCCACTCCACCCATCCACAAAAACCCCAAACCCTAAACCCTAAACCCTAAACCCTAAACCCACAATCCGCTTCTGGTCTGGTGGGATGTTCCGGGGGGAGGGGGGGCGGGTTATGAGCATCGGTGAGGTGACCGCTGTTGCCGCTGTCAGGCCTTGATAGGGTTTAGGGTTTAGGGTTTAGGGTTTATAGGGTTTAGGGTTTAGGGTTTAGGGTTTGGGGTTTAGGGTTTAGGGTTCAGGGTTTAGGGTTTAGGGTGATTCTTTGACGCAGGAACAAACTTCTCTTCGACAAAGGTAAAACCCTAAAACCCAAACCCCAAACCCTAAACCCTAACCCTAAACCCTGAACCCTAAACCCTAAACCCTAAACCCTGAACCCTGAACCCTAAACCCTATATACCCTAAACCCTAAACCCTAAACCCCAAACCATGCTGCCACCCAGCAAGCAGAGCGCTTCCAAGCCCGAGGTCGGGGCCGTGACGTTTTCCAGCAGAGTCTGCGGTGCAGGCGCCGGAGCGAAGCCTGGGGCTTTTGGGGCTGTTGAGGGTTTAGGGTTTAGGGTTTCGGGTTTAGGGTTTAGGGTTTAGGGTTTAGGGTTTAGGGTTTAGGGTTTAGGGTTTAGTTTAACGCTTGTGCTCTTGGAGGTTCATGGGTACTTTATGCCACTTCTAGGCCCCTCTGGGAATGCTGGTCCTCAGCAGGGAATGCAACGCGCACTTCTTGTCGCCGCTTCTGCAGCATCGGGCCCGTGCACCTTCATTTTATTCTGCGGTCGTCCTCGATGAGGGTTTAGGGTTTAGGGTTTAGGGTTTAGGGTTTAGGGTTTAGGGTTTAGGGTTAGGCCCTAGGCCTACTTGGCCTAGGGCCTAACCCTAAACCCTAAACCCTACACCCTAAACCCTAAACCCTAAACCCTAAAGCGGCCGAGAATTCCTGCACCGCCAGCTCGAAAACATGCAAGTCCAGGGTTTAGAGTTTAGGGCTTAGGGTGTAGAGTTTAGGCTTTAGGGTTTGAGGTTATAACGGTTATAGCGGTTCAGGCTCCGACAGCAGGTCGCAGAAGAGACTCATCCAGGTCAGGAAACATTCTCGAAACTTGGCCCCCACATCGCGGCAACCTTTCCGGAGCGTTTCCTTGTCGCCCTGGTTCTTAGTGGGGAGTGAAGGAATAAGGGACGTATATATACATGTATATATAATTATATGTATATAAACCTCTAAGGGATGAGAGAGTACCTTATTCCCTCAATCCCTAGCAAGAACCAGCCAGTTGTTCATCGTTTTGGAGACGATGGCACTTCAGACAAAGAGTGCAGCAAGGTAGGCTGGCTCCTCGAACGATTCCTTGAACTTCGAACTCGCTGTCAGTGCCCGGAAGCAAACATCCTTTTCGGGCTTTGTGCAACTTGCAGTAAGGCAAGCCATCTTCATCTGCGTTTTCAGGAGTTTCTTGCAATTCATGTTGAATATGTTGACTTTGTAGCCCGGCGGCCGGACATCTCAGCATCAATGTCTTGGGGTACCTCTGCCGACATCATTGATCTTTGCAAAAAAAAAGCTGCCCTGGAACCCTAAAGCCTAAAACCCTACAATCTCAAACTCGGACCCCTAAAAACCCTTAACTCCGTGAACAACTTCCAGAGGGGCTCTAAACCCTAAACCCGAAACCCTCAATCCTAAACCCAAAACCCGAAACCCCAAGCCCTAACCCCTAAACCCTAAACCCTAAACCCTAAACCCTGAACCCTGAACCCTGAACCCTAGACCCTAAACCCTAAACCCTAAACCCTGACCCCTGAACCCTGAACCCTGTCCCCTTTTGCTGGGCCATGGCGCTGCCAACCTGCTTTCGCTCGGCAAGGCGGCCCACCTCTGAGGACGTCGGGTTTAGGGGTTAGGGGTTTGGCCGTTTAGGGGTTTCGGGTTTAGGGTTTAGGGTTTGGGGTTTAGGGTTTAGGGCTTGGAGTTTAAGTTTCAGGAATTGGGGTTTAGGGTCCTAGGCGTAGGGCTTAGGACTTGGGGTTTAGGGTCGAGGGCTTGGGGCTTGGGACTTGGGGTTTAGGGTTTCGGGGTTTTCACAAAACCCTAAACCCTAAACTAAAAACCCTGGACCCTAGACCCTAAACCCTAAACCCTAGACGGTAAACCGTAAACCGTAAAACGTAAACCCTAAACTAAAGACCCTAAACCCTAAACCCTAAACCCTAAACCCTAAACCCTAAACCCTAAACCCTAAACCCTAAACCCTAAACCCTAAACCCTAAACCCTAAACCCTAAACCCTAAACCCTAAACCCTAACCCTCAGGTTCCTAAGGTGGAGGGAGTCAAGGCGAAGCAAGCTCGGGCACAAGACTCCTTAGCGGCATCGGCTTTTCGAACCGAAGACCCCCCAAGCCCCGACCCGCCAAGCCCAAAAATCTTTAGGGTTTAGGGTTTAGGGTTTAGGGTTTAGGGTTTAGGGTTTAGGGTTTAGGGACCCTTTTCCCGACGTGGAGGGGATTTCGGCACCCCAACTTGGCTTGCCAGTCGTTTCCACTCTGGCGCCCTTGAGCAAACAAGCTGCAACTCCAAACCCTAAACCCTAAACCCTAAACCCTAAACCCCAAACCCCAAACCCCAAACCCTAAACCCTAAACCCTGGAACCCTGAGCAGCCCTACCCGCCACAAAGGAATCCGGAGCCTGAGCCCTAAGCCGAGGGCCTTTCAGGGCGTGCACAAAATATGGGCGCTCGGGTTGAGGGTGGATCGATTCGTGCTTCTATGGCTTTCTTCACCCTAAACGACCCTAAACCCTAAACCCTGAAACCCTGAAACCCTGAAGCCCAAACCCGCAACCCTGAAACCTTAAGTCTACAAGCCCAGTATCCCTAAACCCTAAACCCTAAACCCTATAAACCCTATAAACCCTATAAACCCTAAACCCTACAGGCCTCGCCTGCTCCGCCGGCCGGGTTCCGAGGGAGACGTGGAGCAGCGCCCAGAGGACGCTGCGGAGCATGAGGCCCAGTCCATGACAGGGGCTTCTTGGGACGCCTTAAAACCCTGAAACCCCCTGTAAATCCCACTTAAACCCCCCTAAACCCTAAACTCCTCTTGAAACCCTCTTAAAACCCTCTTTAAAACCCCTTAAAACCCCCCAAACCCCGAAACCCGACACCCTGAACCCCCAAAGCCCTAGTCCCTAAGCAACCAAAAATCCCCTAAACACCCTGGTTCCCCAAGCCCCAGAAGCGCTAAAGATCCCTAAGCCCCCCCCGAAACCCCTAAGCAAGGGTTTAGGGTTTAGGGTTTAGGGCTTAGGGTTTAGGGTTTAGGGTTTAGGGTTTAGGGTTCAGGGTTTAGGGACCTATACGATAAACCAGTTCTGGGCACTTGACCAAAGAGAGCTTTGGTACTGCTGAAGAGGGTCATGCTTGAGGGAGTTGCAGCAGACATAGACGTGCTTTACTCTGCGGATGACTGAGACACCGCGGCCCTTGCACAAGGTTCATTGATTCATTGTAGGCTTCGGGGTTTTGGGGCTTGAGGGCTGTCGAGCTTCGAGCCAAACTTTGTCAGGCGTTAGAGTTTAGGGTTCAGGGCTTTTTTTGCTATTGAGAGGGTTTCGCGTTCAGGGCTTAGTGCATAGGATGTAGGTTGGTGATCGGTGGTTGTTCGCATGTTCTCGGCAATGAATGCTATGACGTCTGCATGTTTGAAGCTGCTAATTCCAATTCCAACCCCTGTTCTCCGCCCCCCCCCTCCCCCTCCCCCCCCAAGCCCCCAAGCCGGGACATGCGCACCGAACAACCTAGACAACGCCATAACCTGTTGCAACGAACTGCCCCTAACTCCTACAGATAACAGCCTCATGCCCTCAAAGGTCCCTTTCAAACCACCTTATGAAATCCGACCTGCTGCACACCCTAGCCCGAGACCAAGCAAGACACATTTGGGGTACTCAGTGCTGTGATGAGCTCTCGTACAGGTGCTTAGTGCTTGCATTTCTATATTTATACATCTGTTCTACATGGCGATTGACAAACATAAATGCCTATATATACATATATGTATATATAGATATAGATATAGACACATGTGCATTCGGGTTGAGGGTTAAATAGGGGGGTTCCGGCGAAATCAAAACTGCCGCAGCCGATAAACAAATGACAACAGCCCTGAAAGGATCTAAACCTCGACATGTCAGATGGCAGCCCGTGGGAGTGCGCGGACCGCGCCGGTACGGATGCGCCTGGCACGGCGTGTGCTGTCAGAGCCGAGATGTGGCCCAAAAATTGGGATTCAGGCCTTCGGGGTTTAGGGGGGTCTGGGGGTGTTGAGTTTTACGGGTGGGTTCGAGGGAGTGCGGGGGTTTGCGGGGGTTTAAGGTCTTGGGGTTCGAGGGTTCGAGGGTTCAGGGTTCGACAAGGTTCGAGGGTTCCAGGCTGCAGGGGAAAACGACTGGAGCCGAGAAAAGCTTTGCTGGACTAAGCAGCAGCCTTACACCCTGAAACCCCCTTCTTGGTCAGGTCCTGTCGCCTTATCATCCTTGTATGTAGGTTTATGATAACAAGGGACCCCAAACCCTGGACCCCATACCAGGATCCCGTATAACAAGGACCACCCTAAACCCTCAATCCTAAACCCTAAACACTGGTGAATAGTAGGATCCCATAACACAAGGGCCACCCTAAACCCAACACCCTAAACCCTAAACCCCGAAACCCAGTTTCGAACCCCAAACCCCAAACCCTAAACCCCAAACCCGAAAGCCTAAACCCCTAAACCCTAAACCCCCCCCACCCCCCCCCCGCCCCCCCCCATTAAGGCCGAGGGGCAGGGAACCAAGCGACGGGCACTGCGTCGACCCGAGGGCTCCTTTTGGGAGGCATCGATTCCGGGGTTTAGGGTTTAGGGTTTAGGGTTTAGGGTTGAGGGCTTAGGGTTTAGGGTTTAGGGTAGGGGGTATAGGGTAGGGGGTATAGGGTATGGGGTTTAGGGCTTAGGGTCTCAGACCTGGCTGATTTCTCTGGCCCAAGCTTGGCGATGTAGGGTTTGGGGGCAGTTGTAGCCGTAGAGTCCCCCCCGCCCCCCCACGCCCACGAAAAAACAACCACAAGGGCCTTGGGTTTAGGGATAGCTGCTGCCTCGGTCCACTACTGGCATCTGCTGCAAAGATCAAGGACCAGCGCTTATCCACCCAGGCTTTCAATCCCCACTGACACCCTTCAGTAGTGTGGCAAACGACGGCAAGAATCTGCCCTAAACCCTAAACCCTAAACCCTAAACCCTAAACCCTAAACCCTAAACCCTAAACCCTAAACCCTAAACCCTAAACCCTAAACCCTAAACCCTACACCCAACTGTCTACTTCAGGAGGGAGGCCTTGTCATCGGAAGGACCAGGGTTCAGGCTCTTGGAGCGGCATTGAACCCTGAACCCTAACGCCCTAAAGGGCCCTTGACTCCTCCCAACACTCATAATGCCCCCACATGCCCTGTAGATGCAAACCTCCTCAACCCCCTACAAGAGGGTTTAAGGTTTATGATGGTATTTTGAATCCCTAAAACTTTGAACCCCTTAAGCAAGAAACTGAAGCAAAGAGGCTTCTTATACAAACCCTCTTTGCATTTAAACCCCTAAAGCCTTGAACCCCTAAACCCTTAACCCGAAGCCCTAAGCCCTAAACCATAAACCCTAAACCGAGAGCCCTCCGCGTCCTGGGGTCCGACCATGGCAGCGGAAGGCACCTGCGCGACATTTCCACAGAGGAGAAATGAAGCATTTTGGGTTGAGAGAGTCTCCAGGTTTAAGCACCTGACCTAAACTAAACACTAAACCCTAAACCCGAAACCCTAAACGTTTAAACCCCCTGAGTGCTAGGTGTGGGATTTCGGAGGGCTTCGGAGCGGGCTAAGGGCTTTAGGGTTTGGGGCTTTGGGGGGGTTTGGGGGTTTAGGGGGTTGGCTTTGGAGGGGGGTAGAAGGGCTTAAGGGGTTTATCCTAACACCCTAAAACCCTAAACCCTAAACCCTAAACCCTAAACCCGAAACGGCCCTAGAAGGGGCCAAGGCTCACAAGAAGGTCAGCTTGGAAGCCGTTGTGGCTCAAAAGGTTGGGTGAGTGAGCTCCAGCAAGACTTTGGAGTTTAGGTTTAGGGTTTAGGGTTTAGGGTTTAGGGTTTAGGGTTTAGGGTTTAGGGTTTAGGGTTTAGGGTTTAGGGTTTAGGGTTTAGGGTTTAGGGAGTGAGCTCCAGTAAGAATTTAGGGTTTGAGGTTTTCGGGCAGGGGTTTAGGGCTTCTATAAGGAACAGGAGGTGGTTGAGGGTTTGGGGTCTTAGGCTTGGGATGTTCCCCCCTTATACTCACAGTCCTTAATAAGGATGTAGTACTCCCTGTTCTAATCCCTGTTAAGGATTGTTAGTATAAGGGGGAACATCCCAAGTTTTAGGGTTACGGCTGGGGGTCTTCGACTTTTTGTTTCAGGTTTTCAGGTTCAGGGCTTAGGGACTGCGATCGCAGCGTGGCAAATTCCACACACCCCAGACCTTAAAGGCTTAGGGTTTCCAAGCTTGGTGGTGTAAGGTTTAGGGCGCACCTCTCGCACCCCCAATTCTACCCAATGTTAGTGGTCAATGAGGGGTTCTTTTGGGAGTACCCTGTGTACTTTGAGCACTCTATATTTGGGTACCAGAATCTAAATCCCCCGCAAAGAATGGCCTACGCAGAAGATGCTCTATTTTTGGGCTATTGCCTAGACCCAAGTACCCTTTCAGATACCCAGTGAGGGTACACTCAGGCCCCCTTTAACAGGGGGGTTGCTTGGAGGTTGTAGCTTGGGGTGGGGGTGGGGCTGCCCTAAACCCTAAACTCTAGAGACGCCTGTTTTGTACCACTCGCAAAGCTGTGGCGGGTCTCAGGGCTTCACTTGCCCTTGGCAAACTTCTTGACGTTTGCCTGGGGCACACAGGCCCCCCTCTTCCCCCCGCCCCCCCAGGACTCAAGACTTGCCCTAAACCCTAAACCCTAAACCCCAGGCCCTAAAACCCTAGGCCCTAAAACCCTAAACCCTACACCCTACACCCTAAACCGCTTGAAGCCCTGAATCCTATCCCTCTGTGCCAAAGACGAGCAAGTCTGCACCAGGACTCTTTGCCTAGCAGCATGGGAAACTCAACGTCAAGCCCGCAAAAGCCCCAAAAGCATACAAAGCAAACAGCCCTAAACCCTAAACCCCAAACTCCAAACTCTAAACCCCAAACCCTAAACCCTAAGCCCAGCCCGAAAAGCCCCTGAAGCCACCGATGATGTAGGGTTAAAATGCAGGCCTGGGCTCGGAGGGGGATCGATTCGGCTCGGGAGCGTGTTTGAGCAGGGATGAGTTTACGGTTTAGGGTTAAGGGTTTGGGGTTTGGGGTTTGTTCAGGGTTTGTTGGGGGTTTGTTGGGGGTTGTAGGGTTTTTGGGGGGTTCTGGGGTTGGGGGTTAGGGTTTTAGGGCTTTAGGGCCTTTCGGGCTTTTGGGATTTAAGTTCTCAGGGGTTTGCAGGCTTGAAGGCTGCAAGCTTTTCGGCTGCTAGGGCATCAGGGTTTAGGGCTTTGGGCTTCGGGCTTCGGGATGCTTCTGCATACAAGCACAGCAGGAGACAGCTCGAACGCGCAAAGCCCTGCCCCACAGCAGCCAACTCCATGAGAAGCCGCAGGAACTCCCAAAGAACCAGACCCAGGAGTAACCTGGGAATAGAAGGGGTGCCCCTTTTGGTTGAAAGGGGCTTAAACACGGCACCTTCACCCTTAAAAAAACAAGGAATAAGGGCCTACTTTGGGTCCTAGACTCTGCAACCCTAAACCCTAAACCCTATTATAAACCCTACACCCTAAACCCTTAACCCTCTGCCACCTCCCTCTAAAGGCGCCTGCCTGTGAGGCATCGGATGCGAACATGTCCAGCCTGGAGACACGCTTCTGCTCAAAGTCGGTTCAGGGTTCAGGGTTTGGGGTTTAGGGTTTGTAGGGGGACAGCTGTGATATCCAAAGTCTGGGTCTTGCCATGTACGACCTAAGCACTTACCATTCCAAGGAGTTCGCCCTACACCTAAACATCCCCAAACCCTGAACCCAAAGCCCTAAACCCCAACATACAGCTTAAAGGATCTGCTGAGGTCCTCTTTGCAAGCTCAGGCCCAGGCATTGCAGGCTCGGTCGCGCGATACTTCCTGGGGAGAGGAATAAACCCCTAAACCCTCGGAAGGCTAAAGCTTGAGGGATCTTCGTCTAGTTTCTCGTACTATTACTACCCCAATTACTACCCCGCATACACACATGCAATGCTTCTATGATATTCTTCGCCATATACTGTGAACAAATTCAGGGAAGTAAAATGGTCGCAACGGTTTTCCCGCTTCTCTGAATAGGAGTATTTCGTGATAGCGCGAGGGTCTTCATGCTGCTTTGACTCTCCTAATTTTGCACGCAGGAGGGGGAGCAGGATACGCTTCAGGGTTGGTAGACATAGGGCCGTGCCTGGAACGAGATGGACCATGCACCTATACTACATTCTTTACTTACAAAGACCCAACATATCTCTTTCTCTCTCTCGCTCTCTCCCTCTCTCTCTCTCATATACTTAAGAGCTGCTAACAGAAGCGAGACCCATCAAGGAACACAACTTGGATCGACACCATATTGCGGGGGCGGGGGGGGGGGGGGAGAAGTGAGTATGGCCAGCTATTCCGCTCAAGCGCGGTCGATCCAAATCACAGGATCCCAATGGGTAACCGAAACCCCCAGAACAAAGGCTATAGGGATTATAGGGTTTATAGGGTGCATAGGGTTTAGAGGGTTATAGGGCTTACAGGGTTTATGTCTATGGGGGATCCTAGGGTTAATCGGGTTTACTGTGCGGAAACACGACTAAAATACTTAGGGACTATATTCGGGCATACGAAGGGATAGGAGCTGCCCAAATATACTAGTGTTATCCGGTCCTAACTAGGATCACCGAAAGAAAAAACGGCACAACCCCAAGATCGAGCCTTCAGTCCTAAATCCTGAACCGCAAACGGCAAGACCTAATCCCTAATCCCTAAACCCTAAACCCTAAACCCCAACTAAACCCAGAAAACCTGGAACCTGAAACCCTAAACCCATGCCCACACAACTGGTACGCCATAGACGATCTAAGCCCTGAGCCCTAAACCCTAAATGCTAAACCCTAAACCCAGAACCCCTAAGAAACCAACACAAATGACACCGTTAACGATGATCTAAGCCGAGAATCTCTGCCAGGGTTGGCTTCGCGGCTTGCCTTTGTCGGGGAAAGGGAGCACAAGTTGACACTCCCTTGGGCGTGCTGCGGTTAAGGCTTTAGGGTGTAGGGTTTAGGGTTTAGGGTTTGGGGTTTGGGGTTTGGGGTCTAGGGCCTAGGACAAACAGCTTCGGAAAATCTGCTGCCCAAGTTGCTCATAGAGGAGCAGCTTGCCTGCACACTTGCAGAGCTGTGAAGGAGGTTAGGAACCATACTTAGAGCCCATGAAACTACCCTAAGATGATATACCCTAAACCCTAAACCCTAAACCCTAAACCCTAAACCCTAAACCCTAAACCCTAAAAAACAAGGGTTCGGTGCTGCAACGCCCTTAGGAGCGAAGCCTGAGTTGGCACCTTCCGGAGGCAGCCCAAGGTTTAGGGTTTGGGGTTTAGAGGTTGAGGGTTTAGGGTTTAGAGGTTTAGGGTTTAGGGGGTTTAGAGGTTTAGGGTTTGGGGTTTAGAGGTTTAGGGTTGAGGGTTTAGGGTTTAGGGTTGAGGGTTTAGAGGTATAGGGTTGAGGGTTTAGAGGTTTAGGGTTTGGGGGGTTTAGAGGTTTAGGGTTTGGGGTTTAGAGGTTTAGGGTTTAGGGTTTAGGGTTTAGGGGGTTTAGAGGTTTAGGGTTGAGGGTTTAGAGGTTTAGGGTTGAGGGTATAGAGGTTTAGGGTTTGGAGTTTAGAGGTTTAGGGTTTGGGGTTGAGAGGTTTAGGGTTTGGGGTTGAGAGGTTTAGGGTTTGGGGTTTAGAGGTTTAGGGTTTGGGGTTTAGACGTTTAGGGTTGAGGGTTTCGGGTTTAGGGGTCTTGGCCGGGGGGCGGCGTTGGTAGAGATTTGAGTGCTTCATGTAGGGGGTCCTATAAGGAAACAGGTACCCAAAAAACGCGGTTTGTTTCGTGAACTTTTGGATAGGTTTGAGTGTTTTTTTTTTTTTTTTTTGGGGGGGGGGGTTGGTTACGACCATGGTACTCTATCCATGCCCAAAACCCTGGTATTTACAGCGTTTTTGCTCCTCTACACAACATGCTGCACCAGGACGTTTGACGTTTCTGTGACAAGACGCACTGTCACAAGGCTTATGCCAACGGTGTGTCGTCATGACGCTCGAACCACTAACAACTGCCACTACTAGCAACAAAAAAGGAAAACATGCACAACACTGACCCTTGTGTGCATGTCGAAAAACATCGTAAAAACCATGGTTTTATGTGCTTGTTTGCCGCCATTGCGCCCTTTCACTAGAACGCCCGAAGTGAAAGCAGTGATGTGTACTTCTGTGTCAGATATTCCAGATTTTTGTAGGTTCACAAGATAACAAAACATTCAAAAAAGACATCGGTTTTTACAGTGTTTCTTGCTGTAGGACATCCTAACCGAATTCTCGCGTTCCTGAAAAATGTACATGCAGACTGTGCTCGAGAAGCTAAACCCGCGCGAAAACAGCGTCCGAACCTCCAAGTCACCAGGGTTTTTTGGGTACCTGTGGCCTCCTATAGGGCTGGAGGCAAGTGGCTCTTCAGATATCAGGAGCCCCTCAGCCCTCAACAGAAAAAAAAAATCAACCCCAAAGCCCTAAACTTTAAACCCAAAGGCCCCGCCCGAAGCCCTACGAACCCTACAAGTCCCACACCTGCATCGGAGACTCCTGAGGCGACATGAAAGCTCCTTCCATGGGTTCCCATACTACCCCCCTCTACACTATGCCCTCCTAGGTTCCTCCTTAAGAAGGCTCCATTCTCCCTAAATAGCCTTGATTCTGGGGGGAACCTAGGGGGCTAGTAGGGGAACCCATGATCCAACAGGGAAGATCCGAAGTTCCCCTGAGCCCTAAACCCTATCACTCAAAACAGTCAGCCCTATGAACCCTATGAACCCTATGAACCCTCCAAACCCTCTAAACTCAATTTTCCCCTATAAACCAAAAATGCAACCTCAGGGGCTGAATGCACTAGCCCAAAAAAGGCTAGGCGGTCACGGGGTTGGGGTTTAGGGTTACAGTAGGATTCGATATAACCATAAAGGTTAAAGGTTACCTACAAGTCCCAGCGTCCTAGGTAGGGCCTCGCTGGAGATTCTCCGGCGTGATCGCTGCAATCTTCTCGGCCAAACGCCTGGCCTGCAGGGGATATCTAAGGGAAATATTCGGGTTGAGGGGCACCCTTAAAAGAAGGGTACTATCATCGGAATGTCTGATCTGGCCTGTCTAGGGGGTAGGGGTCTCTAGGAGAGTCCTGCACCCTAATTGAACCCTAAACCCGGATTACATTTTGGGGGTTGTAGCTCCGGAGGTTGGCTTAGCATCTTGGTCTTCCGCGCCTTTTTGGGGTTTGGGTTCCAAAGGGTGTTGGGATGACCATGTTGCGAAGAGAAGTCCAGAGCCTCAAGGTTGAGGGTTGAGGGTTGAGGGTTTAGGGTTTAGGGTTCAGGGCCTCCTATAACCACACAAAGGTGAAACTCTGGAGAACCCTGCCCCCCCTGAGCCCTCAACCCCCAACCCTCTGAACCCTGGACTAACAGATTCCACAGTCCTAACCCACCGCCCCCACTTCTCTCCCCTAAATCCTCTCCCTAAACCCTAAACCCTAAACCCTAACCCAGAGACCCTGAACTCCAAGGTATAAGCCGGGGGCCTCGGCAAAGAGCGTCACGCGGGGGACCACGCGATTCACCAAACCTTTCGTGGGTTCGGGGACGGGAGTTTACACCCTAAACCCTAAACCCTAAACCCTAAAACCTAAACCCTAAACCCTAAACCCTAAACCCTAAACCCTAAACCCTAAACCCTAAACCCATAGGGCTCAGGGTTTAGCCTTCGAAGGGACTCATTCTGATGAACTCGCAACGTTAGCGAACTTGTTGACAATAGGGATGGAGGTCGTGAGTCGAAGAAGCCACTCCCCTCTGATCCTATAAACCCTACATGAGAGGATTAGGGTTTAGGTTTATAGGGTGGCCCTATAAACCCCGTGCCCCCAAAATACTGTATCTGGGACACTCTTCACCTACAGATTAGCAGTGTCGCCCCGGGATCGGTAGGTAGAACCATTCGCGGGTAACCCTAAACCCTAAACCCTAAACTCTAAACCCTAAACCCTAAACCCTAAACGCTAGAGTCCCGGCAAGCTTTGAGACGGTCCACAACGAAACTTGGGATGTTGTATACTAACAATCCTTCATAGGGATTTGAATAGGGGGGTTTAGGGTTTAGGGTTTAGGGTTTAGGGTTTAGGGTTTAGGGTTTAGGGTTTAGGGTTTAGGTGTACTATCAGCCCTATTAAGGAATGTATGTTCTCCCTTCTTCTAGCATTCCCTAGTAGGGATTCTAGTGCCCCCTATGATCATCTTTAAACCCTCAACCCTAAACCCTAAACCCTAAACCCTAAACCCTAAACCCCAAAAGGGCTGTTCGTATTAGGGGGAACATCCCAAAACGAAACCCTCGAATCCACGAATGCCCAAGGAAACTCTGGGTCTCTGGGCCCATGCGCTCCGCGCGCTCAGCTGGCACCTGCAAAACCGGTGGGATGCAGAGGGTTCAAGGGGGGGGGGTTTAGGGTTTAGGGTTTAGGGTTTAGGGTTTGGGGTTTAGGGTTTAGGGTTTAGGGTTTAGGGTTTAGGGTTTAGGGTTTAGGGTTTGGGGGGTTTCAGGTGTGGGTTGTGGGCGGTTTGAGGGATCTAGTGGGACTTAGCGGGGTTTGGGCTTTGCAGCGGGTTCTTAAATAGGCTTCGAAGAGTTTCACATGGCTTGATGTGAGGGCTCTAGGACTCTTCTGATTTAGGGTTGTTGGGCTTGGATGGCTTTAGAGGCCCACGAAACATGAACCCCCCCCCCCCCCCCCGCCAAAAAAAAGCAGCAACAAAAACCCAAAACAAACAAAAGAAGCCCACAACCCAAAACAACAACCAAACCTCCCCCCCGCCAAAAAAAAAAGACTGCCTCAAGAAACAAAACAAAGAACCCCAGAAAACAAACAAACACACACACACACACCCACCAATCTGGAGTCGGCAGTCTCGTATAAGCCCTCCATGGAGGGGGGCCTCCTACAAAACACACTTGAAGGCCCAATATTAGGGTCAGTAGGGCTTACAAGGTACTATAGACGTGCCGCGGCGCCCGCTCGGCCAACAGCGCCATCTCCTAAGGCCAGCGCAGCAATCAGAACGCTAAAGGGTTTAGGGTTTAGGGTTTGGGGTTTAGGGTTTAGGGTTTGGGGGGTTGATGATAGTGGACTTTGGCGTTTGTAGGCTTTGGCATCAGAATGCGACCGGAAACACGTCTGGACTCTAGCAAATCAAAGAATGCAGCTTAAGGTTTGAGGTCTCTGGGCTCACCAAAACCCAGAACAAGCCTGAGCCACAAGAATTGCAACAAAACCCTGAACAAGCCTGAGCCACAAGAATTGCAACAAATTCCACCCTCCAGCCTAAGGTTTCTTGGAGGTGTGGCTGTTATAAACTCCAGCGTCCGCAATGCAAGGCAGCAGAACTGAAGGCGCCTCAAGTTGGCTGAGGCTTTCAGCCGTGGAACTGGCGGCAAGCCCTAAACCCTAAACCCTAAACCCTAAACCCAAAACCCTAAACCCTAAACCTTAAACCCTAAACCCTAAACCCTAAACCTTAAACCCTAAACCCTAAACCCTAAACCACCTCCTGCTTCCGAGGTGCCACTGCGAAGCGCAGCGAGGAGGCTCGAGCGGCCACAGAGACGGCCGGTGTGTGGCCTGACTTGCCGGCTGCTTGGGAGGAGAGTGGGTTTAGGGTTTAGGGTTTAGGGTTTAGGGTTTAGGGTTTAGGGTTTAGGGTTTAGGGTTTAGGGTTTAGGGTTTAGGGTTTAGGGTTTAGGGTTTAGGGTTTAGAGCTATGGCAGCTAACGGCAACCCTCCGTCGATCAAGGCAGGGGTGCGAGTGATGTGAGGCAAGCTCCGGTTTAAGGTTTAGGGTTTAGGGGCCACGTTGCCATGTGAGATTTTGCATCTACAGGCTCTCTGGATTATCTGCAATGGAAGGATGCGCCGTTTTGTCGCAAGGTTGCATGTTTGTATATGCGCACGCGCAGGTAGACAAATGTTAAGAATGTCGTGTTGCTTCTTGTGCTGGCACCAATGGGGTACAAAACCCAAACCTCAAATCACCCACCCAGGATTCCTAGGGTTTAGGGTTCAGGGAGCAAGAAAGCCGCGGTTACACAGGCCCCGGTTCCGCGGGAGTTGTCGCAAGCAGCCCTTGGCCCGTGTCCCCAACAAAGAGCACGGCAACCCAACAACACAGCGACGTTTGACGTGTCCGGAAGGATACGACAGCTTCGTTGTTGATTGGCATAGATCGCTGATCCTTCGGAGATGAGTTGAGGGTCTAGTGACTTAGTTTAGGCTTTAGATTCAACTGCGCGTCTACTTTTCAATTTGCACACGTGTGTTTGTGTATATGATGCTTTGAGTGCGCAGGGTTTAGATGCATGAGGGGTTCGGGATGTAGGGCGTCTAATTACTAAAGCCCAAGGCCCTGATGATAAGGTCACGCCTAGAAACCGGATGTCAATACCGGAAGGTTTTTGGGGCCGGGGTTTTGGCCCAAAAGCTTGTTTCATGAACGATTTCCATTCTGCTAGGTTGCTAAGAGCCTGTTTCTGCAAAAAGGGGTGTCAATACCGGAAAATATTCCGGGAGAATGTCCGAAATACGGCTTTGAGAGAACTGCTGCTACAAACTCTTTTCGCTCGAGGCAGAGACCGTATGGCTGAGAGTGTTTCACTTCAGCAGAAGCAATCCCAGAGAGTGCTGGAGCTGGTTGCGGTAAAATCGCTCGGCTTTAGGGCCGTCACAAGCGAGGCATCCAGAGATCCATCTGCAACTGCAGACAGAGCAGCCAAAAGACTAACTTGAGAGAAGTTATCCTGATGTTCTTTCGGAAGATCAGAGAACTCAGGCTCCTTGCCTAGAGACAAGGTAGGCTTAGCTAGCGTGAAGCACAGAGGAGCCCTGAAGAGCCCCGTGCGGCCCAGAAAGGGTTTAGGGTTTAGGGTTTAGGGTTTAGGGTTTAGGGTTTAGGGTTTAGGGTTTAGGGTTTAGGGTTTAGGGTTTAGGTTTAGGTTTTCCAAACTTTTGATTGGACACAGCGCCGAACAAATCAGGGGGGCGGGGGTTGGAGGGGGAGTTATTCGCGCGACCTTAACATTCAGCCCCCACGAGCAAAAACTCAGAGTTCGGTCTTTGTAACGGTCTTAAATTGTAGAAGCAGGGACTCACGTATAACGCGCTGGAACGGAACACCAAAAGAAAAGGTTGGTGGACGATGCTCTGCCGAAGAAGTGTGGACTGCGCCTAAACCCTAAACCCTAAAACCTAAACCCTAAACCCTAAACCCTAAACCCTGAACCCTGAACCCTGAACCCTAAACTTCGGAGCGCCCTGAAATCCGAAACTTTGAAGCCCCAGACCTCGAAGGTCATGGGACTCTTGTTGCTCAGGGTGTAGGGTCTGGGGTTTAGGGTTTAAGGTTTCATGTGACTCGTGGGTAAATGACCGTGGCCGCTGTAGAAGGACCTTGCCCGCCCTCGGTGGCGGTTTAGGACCTCAGGCCCTAAAGAACAAGAGTCGACATCTTCAACCGAAGATAAACAGGGCGGGTCCCAGGCTCCATCAGTTTCAGCTCTCAACGGTATCCTACAAAGGCAACATGTTGTGTTTAGAGAGCTGAGCCGCAGCTTCACGAGCCTCCGACGCGACGACCGGAAACCCTGGAACCTTCCTCCACCCCCCCTAAACCCTAAACCCTAAACCCTACACCCTAAACCCTCAACCCTAAACCTTAAACCCTAAACACTAAACCCTAATCCTAACCCCTAAAGCTCAAAGGTCCTAAACACGGGTTTAGGGTTCATGGTTTAGGGTTTAGGGGATTTAGGGCTTAGGGATGTTCAGGGTTTTTCGGGGCCCTCTCTACACCCTAAACCCTAAACCCTAAACCCTAAACCCTGCACCCTCAATTCCCCGAGGGTGGGGCAGAAGCCACCTGTGGCCGCCCCCGGCAGCTGGAACGCTGCGGAGTCGGCTGCCAGGACGAGATCGCCTTCTGGCACCCATTTTTTCCCCAGGGGCAGGTAGGGGGTGGTTTTTTAGGGCCTTAAGTATATGTGTATGTTCATGTTTTATTTACTTATATGTGTATATATATATATATATTTATTTATTTATGTATAAGTTTGTGTTGAGAAGCTTTGGGGGGGGGGGGGGGGGCTTTAGGTTTTATAAGTTGTTGAAAGGAGTTTTGGGATCCACCAAGGGTTTCCAGATCGTCTTCGCACCTGAAGGGGATTAATTAAGGGCTTTCGGGGATTTATGTATGCAGTCCTGCGTCGACCAGTGCAATAGGAATAACGGGGAGCGGCCAGATGAGGATGTTCTGCTGGACTCACAAACTAAACCCCAGAGTAACCTGGGAATAACAAGGGTGCCCTTTAGGGTTTAGGGTTTAGGGTTTTTTGGGGTTTAGGGTTTAGGGTTTAAAGGGAGCCTAAAACAAAGTGGAATAAGGGCCTACCTCTAGGTCCTAGACAAAATGTCTTCGGGCTGTTAGCACGACGACTGAACGAGACTCGACAGGGGAAGACCTGAATGTCTTAGAAAGTCCTCACACTGCACCGCTCACAAGTAATGCTGCCCTAAACCCTGAACCCTAAACCCTGAACCCTATAAACCCTAAACCCTAGGCCCTGCACCCTAGAGCCAAAACCCTGAGCAAGGGGAGCGATTGTCGTGTCTCTTGAAAATCCACTTAATCGCATGAACAAAGATCGAGCATTGCTTTGCAAATAAAGGCCGAATGAAAGACGGGTTTAAGGTTTAGGGTTTAGGGAGAGTGCTTCAGAACTGCCCCGTGAAGTCGCGATGATGGGACGGATGATCGCCACTGCTCAGGTTGCTTTTGGGACTTCCATGATCCGCTACTGATTGGAGTGACCCATTCTCTTGGACACAAAAGCCACGCACAGCTCAGGACTACCCAACATCCGAAGAAGACCATAAAGTATCAGCCGGAAGGTTGTGAAGTATCACAATGAACGGCAAACAGTCCACATGCACGTCCGCCGGCAGCTGCAAATGTGGCGGTTCACCGTACCGGACCGTTGATGTATTCCATGCGGCATCTTATCAATGTGCTCTGCTTTACCTTAGAATCGAAGACTAATTCAGCTTGTCGCAATAAGCGTCTATACTATTGCACGGATCTGCCGTGTAAAAACCACTCCATGTCGATCTCCGCCCTTGTTGGCTGCTTCGCTGCAAAATTGTTATGTCAAATTTGCTTTAGGGGATTTAGGGTCTAACGGTCAAGGGTTGAGCCCGCGTCCCCTCCCCCCCCCCCCCCCCCCCCCCCCCCCCCCCCCCCCCCCCCGAAACAAACACCTAAAACCTAAAGCCTCAACCTCAACCCTCATAAACCCTAAGTCCTAAGAAACCCTAAGCCCCAAAAGGCCCTAAACCAAAAACCACAAAAACAAAACAAATTAATAACAATTTGACCAAAACAAAACCCTAAAGCCAAACAAGAAACCCTAAGCGCCCCGAACGCCCCGTGCGTTCCACGCGACATGAGCACGCAAGTTGGCATCCCGCGGCTGTGGCGAGGCCCTGGACCTTGCGAGGAAGCTTACTCAGGGTTTAGGGTTTAGGGTTTAGGGTTTAGGGTTTAGGGTTTAGGGTTTAGGCTTGGCCTGTGCCCAGAGCACAGCATATATGTCTTAGGGTAAGTACATGGTCCCTTAATATAGGCCCTGAAAGGGGGCCCCTTATATCCCCTCTTGTATACCCTGCACAGCCCAAGGGCCCACACGACAGAACCCTGAAAAGGAGGGCAAGTGACCGTAAACAGGGCCCAGGAAACAATCCTTAGACTCAAGTTTGGAAGCATGGGCCCTTAGTACAGTCCCTACCCTTGTTTATAGGGATCCGGAGTATGGGCCCTTATGATACAGTGTATATCAGGGTTACATAGCAAGGGCTTTTGAGCCCTTAGTGGGGTTTAGATTGTCGAAGCAGTGGTCGGCTCCTTGGTGTAGCTCTCCATTCCAGCCGTTCCGAAAAGCTCCTTCGCGTAGTTGTACCAAGCGCTGGCTCCAATCCGTTGCCCCGGTAGAAGTCTGTCAAGCACCAAGGTCACCGGCTCGGCGTTGGGGTTTCCAAAACAGGGTTTAGGGTTTAGGGTTTAGGGTTTAGGGTTTAGGGTTTAGGGTTTAGGGTTTAGGGTTTAGGGTTTAGGGTGTTGAGGTTGTCGTTGAAGTCCTCCGCGTCGTGAGTGCCCAGAAACTCTGGACCATTTTGCCGCCATGTGGGCAACAGAGCCCTAAACCCTACCACCCAAAACCCTAAACCCTACACCGAGCACACCCAAAGTTTAGGGTTTCGTGGCTTAGAGGCTCCACCCAAAATCCCCAGACTGCAGAAGCCCGCCCCCCCCCCCCCCCCCCAAAGCCCCTAAAGCCTTCGTGGGCTCTTGGCAGAAAAGGTAAGGAAGTAATATAGGAGTCGGAAGAATTACGAAAAAAACTCCCTTAGACCCCTATATAGATATACTATAATACCCCCCCCCTCTTCCCCCAACCCACCTATAGTAGGTTTCCGACATAATCCCGGAAAAGGTTCGTTTAGACCCCTCAAGCCTGAACCCGAAACCCTTTCAGGGCTGCGGTGCTGGAGTTTGGATTGGGTTGCTGTCCTGACAGTTCTCCCCACACCCTAGCCAAGCCCAAAATTTAAACCCTCTAAACCCTCTAAACACTGTAAACCCTCGAAGCCCTCGAAACCCTCTAAAACCTCTAACCCCCAAACCCCTCCAACCCCCTATAACCCCGGTGGCTGTGCCCCGGGCGACCGCAAGAGTCGGCTGCGGGATCTCTTGCAACAGCATGTTGACCTCGGGCTCGGACCCTGGCACCCCTTCGCCACAAGTTGGATTTCAGGGTTTTGGCCGTTCGTTCTCTTGGCTTGAACGCCCTAAGGCCCTCAACCGTCAAAGTGTGAAGCCCTAACACCATGAAACCCTTGCACCCTGAGGCCCTGACCCTCCCATCCTCCTGATCCCTAAACCCTAAAGCCCTGAACCCTCGAAGCCACTGCAGCCCCTTAAACCGGTCTTCACATCCAAAGCGAAAAGACGAAGAGCTGGCAAAACATCATCATCATCATCATCATCACCATCATCATCATCATCAGCATGAGAATAAAACCCAAAACCCTGAACCCCTAGCCATCTAGAACCCCGCCCCCTAAACCCCAAACCCCAAACCCTAAAACCTAAACCCAAAACCCTAAACCCTAAACCCTATTCCCAGACACAACCCGCCGCGTCCACGCCTCCGAGCACAGCTTCAGCGTCCTCTCATGCGCCTCGCGTGTGTCTAAGGTCAAAAGTATGGGCGTCGAATATGGGCCCTTAGCCCTTTTTTCGGGGGAGTATAGTAGGGACCCTTAAAGGTACATATAGGGTATATAGCAGGTATATAAGGATCTTAACGGTACATATAGCGTATAGAACAAGTACAGGGTGTATGAGGATCTTAAAGGTACGTATAGGGCATAGACTAGGTACAGAAGGATCTTAAAGGTACATATAGGGTATATAACAGGTATATAAGGACCCCGGGGTTAAGGGGCCCATACTAGGGGCACATGGTTTCAACCTTAGAGATATGGGGCTGTCCGAAGCTGTGCAAGTTAGGGTTCTGCGGTTTTAAGGGTTTCGGGTTTAGGGTTCCGGGTTTTGAGTTTAGGATTTAGTTTGGGGTTTAAGGGTTAAGGGTTTAGGGATTAGGGTTTGGAGTTTTGGGGTTTACGGTTATCGGGAGTGCCTGGACTCCAAAACGCCCATATTGATGGCCGATAGGCCCCCCCAGGAGCCAGGAGTATGAGAACATATGAAGAAAGGGAAACCATCACTGAGGATATTGTCAGGTTCAAAGTTCTTTGAAGAACCCCACAACCTATTTTTTGTAGGTTGTGACTACAAACCCCCCTTCCCCCTTGCCGCTGGAATCTTAGGAACCTGCCTAGGGCTTTAGGGTTTCGGGTTTCGGGTTTAGGGATGGTGCATATAAGGGAAGGTTGAGGGCTTAGGGCTGAAGGTGCAGGTTCAGGCTTCAGATAGTGGAGTTCGGGTGGGTGGCTCTTTGCTTCATGGGTCGCAAAGGTGCTTGCTGTGTAGGGTTTAGGGTTTAAGGTTTAGGGTTTGGGGTTTAGGGTTTAGGGCTCTTCAGGGGGAGATTGCAGCGTGAGATGTGAAACCAGCCACTGCAGTGCCCAATATGTGCCATTCTGAGTTGACCAACTTGTCAGTGATTCAGGGCTTTACATTGGAGGTAGCTTGGAATACAACTTGAACCCTATAAACCCTATACACCCTATAAACCCTATAAACCCTATAAACCCTATAAGCCCTATAAACCCTATAAACCCTATAAACCCTATAAACCCTATAAACCCTATAAACCCTATAAACCCTATAAACCCTATAAACCCTATAAACCCTATAAACCCTATAAACCCTATAAGCCGTATAAACCCTATCAACCCTATAAACCCCTAAACCCCTAGCCTCCGCAAAGCTGCATGGCCAGGAGGCTCCTTTTTCAGCGGTGCCTGGACGAGTGCCTCGAAGTCCTTGATGTCATGCTCCACGTAGCTCAGGCCCATCCTCGGTTTGTCCTTTAAACCCGGTTGAACATATCGAGATACAGGGTCCGTTACAAAACCCCCCAAAAAATATCCCAAAAAAGCCTGAACAACCCTTGAAAAAAAAAAAAACTAGGATGGCCCTTTAGAACCCCTCTGAAAGCTATTCCTGAACATAATCCCCTTAAACCCGATAAGGGAGAATATCGAATATGCCAAAACCTTACCTAGAACCCATTTGGAGATAGGGTCAACCCTAAACCCTAAACCCTAAACCCTAAACCCGAAACCCTAAACCCTAAACCCTAAACCCTAAACCCTAAACCCTAAACCCAAACTAAGAAAAAACCAAACAAGCAATTCTCCCAACAAACGCCAGCCGAGCATCTTCTCCAGGTAGGCCTTTAGACCCTTTGCAAAACTAGGACTGCCCCTTAAAACCCTCTAAATGCCCTAAACCCTAAACCCTAAACCCTAAACCCTAAACCCTAAGCCCTAAACCCTAAACCCTAAACCCCAACAAGCAAACAAAAGCCGAGCATCTTCTCCAGGTAGGCCACTTCCGCCGTCTGTGAGGCACCCAGGCCACTCATCGGTCTCACCCTCTCCTTGACGATTTCGGGTTTAGGGTTTAGGGTTAGGGTTTAGGGTTTAGGGTTTAGGGTTTAGGGTTTAGGGTTTAGGGTTTAGGGTTTAGGGTTTAGGGTTTAGGGTTTAGGGTTTAGGGTTTAGGGTTTAGGGTTTAGGGTTTAGGGTTTAGGGTTTAGGGTTTAGGGACTACTCTCCTTGACGCCATCATCGCACAGGTCCTTCCAGGAGACCTTGCCTTCGCCTGCACCATTCTTGGGGTTGATGTTCAGGGTTCAGGGTTCAGGGTTCAGGGTTCAGGGTTTAGGGTTTAGGGTTTAGGGTTTAGGGGTTAGGGGTTAGGGTTTAGGGTTTAGGGCCTATTCAACATGATCATTTTTGTTCCTTATTGGGGTTAAGTATTCAGAAAAGTGTAACATGATTCTCAACAATGACCCAGTCACCTTGCCGGCCTTCGAAGTAGAAGACATGCAAAGTTTGCCGGAGCTGCGCTGCCTTGTGCACGTGCTTCCGCCACTCCTCGAACCACCTGGGGGCTTTGTTAAATTAGGGGGTACCTTATTGTGGTCCAAGGGCATCCCCAACCCCTAAACCCTAAACCCTAAACCCTAAACCCTAAACCCTAAACCCTAAACCCTAAACCCTAAACCCTAAACCCTAAACCCTAAACCCTAAACCTAAACCCCAAACCCCCACCTGCATCCCCAGGGAGCTCTTGCATGGTTTTGCAGACACCGCGCTTCCGCCATGCTCAGCGCTTCGGCCAGCTCCCTTCGCCACTCCAACTCGCCCTGGTCACGCTTAATCCTTCGTTGCTGAGTTCACAAGCCCCCAAACAAGGGTTTAGGGTTTAGGGTTTAGGGTTTAGGGTTTAGGGTTTAGGGCTGCGGAGTTCATAAGCCCCCAAAAAAAGTGTACACTTTTTAGTTTTGTAGAGATTATAGTATCCAAAAAAAGTGTACACTTTTGGTTTTGCAGAGATTATAGCATCCCAAAAAGTGTAAAGTGTACTCACTCGGCTACTAAGAATCACCAACACCTGCCCCATCGCCTCTGCATCGGCCCTCTTGAAGGCGAGCATGTGCTGCCGAGCTTGCTGGCTCTCAGGGGTGTCATGCTCTTCATGAACCAACTCGATCACGCTCAGATACGTGGACGCGGGCAGGGTGCCATAGATCGCATGGCACCAGCACTGCCCCGGCGTGTCTGGGTTCTCAGCATGCTGGCCTTAGTAGCACAGTAACCACATTAAAATAGGGACACTTTTTTTCGGGTGGTTACTTTATAAGGGCACCCATAACCAAAAAAAAAAAAAACAGGGTAAAGGGTACCACTGGGATACCAAGTGGCCCAGACCCGACGTGCGGTCCGTCAGAAAGACGCAGGCCAGCGAGCAGGTCTCGCGCGCCATAGCGATGGAGACTGCTTCATCCCAGAGTGTGCTATACTTGCCCGGAAATGACCTAGGACGGCCCTTAAAACCCTCCGAAAAAGATTCCTAGACATGTGATCCTCTTAAACCAATTAAACCTAGAACATGTTTAGATATAGGTTCCCTTACAAACCATATTCCTGAATATGATCCTCTTAAAACCCAATAAGGGAAAATGCAAGATGTCCCCCTAAACCCTAAACCCTAAACCCTAAACCCTAAACCCTAAATCCTAAACCCTAAACCCTAAACCCTACACCCTAAACCCTAAACCCTAAACCCTAAACCCTAAACCCTAAACCCTAAACCCTAAACCCTAAACCCTAAACCCTAAACCCTAAACCCTACCGAGTGACACGATGCAGTCGCTGGCTCCGGCGTTCACCCGCCCGGGAAAGGCAATGCGCCTCGCGGCGAGGCCAAAGCCCGAGAGGTCCGCCAGCTTCCGGAACCTATTAATACTCCCCTTCTAGAACCTTTAAAAAATTGGGTTTAGGGTTTAGGGTTTAGGGTTTAGGGTTTAGGGGTTGAAGGGTTTGGGCTTAGGGTTAGAAACCCAAAATGCAAAGTAATTCCTAAGGGGGCCATAGGAACGCTGCCATGGACAGTGCAAACTGCGGCGGGCCGACGAGCCCAGAGAGAAGAAGGACGTTTAAGAGCTGGAAGGAAGTGTCGACGGTGACAATGAGGATGTCCTCCCTGAACATCCTCGGATGGCCCCTTAAAAGAACCCTCTGAAAAAATACTCCTACACATATGATCCTCTTAAACCCAATAAGAGAAAGGTATCCTATACTGAGCTGTAAGAACAATACTTCCAAGTATCCCTAAGCATCTTGAGTGCGTACAAGCTCAAGCAGGGCCCAAGAACCGTCAGCACCGCGTTGGCGCAGAGACAGGAAGCTGCCACCCTCATCGTTTCGTCAGCGGCCACAGAACCGCAGGCCATGCGTGCGGCGCAGCCGAATCCGCAGAACTGCGCCAGAAGAACTGCGGAGAACAAGAACAGGCCGACAGAGTAGCAGAGCTTGAACCGGTCCATCATCGACCGAGGCAGCTGCACCACCAGATGCTCCTGCTCAAGTAGCCAAAGATACTGCGCAGCTCCCGTCGAGACGAGGAGAATGACCGACATGCCCAAGAAGACGTGGCACCACCATGCCTTAAAGTTGCTGAGTTCATAAGCCCCCCCCCCCCCCCCAAAAGTGTACACTTTCAATTCTATAAGGGATAAATAGTACCCCAAAATAAGTGTATATAGAGTAAGTGTATAAAGTGTACTGATTCAGCTACGAAGATGCAGTGAGATGCCAGCCTAAGGCTCGTAGCTTCAGGTTCGACATGTGCATCTGAACTCCGTTGCAGAGTGTCTGCCATGGAAACCTTGTTCATTGTTGGGATAATCTTGAA